>JAKJMR010000016.1:1797605-1821526 GCA_024449315.1 Daboia siamensis | reverse complement strand
CTCTCTCTCTCTCTCTCTCTCTCTCTCTCTCTCTCTCTCTCTCTCTCTCTCTCTCCTTCCCTCCCTCCCTCTCTCCCTTTTCCCCTCTGCGTGATTGTGCGTATGTCTGTGCAAAATCTGCCTAAGCTTTAATTTTGGGATCTCAGTTTCAGCAAAAGGCTTTTTTTTCAGGCCGCAATTATCAGATTTAGCTCTAAGCACCTGGGCAACATGATCGTTATCACAGTTCATTATCCCATTTTAATCTGCTCCAGAACGAAGTTTTCATGTCTTATTTCCCCTTTCCTATTTCCACTGGCTAAATAGCTTTTTCTAGCAAAGCTTTAATTAAGGAAAAGACTAAGTGATCCTCATCTACAGGCTTTCCCCCCCTATTTCTTATTACTTAGTAGAATGTAGACAAAAGGATGAAAGCACTGCCAATCATCAACTTTGTTCGAGGAAAAAGGCATATCTTCCATTATCTGATTAACAGAGATAAGTTTTATTTGCTCCTTTTCTTTTTGAACAGACTGGGCATGATATATTTCTTTTCCCTTGCAGTCAAATAACAGAATAGGCAGGTGGGCCCTTTGTCAGGTCATGCTACCCTGATCTCCCTTCTACAGGGTATCCAGTCGGAGAAGCTCATTATGAAAAGAGTTTTCTAGTGGTTCAACATAGGTGACTTGTTGTAAAAATCTATGCAGCTTCACTATCTCCGCATCAACAAATAGGGAAATAACAAATGCACATAATCCAAGCACAAAACTGGCAAAAAAATTGAATTTCTAACCAACTCAGCTGACATTTATCTTTGAATACAATATCAATATCCCAAGAGCCACACATACACCAAGAAGCCAAGAAATGCAACTAACTGATGTGTGTGTGTGTGTGTGTGTGTGTGTGTGTATACATTCTTTTATTAGCCATGATTTTAAAACTGTTGTAATTTGAGGCAACCCAGTGCAACAGGAAACATCAATCCAGCTGCTACATCATACGAGGATCCTTGTGTTTAAAGGATCAATGAGAAAGACTCATTGTGGTTTTCTTTCTGGCCATAGCTGAGAGAAGATTTCATGCAAAAAAGCTATAGTCTAACGAGAGAGGAACAGAAGTTTATTTGAGTTATATTTTGGCCCTTTCTCTGTAAATACACTCAAGGAAGCATAATCCAAATTGCATTTTTTTAAAAAAGGAACAAAAAAAATGAAACAATGTAATAGAAAAATAACTCTACATCCCATAATTAATTTTGTCATCCTAGATGCTTTTTTCATCCTAGTTATTTGGAGGAGGTAGATAATGAGAAGTACATATTGATCCCAATTCTGCTCTCCCTGGCATCCACACATTCAGCTCTGAAGATGTATTTGTCTGTGTGTCTGTTTATCTCTAATCTCAAATTCTGAGTTACAACAATTCTTGGTTACAACAATTTTGGATTGCAATAATGGAAAGTGATACAGAAAACATAAGACAATAACAAAAACTTATGATTAACACCAACATTAAAAAAACACATCAAAAACAATCCTATACAATTATCATTTTCAAAGATGTTCTAAAATTTCCTCATTAAGGAGAAACTTTATATTCATAGCTTGTGGTATTAATTTCCCATAAAATGGCACGCTTTTGTGTTGGCTTGTGTGCTGTTTCATTGTGGTATAAATGACAGTGTGAATTATGCATGCCAATATAAATATTCAACATTTATTCAACATTTGTTGTTTAATATCATGCAAAAGTCATAATACCTTGCTGATGTAGTGTGTTGTCAAGCTAGAAGAGTCATAGATTCGTTGTTTTTGTTTTTCCCCCCAGGTTGCCTAATTAGAAATTACTTATGTATTGGGCTCAGTTGTAACACCACGTGGTAAGCTGGAGCAGTTAATGGCTCTCCAGCTACCCAGACTCCAGGTCTCCAGTGCTGCTATTGGCTGTCCCTAAGCAGCAATGGGTTGCTTTAAACCTATTGGCTGCCACCTAGGGGTCAGGCTATAAATTGCTGCAAGCTGCAGCCCAATTCTCAGTTCAGATCTTGCAAGCAATAAATCATGAGCTTTGTTGAACTCATTTGCCTCATCTCCTTTCCTGCGCAAAGAACTCAGTACGCAACACTGGCGACGAAGGTGGGATCCTGCTTCTCCAAAAGATCTGAAGTTCACTAGGGGAGAGGCAGCTCATGCCTGGAGGGAAAAGGCATTTCCCCCCCCCCCCTACGGTCGGCTAGCAAACCACGCTAGCTACCACGTGCTCAGCTGATTCAGTCCCTGCCTGGGCCTTTGAGAAGCAGGATCAAAAACTGCAGGAACCAGCCAAAGACAGAATGCCGAAGGTCGGAAGACTTCGTGAATTTGATGTCAAGTATCCAGAGGGATGGCCTTCCTACTTGTCCCAAGTAGGAAACTACCTCCGGGCAAACCAAATTGCAGAAGATGAGCTGAAGGCTGCAACGCTGCTCTGCATGTGTGGCCCAGACACTTTCGACCTGGCCGAAAACCTCTTCGCTCCAACACCACTAGAATCGATTTCCTACGTGGACCTCAAGAAGAAGCTGGGAGAGCATTTTCAGCCAAAGATGTCAGAGATTGACTGGTGCTTCACGTTTGATCAGCGAGTGCAGCAACCCGGCAAAACAGCATCAGAATTCATCATAGCTTTGAGGCAGGCTGCACGCCTCTGTAAATTCTCAAACCTTGAAGAGCAACTGCGAGACCGGCTCGTCTGTGGCCTGTGGAACTGAATGCTCCAACAAAGACTTTTTGCCAGACAGAACTTAACATTTTCAGAAGCTCAAGATGAAGTTATGGCAGACAAGGCTGCCGGGAGTGCAGTCCAAACAGTCCAGCCCACCAAAACGACGAAACATGAAGAAACAGTCCACCATGAGAACACCAAACCCTTAGAGGAATTTTCGGAGGAAGAAGATCCTGAAGTCAACAAGCTTCACAAGCAAACTGATGCACAGCAACACAGCAGTAAACAGCAAGAGAACACTTATAAGGCAGTTCTCTTACCTAGATGTAAAAGGTGTGGCGGCAACCATTTTCGCGCTGATTGCAGATTCTGGTCAGCCATGTGCAGGGCCTGTGGCAAAACAGGCCACATTGCAGCGGTCTGCAGAGCTCGCCAGAGCTCGTGGTCACCCAAACACCAGTCAGAAAATCTGACCAGGAAAGGTACCAGGGCCCAGGGTGCATTCAGTGTGGGGTTTTTTAGAAGCCATAGAAGCGTATGCCACACAGGGGCCTGTCGCCCCCTCAAACCATGTAGAGATGGAGGTCAAGGATATGAAGGGACTGTGCACAGCAAACTGCCTGCCTCAGTATCTTGTTATCCACATGTCCATGAGCTCATTCCAATTAGCCTTGCCAAGGACTGCAAGGAACCAGCTAGATAAGGGAGACTCTGCCCTGGCTTGGGATGTTCGGATGTTCTCTAAGATTGACTAGAGAACAATAAACAATGCTTTTCCTGCTTGTTAAAACTGTATAAATACAATAAACTCTAGGTAGGCAGACAGACATTTTTGGGACACCCTGCATTGACTAGTCTCTGAATCCCACAAAACCTAAACTCAAACTGCAGGTATTGCTACAAGGAGTCCCTTGTAAAATGGAGTTAGACTCTGGCTCTGCTGTCTCCATTATTTCCCAGGACACCTTCAATTTCATGTGCAGGCGCAGTAATAAATGGGCCAAGCTGAGTTCCCTCAGACATAATTTTAACTGACTTTCAAAATGCTCAAGTCAAAGTTAAGGGAGAAGCCACCTTGGCTGTAAAATTGAAGGGATTTTATGGGCACCTGGATGTCATAGTAGTAGGGGACCAGAGAACAAGTCTCATTGGACTCGATTGGTTTGATGCCTTAGGCATTCAGATAACTGGTATCAACCGGACACAAGCTGCAAACCTTTCTTCAGTTTCCGAGGACTTTGCAGACATTTTTGATTCAGTCCTAGAAACATACACAGGACTGCCTATCTCATTCAAGCTAAACCCCAATGTAGTTCCCATTAGGGTTAAGCCACAAAGGGTCCCTTTTGCCCTCAAACATGAAATTAAGTCAGAAATAGACAAGCTTGTAGAAAAGGGCGTTTTACAGCCTATTGATGGTGGGGAGTGGGAAACTCCTATAGTCACCCCGCTTAAGGCCAACAGGGAAATTAGGATATGTGCAGACTATAAATGTACAGTTAATAAAGCCCTTAAGCAACACGCTTACCCTGTCCCAGTGGTCAACCACATTTTAGCTTCCTTGCAAGGAGGTACTATTTTCGCTAAATTAGATTTAGCACAGGCCTATCAGCAATTGCCAGTTGATGAGGCCACAGCTGAGGCTCAGACGATCGTGACTCACAGGGGGGCTTTCAAGGTTAAGTGTTTACAATTTGGAGTCAGCGTAGCTCCAGGCATTTTCCAGGGGATCATGGAGTGCACACTTAAAGGCACTCAGGGTGTCTGCCCTTATTTTTTGATGATGTTCTTATCGCTGGGAAATCTACAGAAGTGTTAGCCAACAGGCTTAGGGCTATTCTACAGAGGCTTCGTGAAGCAGGCCTCAAACTAAAAAAGAGTAAATGTAGTATTGGGGTTCCTTCAACAGAATTTCTGGGATTTTGAATTGATGCTAACGGTATTCACCCTGCTGAATCCAAAGTGAAGGCCATTAAAATGGCTTCTAAATCAAAAGGAGAGCTACAAGCATTCTTGGGCCTCCTCAACTTCTACCATGTGTTTCTGCCTAACAAGGCCACATTAGCAGAGCCTCTTCACAGGCTCTTAGATAAGAAAGCTCCATGGAAATGGACCAGTATTCATGAAAAAAGCTTCCAGGATTTAAAGGCACTATTGTCAGTTAAATCCACTGTAACTCATTTTAGGGAGTCTAAACCAGTCTGTTTAGCATGTGATGCATCTCTTTATGGGGTGGGAGCAGTCTTGAGTCATTTAGAAAAGAATGGAACACAAGTCCCTATTGCATTTTATTCTAGGACACGGCCCTCTGCTGAGCGTAACTATGCTCAAATTGACAAAGAGGCCCTAGCCATTGTTGCTGGAATAAAAAAAATCCATTTGCTATTTATATGGCAGGGACTTCACGGTCTTTACAGACCACAAACCACTGTTGCAACTCTTCACAAAAGACAAACAAACCCTCCACATACTTTCTCCAAGAATGTTGAGATGGTCTATTTTCTTATCTGCATACACTTTTAAATTGGTTCACAAACTTGGTAAAGAACTGGGCCATGCTGATGGCCTTAGCAGACTCCCACTGCCACTAACGGAATCAGACCCAGCTCCTGCGGCCAGAATTCTGTTCATTCAGGACCTGTCAGAATTTTCTCTCTATGCTGGGGACTTTGCTGCAAAAACAGCTACAGATAGAACACTTAGTAGAGTGCTTTCATGGGTACACATGAGGTGATTAGATAAAAGCCTAGGCTCTGAGTTTCAGAGTTATTTTGTCAGAAGACATGAGCTATCAGCTCACAAGGGGTGCATCCTATGGGGAAACAGAGTCATAATCCCCTCTTCACTGAGAGACAGGATTTTACAGTTGTTACATGAGGGCCATTCAGGCATTGTCAGAATGAAAGCTTTAGCAAGAAGTTACCTTAGGTGGCCTGGCCTTGACATTGAGGCACAGGTACATGGTTGTTATACATGGCAGCAATCTAGGCCTGAGATGCCACACACCCCAGTTCACAGGTGGGAGGAAACACACACTCCCTGGTCTAGAATTCACATAGACTATGCTAGGCCCTTTCAGGGACAGCTCTTTCTCATAGTGGTGGACAGCCATTCCAAATGGCTGGAAGTAATTCCAGTTTCAAATATGACTAATGCTAGGACCATCCAGGTGCTGAGAAAACTCTTTGCCACACATGGGTTGCCAGATGTCTTAGTTTCAGACAATGGGGCCCAATTCACTGCTGCTGAATTTCAGGCCTTCCTAAGAGCAAATCTTATCAGGCATGCAACATCTGCCCCTTTTCACCTGTCCTCTAATGGTCAAGCTGAATGAATGGTGAGGACCACCAAGGAATCACTCAAATGCATTGTAACAGGTGACTGGCATCACAGACTGGCAGATTTTTTACTCTGCCAACATTCTATGCCCTGCACTGCTACAGGCAAAAGTCCTGCAGAACTTCGTTGGGGGAGACGACTGATCACTAAACTGGACAGGTTGCATCCAGATAGAGTGGCAGCAGAAGCCTCTCGACCAAAACCCCCAAGGGGGCTGCAAGTGGGAGATTGGATATGGGCCAGAAACTATGGACATGGGAATCTGTGGGTTCCTGGTAAAATTACCAAATCATCTGGTCCCCTTTCTTATGAAGTGGGGCTGGAGGGAGGGCGAGTTGTTAGATGCCACATTGATCAACACAGACTGTCTTGTGTGCTATAATGGAAGTCTATTCATTCGGGCTAACTGATGCTATAATATAACTTGTATTGTTTTGCAAAAGTTGTTTTGATGTTAAGTCTTGTAACTTGTGCTGTTTGCCAATTATTGCTATGATGCTGTCTGATCTAAGAGAGGAGGGGTGTTATGTATTGGGCTCAGTTGTAACACCAGGTGGTAAGCTGGAGCAGCTAATGGCTCTCCATCTACCCAGCCACCAGTTCTCCAGTGCTGCTATTGGATGTCCCTAGGTGGCAATGGGTTGCCTTAAACCTATTGGCTGCCACCTAGGGGCCAGGCTATAAATTGCTGCAAGCTGCAGCCCAATTCTCAGTTCAGATCTTGCAAGCAATAAACCATGAGCTTTGTTGAACTCACTTGCCACGTCTCCTTTCCTGTGCAAAGAACTCACTACACAACAATTACTACACTAAATAAATCTATTTCTCCAAAAAGAAGATGCTGTCCTTGAGGAGTAGAAAACTGAAAAAGATATGGGTGCTTTTCTTCAAACCTAGGTATTTGCTATGACATTATTGTACAGAGAAAATATCCTAAATATTTCATGTCTTGTTGAAAAATACATCTTAAAGCTGAAAAAAACTTTTTAAAAATTTTGTTAATTAATTTGCCTCCAACAACAACAACAAAATCTTCCATTTTAAGGAAATCATACTTGTACTTTCTTGTTATATCAATTTGAACTGCTAGCCCAGAAAACATTGTTTGAAAGACTACATGTTGAACAGATATGTTTGTTTCAGAGCACTATAGTTTAATAAGATTTTAGGCAGTTTTACTTTTGCTGCTGCTGTTGTTATTAAAATTTACCTGCCACCTGATTCCCAATCACTTTGGGTGACTTATGAGTGAAAAACATTAACAATAAGAGAAAAATACAATCACAGACAAAAATTGGGTTTTTTAAAATAAATTGTTTTAAAAATTCCAACTGTATTCCCTAAAAAGTGAAAACTAATTATGATCACTCAAAAAACAAAACAAAACTAACTCTACTAATAATTATAAATTACTCAAAGAATGCATGCTTGCCTTCCCTCTACCTAGCACCTCCCAGCAAGGTATATAATTGAGGCAGGTTATTCTCTTTTTTTGTGGCTTTCCTAGTTCTATGTCTTGCTAATTCTCATAGTATCATATTAGCAACCCACTGATATAATTGAGTGCTGCCAATGATGAGAAGGACATTCCCAGATTGGCCAACACTCTTGACACCTCAGAAAATCCAGGGATCAGAGGTAACAATGCTGTAACAGAAGGATAAAATAACAAGCTTTATTCAAAATTTCCCTTGGAAGAATCTAGTTTGCTAATCAGCCTCCTCAACTTGGTGCCCCAGTAAAGGTAAAAAAATAAATAAAAGAGGGTTTTTTTTCCTCCCAGGAAAGAGTAAGCATGTTAACTAGCTTTGTCAAGCTTTGACTTCTCAGAAAACCTGATCCGCTATAAGCAAATACTCCCAACTTTTTCTTCAGGATCATGCCAAGCTTCATCTAGAAAATTAAGTAGAAATGTAAGGGCCAAATTTTAGTTAAAAAAAATACCATGTTTAATATTTTCAGTTGGATTGGGAAGTTTCTTCATTTATTCAGGACAATTTAGTCTTCCGTTTGCTGCCTTTGTGATTCCTGCTACTATCTCCACCTTAAAAGAGAAAAATTAAAAAAGGAATTCCTTAAAAGAAGAATACCTGAGAACTGTATTGCTGTGAAATCCTTGAAGGTATACCACTGAAAGTCAATGACCTGTTGAAAAGATTATCATTCCTGGTTTCCTGGTTTCCCCCTATTCTTCACCCATTCCTTCTGCCATTCTTTATCCCCACCCTCCATCACATTTCCTCCACCCAAAAAAGTTGTTCTGATATTTTCCCACTATAGTATATGGAGAGTGAGTAGATCAGAGAAGGGACAGGTAAACATCATTTCCAGGTAAATTCCTTAAAAATAATATATCACCCAAATGTACTGGAATGCTTTTGTTTTCCCAGCCAACATTCATGCCAGACCTTGCCTTGCCAGACCTACCATTTTTCCCATTTGTCATGTTTTCTTCCAAGTTCTACCATTTTTATTTTCATTTCAGCTCCTTCCATATTTTTCTGCTTCCTCATGTCTTTACCCACCATGTTTTCTGACATTTAATAAATAACTGACAACAAATACAAGAAAAACCATAACTTTTCATATGTGCCACAACAGATCTTTTTTCATAGCAGATTCTAAATATTAATTAAGGATGTTCAGAGATAATTCAGTATTTCTTTTCTCATTCTCATTCTCAATATCTCAATCGTTGTATCCCATGCAGAATGTTCTCTTCAAGTAATCTCCATTCATCAACTATGGCCCATCAAAGAAAAGACTGCTGAACTCAAAACAATATTTTCTCCTCTGAAGCTGATGCTAAGGTGTGCTAAGGTTTTTTTTTTCCCCACGGTATACATTTTTGACAGGTAGGATTTAAATGCCTAAACAATCCACATTTAGGAAAATATTTGTGCAGGATATCTGCAGTCTTTTCAGAAGCACAGACGGTGGATCTAAATCCTTTCAACACCAAATAGATGTTTGTCAGATATTTCTGCATTGTGGCTGCTGTGTGATATGCTCTCAACCTTCTGTGCCTAGTCAAAAGAAAAAAGTATGCTTACCTGCTCTTTTTATAGGCTGACAGGTTATTTGGATTCTGAATAATCCTTTAGCACAGAGTTATCTTGCTATGCCATTATAAAGTAGCCTGGTATTATTTTTTAATCTCTCTGCAGGTTTTGTCATTTTCAGGAGAGAAATCTTTTGTCTGGCTCTGCATGTAAACTAATACACATCTGGAGAATATATAATACACATCTGGAGAATATACGTGGAAAGGTTCCAACTGCCCATTAATATCAGAGCTTCATATATTCAAATGCCAAAGACACATTAATTTCAGATGGGGCCCTTGAAAATCAATGTTAATGAGCTTTGTGATGATTATAAATTGTTCTAGAAGTAAATAAACTGAGCTCGGTTAAATATAAACTCACGTCTCCTCTCCTATGTGCTGTTTGACCTGCTACAATCTATTTAGGGAGTGCTAATGCTATGCTTTCATCCATAGGTTCCTTTAACAAATAAATCCCCAGTGATACTGCTTGTGACCTGCTTTTTTTTTTCCTCCTTCATTCCTCATTCTGAATTCCTAAGCACCGTATTTTGCTTCCACAGCAGCTATCTTTGGACCAATCTCTGAATGTATTCCAAAGGCACCTTGCTTTATGCACACTTTGGAAAACAGTCAGTGAGTGGGTTGATCGTAGCTAATCCAGTGCACATGCCACAGGTCCAAGGAGAAGCAGTTGAGGTTTGCGAAACCGATGGAAACCCAGCTCTGCATCTCTCTTTGGCATACTCCACTGAAGGCAGGTTGCACTCCAATAAACCTTCCATACATGCTGGACTGAGATTAGGAACTACCGCAACCTAACTGCTCCTTTCCATATAAAATCAGCCCTGTTTAGTAGCCCCAGTAGGATTGGCCCTCGCTAAAGAAAATATCACAGAGATTAAAAGTGATGTCATAAGCGTACAAAGCAGCTCAATTACTGATCCACCAATTTTCCCTTTTCTGTTGAATGAAATAATTCTGTTTAGGCCAGGATATCAGATCTGCAAAAATCTGGATGTTCACTAGGTGGTAAAAAGAATATTTTTTAGAGTTTCTGGAGACCCCTTCACTACTGGGGTTGTGTGAATTTTTACAGCCCTCACATGAAATTCTTGGGCGAAGAGGAAAACCTGAATTCTTCTGTTGTTATTGTAAGCTATTCTGTGATAGACAAAGAGGGGAAAAAATATGGCAGACCAAAAACCATCAATTTCTTTGATCAAAATGACTGAGATGGCATTTAATGAAAATAGTTTTACTCAACTAGATTTTCAACTTTGCCATATACTCTTGTAGAATGAGACTTCTGAATATGGACCTCTTTTGACCTATTTAGAGAATAAGTATAATCTCTTTGAAATCCTGGCAAGTTTTAAGAGCCAAAGTATAGGCAGGCCTTGCTTAGTGAGCCTAAGTGGAACTGGAGTGTCCATTGCTATGCAAGCGGTCATTCGGCTGAACATTGTGTGACTGTTCTGCTTCACAATGGTAGTTCTGGAAGTCCTGCTTATGAGGTGAGGCATGTGATGTTATTAGGCAAGGATCCAGTGGTGGGATTCAAATATGTGAACAACCAGTTCTCTCTGTGGATGCCACTTCCAGAAGTCCATTTTGGGCCTGGGCAACAAATAATTAGCTACCGGTTCTGCTGAAGTGGTGCAAACTGGCTGAATCCCACCCCTGCAGGGATATCATGCTTCTCCTGCCCTGCGTGAAACTGCCAACTGTGTTCTGGTACCTCCTCTACATTAGGGCTAAATATCTTAAATCAGTCAATTTATAAATGTCTCTTAAAATATTATATGGCTTTAGTTGCCATACATTCCTTTCCAAACTTAAAATTTCCTTATATGTAATCACATCATGTTTGAACCCAACACTTATATTTTCTATTGCATGTTTCGGTATTGCCCATATAGGTATCTTATAATTTAACTTATGTCTATACTTTTCCCAAACTCGCAAGAGAGCATATCTTAAAATATGCACCTTGAACACCTTATCCACCTTCTTATCATACAATAAATATGCATGCCAACCAAATAACAAATCATGACCTTCAAGATTTAATAATCTCACTTGTGTTAAATTAATCCAATCACTTATCGCTGACAAGGCAGCAGCTTCATAATATAATTTAAAATTAGGCATTTTAAGACCACCTCTCTCACGGGTATCCTGCATAATCTTAAATTTAACACGTGGCCTTTTCCCTGCCCAGACAAATTTATTAATATCCTTTTGCCATTCCTCCAAATTTGAATCCTTTTTAAGAATAGGTATCATTTGAAATAAAAATAAAAATTTCGGCAAAACATTCATTTTCACTGCTGCAAATTTATAAATGTCATTTAAATAATTTGAGAGATTGCATTCTGACTATGATATCTTCTAAAGTTTCATTGCCAATATAGAGAAATGAAACATGCACCAATGAAACAATATGCCTGGATACTTCAGCACAGAAGTTTTTAAAGTTTTCAGACTGTAGAACCTATTATTTAAAAAATAAATCTCAGAACTCTTGATCATGAACTAAAGAAGTAGCATTGGAAAATTGGCTATATTTGAGTAAGCTCTTCCTCCCCCCCCACTCACACTTTAGAGTCACAAATAATCTAATCAATTAACCCGGTTTGTAAAAGCTTGTTTTAGTAGCCTCAGGGGTGTCTGGAATGTTAGGGCTCTAAGAGATATAGCATTTGAAGCAAAAATTCAGTTTTTCTCCGTAATTTAAAAAAAACAAACAAAAAAAAAACAGAATGAAGTTAACATTAGTTACATAGTCAAGCATGGAGGTGATCATTGGCAACTTTATAAATAGGAAATGGGCTATTTCATCTGGCTATTCCCATCTTCCATGATGATATAAAAATGCAGCATGCATGAACCACAGTCTCAGTTGGTTGTTGGTGTTGACTTTTGTGATTGCATTTGTCAGTGACAACTTTTCCTCGGTTTCTGCAGCACTTTTCTCAGCAACCCATTTTTCATGCAGAGACATTCTCTACAAGAATATTTCCTTAGGGAGCGTTGCATGGAGACGAAAGTGACTCTCTGAACCAGCTTCTTTTTTCTTCACAGTCTATGCTTTACTCACTCATAGCAAATCTGGTGGATATGATTTGAGATCGTGCAGAAATTCATTTAATAGGATAAAGGTGAATGGAGATAACCTATACAAAAATATACTTACAGTATATTCAGTCCATGTTAAAATGTTATATTTTTCTAGTTGTTCATACTGTATATTTTCTGAGACACTGTTGGCTAAGGATTTATAAATATGAGCTGTAACAGTGCAGGCCAATCTTTTTCTATTAATCTAAGTTTTCAGATGCACATTTATAATAGCAAATGATATGTAAAATTTATGGCATTCCTACCAGCAACAGTAGTATTAAAATCATAAAAATCAAGAACTAAAAGAATGGTTTTCAGATTTTGTTTGTTGGAGATGTAAAAAAACAAAAACAAGAAACAAAACTGAAGGCTAATTTACCTTATGATACAGTCATGAAATGGTATTTTAATGTACATAAGAAGATCCATGGGAAAATCTTTAAATCTTAAATAGATTAATATAATATGGAATTATATCTCAGAACTTTGGAATCTAAAAGTTTATGAGAAATCATGGTTGTATGGAGCATGGGAAGACTGGCAAAGAGAATTACGTTGAAAACTTGGAAAAAATATATTATTCCAAATGTAAAGAAACAAATTTGGAAGTATATGATTTATCCATCTTGTAAAGAGCAATATTTTGTACTAATCAAAGGATGAAACAATATTTTGAGAGAGATTTGGGAATATTGTACAACAACATTTTAGCAAGTCCTATTTTGCTTAACTACCACAATTGGGACTGGCCCTTCCATCGTTAAGTCTTGAGTTAAGTATTGACCACCCTATTTAGCTAGTAGTAACGACAGTCCCTGTTGTCATCATTAAACAAATTTCACTTGGTCATTAGATGAGGACTTATCCCGATCCATGCCGTTCCTGGCTTGGTCTCTCCAAGCCACGTTGAGGGACTACTTCTTCTTCAACTTGCTCCAACTGCCTATCTTTCTCCCCATCTACTTTACCTCCCCTACACTGTGGTACTCCTTGGTGACAGTGGTGGCACTGGGACTAAAGAAGAGATCTAGGTTCTTCAGCAGCCTCAGCCTGCGGCCACCATGCTTGGGTCCCTTTTTGTACCCTATTATTTTTCATTAAGAACGGCCACAGAGTCCCAGTTGGATCAGGATCATGTTATAAGGCTAGTTTATGTTTTGTATTTCTACACACACACACACCTTTATCTTATTGACATACACAGAGATGCAAAAACATAGATTTTATAACTTTTCTCTCTGATCCTATCAGGCTTATGTTGCATTCAGTGGCAAAAATAAGAAAAGACTTGCTCTCTTGCTCAAAAAAAGACAAGAGCCCATGACACAGAAAAAAATTCAGTTAAGGAAAGGAAAACAATGATCAGATATCAATTATTAAACTTAAACTCTAGACATTAAACAATGTTCATGGAGTGAAGACTGAATAAATTGGTCTTTCAGTGAGACAAAAGAAATGGTATGCTTTTCATATCATCACCTTTACCCTTTTGCTTTTAAAAATTTTCCTATTTTATCATTCTTGCTCTGTAAATCCTGCCTTTCAAATAGTACAGTTCTAACTAGCTGGGTAAAGACAGCATAAAAATTCTTACCAATAGTGATGAAAGACACATTCTATTGCTAAACAAATCTGTGTAACATGAAGTTTGGACAGGTGTCAATTCATATAATAATTTAATATATCTATATCTTTCTTTCTAACAATCTTTTTTTTCACAACATAGTAGAGAGATAACTAATATTGGAATCTAAACTGTCATAATCTATTGAAAATGCTTATTTGGTAACAACAGATGTCCAGACCTGTAAAACGTCTTTTAGAAATCTGTACCAGATGACTGCTGTATTAGTGGGAAATAAATTTTATATAATCTATGCATTTAATACACTTGTGCTCCATTTTCACAGCATTGCTTTGGCTTCTTAGAGCATGACTGGGTATAAAACAATGCGACACATAAAAATTCAGCTTAAATCCATCTGGGAGGCAAATTACAATTTTTATTTGGTTTGCCAATGAATTGCCAACACACATAACTCAAATGAAAAACAAAACTTTATTTTGTAGAGAATTTAAATGTCTAGAAGTTACTGAAATGTAAAGCTGTATTTAACTATAGGAAGAATATTATCATTTTAAATTCTAGAGAGAGTTTCAAATCCTTAACTGCTAAGGATTTGAAACTCTGAATTTCAGTTTCTTTCACATATTTGACAATAGTTTCTGGTTGAAAAAACAGAAATCAGAATTGATATAGCAATATATTCTAACTAAATAGCCCTTGGTTTGCAATTGTCAAGGGCAAATCTGAATCCAGATATCAAACCGAGAATTGCTTTCAGTTATTTTTGCCTCCTGAAGAATTTATGAATGATATTTAATTAGTTTTCCCACCAATTTCAGGTAAGATGTCACAAGTGATCACTGAAGGAGACTAAAATGTGATAATGCAGCAGAGTATTAAGTGTTCTCTCTCTGCTTTTCTCTTTCTCCAGCTGGAAAGTAAGAATTCACTCATTTGGATGGAGCTTCTCAGGAAGAAAATCAAATCAGTCCTGTGATTTATTACATATATTATTAGGTATTTGCTACCCAACACTTTTGTGGCCAATTCTCACTTAGTTAAATGTAATAAACTCAGGGAATGCTAAACCTACTTGGAAAAGATAGCAATGAGTTAAATCTCTCTCTCTCTCTCTCTCTCTCTCTCTCTCTCTCTCTCTCTCTCTCGCTCTCTCTTTTTTTCTCAGATGGAAATGTTCTGTCATGATGTGGTTTATGTGACAGCCCAAAGTGCACATAAGTACTTCCTTTTGCATTAGCTATATGAGGTCATTGCTGTGATTACTTTGAACCTTTGGATACAAATAAGACCATTTCTGATGAAATCATAAATTGCTTCCATTAAGAGACCTAAAACAGTTTAAATTGTCACCACTGGTATTCTTACCACTCTTTGATATGTCAATTGAGGCTACTGGAATTTTATTTTAATAACAGCAAATGTGGTATGCCAGCCATAACACTATTTAAAGTCACTGTCAGATACATGACTTCTGTAGTGGCAGTTCGATTTGTAGAGGCAATGGGAATGTCTGCTGCCAGCCTCAGAATGGATGAGGAGCCAAATCTGTCATGAACCTTGAAAACTTAATATATCACTAACGACAGTTAATTTTAGTGGCTGGGCCCCATGTAGGCAAGAGAATTAATAGCAAATCTCCTGGCAATGAAGATCTCCAACTTTGCTGCTGGAAACAAGTCCAAACTATTTCATTCTTGAACTTCACAGAAGCCTAAAGAGAAAGAGATCTTCTCAAATGACACCAACAATATAACTGAAGGGATTCCAAAGCAGAAAAAGAAATAGACCTTTTTTTTCTGAAGAATGGAGGGAATTTTCAGCAGGATATCAAGTGGATTATTTCAAACAATCAATAGCAAAGAGGGAGCAGGTGGGGAAAAGAAGAAACGCCCAATGACCAGACTGTTTACAAGTTCTTACTTTTTTTTAAAAAAAAATTCCCTTTTGATTTTCCACTTGAATTCATTTCCCCTTCCTATGGTAGTCTTGCTTTCTCCATATTTCCTGCTACAGGAGACTTCCTCCTCTATTCCTTTGCAATTGCTTAGGACGCTGAGCTTGTCGATCAGAAGGTCAGCAGTTTGGCGGGTCGAATCCCGAGTGCCGCGTAACAGAGTGAGCGCCTGTTACTCGTCCCAGCTTCTGCCAACCTAGCAGTTCAAAAGCACGTAAAAATGCAAGTAGAAAAATAGAGACCACTCCGGTGGGAAGGTAACAGCGTTCCGTGCGCCTTTGGTGTCTAGTCATGCCGGCCACATGACCACGGAGATGTCCTCAGACAAGCGCTGGCTCTTCAGCTTTGAAACGGAGATGAGCACCGGCCCCTAGAGTTGGAAATGACTAGCATGCATGTGTGGGGGAACCTTTACCTTTACCTTTAGCATCTTGTCACTGGAGGCGATCAGTACTAAAGTGAAAGGAGGCCCTGATCTCTGAAGTGTCAATTCATTGAAGAGGGCATGAGAAATCCAAAGAGGGAGTTTTAAAAGCAGAGGGGGGAGAGAGCGTAGGTAAAAAGAAGTCACTTTGCAAAAAGTGAAAAAGGACAAAGGAAATGTGACTAGAAGAAAGGAAAAAGTTTACAATGTGTATCTACTTCAATGCATTATAAAATAATGCCCTTTCAGTTTTCCTTCCAGATTTTAGGCTATTTTGTTTTTTAAAAAAGTTGCTTGATACAGTATTTTGTTTACTAGAAAATGCCACTAATTTCTTTCTGGGGCCAGAACAAGTCATATTTTTGGTTCCCAATTCAGGTTAATTAAAATGCTTAGAAGCAAACTGTTAAAAGAATATAACAAAGCAGATCCCTATTCCATTGCAGATAAGAATATATGTATTTCTTTGTATTTATTTACTATATACTGTAAACTGAGATCTTTAGATTGCAAAATACACCCCAGAATTGGGTTTGGCTTGTCTATGGATCGGTTTATCTGTGATTATATGTGGTAATGGTTTTTTAAAAAGGTGTTTACATATACTCAGAAAGAACCCCATTTGCAGATAAGCTAGCCCTCTAATTCTGAACCAAAGGATCATGAAAATTATTAAGTGGGTCTGGCTTTCCCACCAACTTTGCTTATCAAAACATGATCACATGACTCTGGGACACTGCAAACATCATGAACATGAGTCAGTTACCATGCTTCCAAATTTTGATCATGTGACCGTGGGGATGCTGCAACATTTGTGTGAGAAACAGTCATAAATCACTTTTTTCAGGACTGTTCTCATTTGAACGGTCAGTAAGTGAACTGTTGTAAGTCAGGGACTATCTGTATATTGTTATGCCTGCCTTCAGCACAACTGTCCAGAAAGGTTTATTTACAAGACCAAACAGGTCATCCTCACTTAATAACTGCCGTGTTTCATTCAAAATTATGATGGCCTTATATGACCAGTGCAAGGAATGAAAACTTAAACAGCTTTAACATGCAATCATAATAAAACGAAGAGCCAAAAGACAGTATTATTCAGAAGTCCCCAACCATTGGGCACTAGGGACTGGTTCCATGGAGAAAGGTTTTTCTACGGACTGGAGAGTGTGTGGTTTTGTGTGCTGCCTGCATCTCACGGATGGGGCTTTGCTTGTTTGTGCGGACCGGTTGTTGGCATGGCACTGGTCCATGGTTGGGGACCCCTGGTATAATGAATCCTGTTTTCAAGGTTTGTACTGGTGACACAATTGGAGAAAAAATGCCTGCCATTTCCAGAAAAAAGGAAGACATTGATCCCTTCTCCTTGTCGAGGATCTTTTGATGTCCTAGAGTTGTATTGGAATGTTGAAATTCAGCTTTGTGTGCATTAGCTTTCTGCCCTTGGAAGCATATTGACCACTAAAGAGGAACTGAAAGAATCCATACTGAAATTTTCTCCCTTTGTCTTCATATCTTAATTTGCATGTCTGTACATAACCTGCCTCTTGTTGATTAGGATTTATTTAAAGGATTCTACCACTTTCTTCCTCTTTTGGTTCTAACTCTCTTCCAGTTCTAACCTACATTGCTCAGGTACACTTGATTCATTCCCTTTCCATAGTGAAAAAAACCTGTGCTACATATACAGGCTCTTACCTGTGGAGAGACTTAATTGGCTTAGGCATTCATATCACTATTCTAATTCCTAAAATAAAGCTTATGTTTATTTACTTTCATGCAAACACCTGTCCCAATATTACTTTTTCACAATAATTATACTCCAGACTTCAGTGTTTCTCTCGCCAGCCATTCTTTCTGCGATGTATAAATAAATGCTATCTGAAATTCTAACTCCTTGAATTCTGTGACAAAGAAGAATTGATGGAGAGATGACAGCGCTATCTTAATAGGTATGTAAGAGAAGTCCTCTATTGATCACCTGACAGGAAGATTGTAACTACGAGCAATTTTGATATATCACTGTGCCAATGGCACTGCATCCGTGGACAGGGAAAAGCTGTTTCAAGGCAGAAAAATGCTGCTTTAGACAGGACAACTTATGCGCTTCTAGCCACAGATGGTGTTCTCATTGGAGGTCATTCTACTGTTGCACTGCTTTGGGATAATATTGTAGCAGCGTGCTGACCTGATTAAATATTCTGAATGCAGAACCACCAAGCTGCCAGTCACAGAAATATTGATAGAACAGTTGTAAGTATAATGACTTAAGAAAATTCTAGCAAGATATTTTATTTTTTTGATGCGGAGGAAAAAGATGTGTGATGAGATGTGTGGGTCAAGAGGAGAAACTTAGTTACTGCCTGGAATCAGAAACTTAGTTACTACCTTGGCTGACAGAAATCTTTACATGACTATTGACTGTACAGACGTGTGTTATAGAGACTTGACATCATAAATAACCCAAAGAAACCATCTCACTTTAGGTGTGTGTATGTATCCCACACACATGCCACACATATAGCCAACCTTTTCAGTATCTTGATCTTTTTTTTCATAAGTTGTTACAATTAGATGCAGAAAAAGCTAAATAAATAAATAAATAAATAAATAAATAAATAAATAAATAAATAAATAAATAAATAAATAAATAAATAAATAAGTAAGTAAGTAAGTAAGTAAGTAAGTAAGTAAGTAAGTAAGTAAGTAAGTCTAATTAAAATATATGGAGAATTCTGGCTCAGAACAGGCCTGAGTGTATAACACATGTGGGACCACCTGTTTCCAATACTCTGTGCTCATCCCATCAGATCAGGCAAAGTGGACCTGCTGCAGGTCTCATCAGTAAAGCAATGGTGCTAGGTGGGTCTTCAAAAGTTTGCCTTCTCTGTTTCAGTGCCCATCTTGAGAAATGGACACCAATGAGCCCATTGGTTTTCCAAGGTGGTTTTCCCCCCAGATGCTCGCACCAAGGTGTTAATGGAACTCCCGTGTGAGTTCAAGTGTTTGTGAAATTTGTTTCATGGGGCCCGACAGCTATTTCTGATATGCTATGTTTTTAATGTTATGCAGTGCAATTCTTGCTTTTATTTTCCAGAGTGCCTTCGTAGATGGGCATTCATAGGTAAAGGTAAAGGTAAAGGTTCCCCCGCACCTGCGTGCTAGTCGTTTCCGACTCTAGGGGCCGGTGCTCATCTCCGTTTCAAAGCCGAAGAGCCAGCGCTTGTCCGAGGACTTCTCCGTGGTCATGTGGCTGGCATGACTAGATGCCAAAGGCACACGGAACGCTGTTACCTTCCCACCGTAGTGGTCCCTATTTTTCTACTTGCATTTTTACGTGCTTTCGAACTGCTAGGTGGGCAGAAGCTGGGACGAGTAACAGGCGCTCACTCTGCTATGCAGCACTCGGGATTCGACCCGCCAAACTGCCGACCTTCTGATCGACAAGCTCAGCGTCTTAACCCACTGAGCCACCGCGTCCCTATATGGGCATTCATCACAATATGTTAAATAAGTAAATATTATTTAAAGTAAATGTCCCCAGAAAGCAAGGGGGCAGGGAAGAAAACTTTTATTCTGAAAAAAAAGTTGATTGATGTGTTTATGTTTGGATCATGTAAGGAGAAAAGGATTAATTTCCCCCCTTCCTACTTAATTAAAATGTTTTTTTGGCTTAAATTCTATTTTTTGTTTCATTTGAAGTAAAACCAAACCAGAGTTATTGACTTTTAGGTTAATCCTTGTTTTAATATTTTGTCTTAGGATACTTCTGTATTCCAGTCACCTTGGAATGTATTAAGTTGTAGCTGCTGCACAAACTGTTTTATGAAGAAGGAAAGCAAGCATCTCTTAAACCGCAGGAAATAAATACTGCCACACATTAGGAACCTTTATTTTCACAAATAAACAAATGGCTCTTTTTTGAAAATTCAACAAAATCTTATTTCTGATAAGTCACATTTATAGAAGCCATGCAGAAGAATGTATTGCTGCCTTTTTTTTTTTTTTTTTGAAAACTTTTTCAGATGGATGATGTTCCATCACCAGAAGAGCTGAGTACACTAGGTCAGAGGTGCCCAATCTTTTTGGCACCAGGGACTGGTTATATAAAAGACAATTTTTCCATGGACTGCGGGGGGGGGGGGGGGGTGAGGGAGAGGTTTCATGATGATTCAAGTGCATTATATTTATTGTAAATTTTCTATACAAACAAACAAATGAATAATGCACTTTATTTCTTATTATTGTACTAGATTAGACCAGTGACTTCTTTCTTCTAAGAAAGTAGGGAGGAAAAGAGACAATCCTAAACTCAGCCTTCCAACAAAACAAAACAAAGACCCAGTATGCTGATGAAGTGCTAAGAAAACCAGAGAGAGGGGGGGGGGAAGAGGTGGGGGGGAGGGAGGGATGGAGACCAAATCAACTCGGCACTGCACAAGCACCCAGTAGTCTTGGAAAAGGTTGCAAGCCATTGAAAGCAGTGCTTGGCTTGCAGACTTGGAGAGCTGCATAAAGAAAGGAGGAACACACACACACACACACATACACACAAATACACCAAATTGAACCTTGAAAATCAGGCAGGATGTTGCCAAAACACAAGGCACCTGGAGTATCAAAATAAAAGCAAAAAATTCCAGTTGAAGGGTAGTGGAACCCAGTGGTCTTAGAAAAGGTGCAGATGATAGAATCTTTTGGAGACACAGTGCTTAAGGTGAAAGCAGTTTCTCCCTGCCCCTATATGCACCCTGAGAAAGACATTCTCATGCACACATACCTTGAGGGGGGGGGTTTCCTCCTCCAACGAGGCTTTGTGGGAGGCCCGGGTTGCAAGCTGGGCTTGCATGTGTTTGTCTTGCAAACTTGGAGAGTTGTACAAAAGGACTGAGGAATGCCAGGAGGGGTGCCAGGAGGGGGAGAGGAAGAAAGTGAGGAGGAAGAAGAGGAGGAGGAGGAAGAAGGAGGAAAAGGGAGTAGGACCAGGAAGAGGAGGCAGAAGAAGAGATAGCAGAAGAAGGAGGAGTAGGGAGAGGAGGAAGGACACAGAGCTCAGAAGTTGCAAACCAGTTGCAAGTGCAGCCATCAGAGGACCTTGAATTGAGCAAGATGGCTTCTGCCCTGCCACTTTCCCACCCCAGCTCAGACCCCTGCAGACTTGCTGCATTCCTGGAGGTGAAGATGCCCTTTCAGCACACCTCTAGCTGCACGGCCTGGTTCCTAAGTGGTTGCAGCTTGGTACTGGTCCACTGAGGGTTGGGGACCTCTGCTGTAGGTAATGCCATCCACAGAGGCTCAAATATCACCACTATTTTTCTTCTTGCAGATAATCTATTTTATAGAGAATTTAGCATATTAAGAATGGTGTATCTGTATATTATTTATTTTATTTATTTTATTTTAATTCCATTTATATCCCGCCCTTCTCCGAAGACTCAGGGCGGCTTACAAGCTTAGCAGTAGCCTTCATTCTATGTATACGCCTGCTTGTTAGGGCTTTCACACACACACCCAAGCGGCATTATTACAAAGTCAGCTTAATTGCCCCCAACAATCTGGGTCCTCATATTAGGGATGCGGTGGCTCAGTGGGTTAGGATGCTGAGCTTGTCAATCAGATGGTCGGCAGTTTGGCCGGTCAAATCCCAAGTGCCACGTAACAGAGTGATCGCCTGTTACTCGTCCCAGCTTCTGCCAACCTAGCAGTTTGAAAACATGTAAAAATACAAGGAGAAAAATAGGGACCACTATGGTGGGAAGGTAACAGCATTCTGTGTGCCTTTGGCGTCTAGTCATGCCGGCCACATGACCACAGAGATGTCCTCGGACAAGCGCTGGCTCTTCGGCTTTGAAACGGAGATGAGCACTGGCCCCTAGAGTTGGAAACAACTAGCACACATGTGCGGGGGAACCTTTACCTTTACCTTTTTATCTGTATATTTCTCTGTCTGTCTGTCTGTCTATCATCTATTTATTGTCTAGCCACCTTTATTTTGCATATTGCACCGTCCATTCTTTATAACTAATTTTAATGTACTGGATTTATCAAATAAATATGAAGTCATAAAAAGCAGGTCCTTGATTTGCTTTCAGGTGACTGACATTTCTAGTCTAGATTCATTACTTATTAAACCTTTTTTTCCCCTTCCCCTCCCTTTGTCTGCATTTCTGTCTTATAAATGGACATGCCTGTAATAATTCCATTCCAATATTCATTTCGGTATTTTCCAATTTCCATTTGTACTCATGCTCTCTACTGATAGTCAGTAAGCAAAAATAATATTAGCTTTTCTCAAAAGGAAACCTAAATGTCAATCTTTTCAAAGTTTTCTTAAAATTTAAATGCCACAACACCACATGCCATGTCACCCTGCTAGAATATTATGTATTGGTATGAGAATGGTATAATTTTAAAACTAAAAAAGAAAAATACCAATTGGAAAAGAGAAAATCAGTGTTAAGATATGTTTGTCTACATAATTGCAAGTTTCAGAGTTACATTAGTGGAATGCAGCAACAATAGTAAGGAATCTTGGACTGCATTAAAAAAAAACCAGATTTACAATGGTGTGTTTGTGTGTGTGTGTGTGTGTGTGTGTGTGTGAATAGTCAAAGGACATTGTCACATCATCAGCTACTCCATTTGTCAATAATTTGCAATGTACTATAATCTTCAAATTTGTAAATATAAAGAATTCAGATAGCACTTCATCATTCATTTTGCAATTGGAGCAGAGTCGTCGACAGTCCAAAAAGTCAAGATGAGTACAAAAGCACAAATCACTGTTCCTATTCACATGAGTTGTAATGTAATGTAATGAAATAGGTGGGGGTCCAATTCTGTGGTGATAGCAAAACTTTCCTCCTGATTGATTGGTATTGAAATATGGCTCACACGAAAACAAGTCACATTCAAACATGTCAGTAAAGACTTTCCTCCTGCAGAAGCATGGATACTCAAAAGCTTGATATTATTTATATTATTGGTAGAAAGATGAGCTTAGATCATACTAGCAAGTACTGCTAGTTGCTCCAAGATTTAAATAGGGCTTAGCTGTAACTCTTTCAATTGCTGAACTAGAATGAACTCTTCAAAGTATGTGGAAAATTAGGTCATGTATACAAGTTTCTGCCTTCTTCAAAAATTGCTGCTTTTTCACTCTTCCCAACATCACTTGAAGCTTCCATGATGAAAGTTAATGGAAGAAGAAGAAAAATGAAACAGGCAAAGAAAATGAAATCTCAGTTTTACTTTTATTGTCACTGTTTGATTGTTCAGAAGCAGTGTTATTTGTTCCCTATTCATAAGCTGCTCTTCTTGATCTACAGATCAGAATCTTACACACACACACACACACATACACACACACACACAGACACACAGAAACACACAGAGGGACACAAGCACACACACAGAGAGTGAGAGAGAGAGAGAGAGAGAGAGAGAACACAGAGTAGATTTTTAAAAGGATGCCATTCTGAAATAAACAAGAAACAAAAATGTATCACCTCTTACTCAAGAAAAAAACATAACAACAACAATGACATCATTGATCTTAATTGGGAACTGCTCATAGTTTGTTATAAGATGTGTGGCTATATGTTGTGGTCTCCATATTCTAAATAATAAATAATAAGAAAAGTTTCTTTTTTGAAGTCATGGATGAAATAAAAAGGCTAATTGCAAGCCATGAAGTTTGTAACAGATGATAGATAGATAGATAGATAGATAGATAGATAGATAGATAGATAGATAG
>JAKJMR010000016.1:1786110-1797595 GCA_024449315.1 Daboia siamensis | reverse complement strand
AGATAGATAGATAGATAGATAGATAGATAGATAGATAGATAGATAGAGAATTCAGATACATATACAGATATAGTTTGGTTTTCCCATTCACCTTCTGGATTAGAATAAAAATAATAATAGTGGGAAGGAGGAAGTAACAAGTTATTTTATTTTAAAATTCTACAAAGAACAAATAATTATGATTCAGCATATCTCTATGAACAAGCATTTGGATCATCAGAATAAATGAATTCTGCTGTTGATGTGCTCTGTATGTGTTTGTGTGTGTGTGTGTGTGTGTGAGAGAGAGAGAGAGAGAGGGGTGGGAAGGCAACTGGAGTTATGTATCATGTCTATATAAGTATATATTTAGTCATTATGTGTCATCCAGAGTCTCTAAATGGGTGGCTTTTAAATCAAATAACTCAAATGAAGAAATAAATAACTAAGAAAGAACAAAATAGATGAGATTTTTCATTTGGCCTGAGCAGGATAATGCCTAGGAAATTTAGTGTGTAATTTCTGTACACTTACTGTTGCTTCTCCATCTTAAAAGACAAGGGACACTCCTCCTTTCTAATATCTTTTCCAACTATTGTGATAATATTCCTCTCATCCTTTCCATCTGTACAGTCTAATACAGAGTGTGAATATTTTGCTGGATCCTGGCTGAGTTTATTTTCTATATTAATGGGGTATTACATATACTGATCCATAATGCTTTACAACATCTCTGGGTAGTTTACAATGGCAGTGTATTGCCCTCAACAATCTGGGTCCTCATTTTACCAACCTTGGAAGGATGGAAAGCTGAGTTAACCTCAAGCCCTGCCAGGTTCAAACTTCAGGCTACTGGGCAGAATTAGCCTACAATACTGCATTCTAACCACTGCCCCACTAGGTCTCAGTATAAGCTTTCATGAGACTCCTAGCCTTGTGATGATGTACAAGGTAATCTTATCTATATATGATGTTTATGTTAGCCTGGTAAGTAACATAATACTGAATAGCTGAAGTAGTTTGCACCCAATGTCTGTCACCCAGTTTCTGGCTCAATAAAATATAGGACAAGACCATTTTATGATTTTGTAGGCCAATAGCTCAAACATTTCTGAGGTGCCAATGATTTCAAGGTCCCATGATCTTTATGGACACAACAGATGGAAAAAAAATCATATCACTTAGTTCACGGTTAGGCTACCAATGGCACTTCAGATATTGATAAATATCATATGTAGTAACTCTTATCATTATTCATGCTTCCTCTGGATTTTAGCTACAGATGAAGGGTCAGAGGCAGATTATTCTTGGCTTGATTGTTGGTTTAACAGCAAAGATAAATGTGCATAAGAATGAAGAAAACCTATTAGCTGGTGATATAGTGAGTTGTCTTTATCCAGTTACTCTTTTGCTGGATATACTTATTTGCTGGAGCAATTCTCTGTCACTCCGTGTCTTCACACATTGCTTCAGTATGGGGGCAATTAATGGCCATATTCCAGCAGAGAGGGAGAAAAAATATTTATTCATATGAGATATATTTCTATCTTGTATAAAGAATCTGCTTATTCAATCCATCTGGTATACTTAAGGAGCTAAAATGTTTGAAACAGCTTGAGAGCTTAACAATAAAATTTGTTCTGGCAACAGAAATACAAAATCTCCTCTTTTAAAAAGAAAAACAAAACAAAAATCCTTTTTAAGGTTATCTATTTCTGTTCCACTCATGATTTATTGCAATTCAGCCCTTTGGATGTGTTTTATCTGGAAACTTTACAAATACATCTACAAATATAGAGGCAGGGGAAGGGTGTTTTTCATTTCCTCTCAGCATATCTTTGAAAGGTTCTTACTGGAATATTTGTTTTTATTCTGATATATATATTTGCAATGGAAATATGCTTCTCATGTAACAGTTATGATTCTTTAAGTATGATATATAAAAAAATAACCACAAATTTCTGATGATAAAAATCTGAGAAAGCAAATAAATTTCTTTTTCTTGGTAATTTCCTGCCACATTGATTAAAATTTTGCTCATTATCAACATAATGCCTGTTAAAAACATATGGTGTGCTTTCACACTGTTATAGCTAGTTAAGCTTATTATTATGTTATACAAGTTCTTATTGGGCTTCCAGCATTTGAATGAATTAATGTGAAAGAAATATTATTATAACATCTAACTTTGGGGGATGGCTTCTAAACGGATTTGGAAAGTTTAAGTAGTATGTTAATCAACCATTGATAAAGAATAGAAGTCTACACCAGATAAATTGGCTTAGATTCCATGGTGGAACATGATATATTTATGATCAACTTCCAAATAATGATTTCCAGAGGTTTTTTTTTTCCCCCTAGGAGCCAATCTTTTTATAATTGTAAAGTCAATTCTTTGGCAGTTTCCAAAAATCAAAAGTAGTGCTTTTCTCAGCATGAACATAGAACATACTGTAGAAAAATGGAAGGGAACTTGGAGCTCAGACAGGAGATCTTATACCATTTCAGACAAATGACTGTCTAATCTCTTCTTAAATACTTCCAGTGATGGAGCACCTACAATTTCTGGAGGCAAACTGTCCTCACTGATTAATTGTCCTCACTGTCAGGAAATTTCTCCTTAGTTTTGGATTGAATCTCTTTTTAATGATCTTCCACCCATTATTTCTTATTCTGCTCATAGGTGCTTTGAACCCCTTCTTCTCTGCAAGACCCCCTCAAATACTAATGCTATCATGCCCCCCATAGTTCTTCTCTTCATTAGACTAGACGTACTTAATTCTCTCAACTTTTTCAAATTTCATAGAATTCTCTCTCTCTCTCTCTCTCTCTCTCTCCCTCTCCCTCTCTCTCTCTCTTTGAAGATGAATGGCTTAGACTTGCAAAAATTCAAGTGCTTGAATTTCTATCAGATTAAAACTAATATATAGTGATGATCTCTACTGTTTGGGGGGCAAAAAAAAAAGAGATTTGTCTTCTTAATTTCTTTGTTTCCTATTTTATTCTAGTTGTTATACTCCTCTGAGTCTTTCAACACAGTTTTTACCTGACAAGAAGCTCTTACTTTTTAATCAGCCTAAAATGAAGATAGGCCCTTTCTCTCAGAATCAGTAATGTATTGCCAGGCAAACACTATCAATCAAATACAGGCCAAAAGTGTCAAGGACCCCATTTCTCATTAAAGTATCTGTCTGTGAAAGTAGCATGACAACATGTCTAGCTTTTTAAGTGAAGTGAAAGAAATCCATTCTGGGGATTAAAGGGTCCTCCAATTGAAATATGATAAATAATCATTACTGAAGCCTTGATACAAAGTTTAGTTTAGTTACATAAATCAGTGATTTAAATAGTAAAATATGTAGTGTAATATTTAAACCAGGCATGTCAAACCTGCGATGTCACGTGACATCACGTGACATATCACAACATTTTCCCCATTGCCGGTAATGGGGTGGGCACAGTTTTGGCATGATGCATCCAGCCCATGGGCTGGCAGTTTGACATGCCTGATTTAAAATGTAGACATCCAACTTCAAGTCCAGTCTTTTTATGAAAGTTAACTAGGTAGTGTTGGGCTAGTTACTCTCTCTTAGCCAGGAAGGGAATGTAGATTATGTCCTTAGGAAACATGAAAAGTACAAAAATCTATTGTGTTATTTAGTTCGGAGAACTTTTGAAAAATCCAAGGACTTTGGTATAAAAGTACCATCTTGATATAAAAATTAGATAGGTTGTTCTACAAAGCTTTCAGAGAAGCAAATTTGTCTCTCAGAATGAACTTTTGTTGTTGAAATGCCTTTTTTTTAATAGATAAAAGAGTATAAGGGTGGATAAATTTGACAAGTCATCCACTTAAAGCCTCAGATTAATTCCATATTGTTCATGGAAAAATGCAAAATTTGATCAGTTGTTTCTTGAAATTTGAATGGAATAAAGTTCTCATACATTGTTAAAATCATTACTGTGACTTAGAAATGGAGAAGAGTTGGATAAGTAATCTGACTTTCAATCCCAGTGGAACAATGAGTCACAGACTTTAAGATTGCTATTTAAGGACCCACTCTTCAAGGTAGAGTGAATATTTGTAGACCAAGGTGTTTATTAAGAATTGGAATTTCCCCAGTTTTCACTACAGACATGGAAGGAAGATATGATAGCTTACCCCAACCCTGTTCTCTGAATTTTACAACCCTCTATAGAGACAAGGAAAATCTATCTTAAGTCTTGGCTATTTGGTTCAGACAACCAATCTTAAAATGATAATGTATATATTCAATCTAATAAAATTTTAACTCTCATTAATAATGTTTTAGGAAGGAAAAAAGAGAATGACCTGAAGCAAGGTGGATGGACTCAGTTACAGAGGCAATATTTACTATTGCAAGATCTGAAGGACCAGATTGCGGGCAGCGTATCCTGGAGAAAATCTATTTATGTGGTTGCTAAGGATGAGCACCAGCTAGATGACATATAATCAGTCAATCAATCAATTAATCATCCTTTCATTATCCTTACAGGGCAACCACTCCTGATTCACAATCTCTAACTTTCCATGTACATTTGAAGAATGCTTGAAGGTGGTTTAATCATTACTGATCTGACCATTATATTGAAAATTGCCTGTTTCTGCCTGGGAACAATATAGTTTCTTTTCTCTGAATCAATGATTTCTCCACAATTTGGGACTACTCTCCCCCTTTTAAATTTGCTTCAACTAAAATTGGGCCTTACAGTTACTATCAAAAGGAACAATAGCACAGTACGAAGAAGTCTGCACAGTCCCAGGAATGCTATCTAGACATCTTCTGATCATCTTACTTCCATCCTTATTTTTT
The DNA here is from genome assembly GCA_024449315.1 of Daboia siamensis. Taxonomy (NCBI): domain Eukaryota; kingdom Metazoa; phylum Chordata; class Lepidosauria; order Squamata; family Viperidae; genus Daboia; species Daboia siamensis. Next base: position 1,792,781 of record JAKJMR010000016.1, on the reverse strand, counting down.
TCCCTCTTCTCTGAGATAATGGCAGAATGTTCAGTGTGATATACAATATTGAAGACTTAAATGATTTGATTTGTTAAAAAGAAACCCATAACAATAGAATAGGTAATTGTATAATAGTAATAATAATAAGGTCGGCAGTTTGGCGGTTCGAATCCCGAGTGCCGCATAGCAGAGTGAGCACCTGTTACTCGTCCCAGCTTCTGCCCACCTAGCAGTTTGAAAGCACGTCAAAATGCAAGTAGAAAAATAGGGACCACTCCGGTGGGAAGGTAACAGCGTTCCGTGCGCCTTTGGCGTCTAGTCATGCCGGCCACATGACCACGGAGAAGTCCTCGGACAAGCGCTGGCTCTTCGGCTTTGAAATGGAGATGAGCACCGGCCCCTAGAGTTGGAAACAACTAGCACGCATGTGCAGGGGAACCTTTACCTTTACTAATAATAATTTGAAGGTACTGAGGCAAAAGAAGACAAAGGTAGTACCAATATCAATATGTACCTTGGGTGCAATCACAAAACAACTCGTGCACCACTTGAACACCATCAGCATTGACAAAATCACCATCAGTCAATTGCAAAAGGCAGTTTTACTTGGAACAACTTACATCCTGCGATGATACCTTTAACACATCCACCTCTGCTTATTCTACATCCTTGGGAAGGATTCAATAGGTGGATAAAAATATCAAATCCAGCCTGAACATCTGACTGACTGTGTGACAAACCACAATAATAAACATTATATTTCAAATTATAAATGGTAGCTATAAGCATTCACATCACAAGCACCAGCAGCTTAAATTCATGAACAGATTATTGAACAGATTATTTTCCCCAACGAACAGGCGCCTTGTTTTTGTTTTCACCAAAGTCCCTGAGGATGAAGCCTCAGCATCTATTTTTAATGCCGCTGCTCTTTTCCGAAACATAAAAAGCAGTGCCTAGCAGAAAAACCCTCTCCTGCTTTGTTTCTACCAGATCCTTCAGTCTGATGAAAGAGAACTTATTTTTCCCTCCATTTCCCCCCCCCCCCAGAGGAGTAGAGAATTTTGATAAAATTCACCTGGAGAGTATGTTTGTGCACATGAGTCTTTTCCACTTGTCCTGACTTTCCCTGTATTATCATCTCTTGAAGTTGTCTGCAGCCTGTCTGGCCTTCCATTCTTCAATTAAACCCAAAGGAAAATTGGAAAGTGTGGGCAGCCAGGGTGGCTTCAGCATAATGGAAATATGTGTAGAAGAAAAGCAGGCGAGCACCGTTTCCTACATCCAGTCCAAAACCATCCTCACTAAGAAATATGAAAATAACCTTCAGAATGAATTGGAAAAACAAAGATTTCTTTCACCTAGACACTTTTGAATTAATTACAGCACAGACTTTGGCATAACATTAATAGCAAAGACAAAATTGTACCAGGTCTCGTTCAGAGTTATTTTGTTTTTCTTTAAGAACTGAGAGTTTAAAAGAGGGAAGTCCACCCTGAACGCTTTATTTCTGGATAGCTCAGTACCTGGGATGTAGAGTTTTGTATAGACAATGTTTCCATGTACTCTAAATGTGTGTTACTCTAAATGTGTGGCACCTGGTTCCATCTGGCATTTTGCATGTTTCTCAGCTGAGTCTGTGCAGATTTAGCTAAACAGGAAAATGTCAGAAATGAAGCCAATTATGAAAGTTATGCAATTCCCTCTCCAGAGCAGAACATCTGTTTCTAGAAATTAAGCAACAGGCAATTGAAAAGATAACACTTTTTTTCAGAAAAGAGTTCTAAATCATAGCTGTTTGTACAGAAAACTTCAATTCTAGGAAACAGACAAGGTGCTCTAATATAAGGCTAGAGATTTTTAAAATGAGAAGTGGTGAGCTCTCAAAATGTTGGCACTGAGAAAAGGAAGGCCCATTTCTTCTATGGTCTGTATAACATTGTACCACAAAAGTATAACATGGGCAGCAATTTATATCATTTTTATAATGATTTTAGGCAAATGATGTGAATTACAGCATTTGTCTCAATATTACTTAAGTAATTCAACATATATTTGATATTTCTGAATTATTGTGATTATTTGAATAGGAAGTAGCATCCGGATGCTGACTGATGCTGGTGTTGACTGTTGCATTCCAAATCAGATTAAATGGGGATCTGTTAAATAATGGATAAATAAATGGTGTTCCATTAAATCTATTAAATAATGGAATGGATGATTTTAGCATTTGCCAATGTTGCATAATTTTCCAACTTATCCCTTGTATAGTTTTGTCTTTCAAGTTTTTTTTATTGTGCCAGTGTCAGTACCAAGCAGTAGTAGTACTACTAGTAGTAGCAGAAGTAGAGTAGTGAGAGTCAGTTTGGCACCAGGGTAGAAATAGACCAGGAATCAGTTAGAGCTTCATCATAGAACTGAAGCCAACTAGTATTTTTAGACAGCCATTCTCTCTCAGCCCTAGGAATAACAAACTACTTCAGAAAATGCTTCCAAGAAAACTGCAGGGACTTGTCCAGATAATCACCAGGAATTAACCTGTTCTGAAGGCACAACTATCTCTGTACATACAAAGAAAAAAAATAGAATAGAATTAAAAAGGATAAAAAAAACCCTCCAGTTATTGAATACAAGAATTATATCCTTTTGATAATGTGTATTTCTAGAAGGAAAAGATCTTAAACATTTTACATTGATATAGATTTTCTAAAAAGTAATCTGATCAGTTCTCTAGACCAAAAAAAAAATAAAAATCTATATGAACTTGGATCTCAATTGTATGCTGGCTGTAGTTTCATCCTCCACTCTCTGAGACCAAGAAAGGAGTAGTTATCTTGAAGCAAAGCCAAAATAGTGTGCATTCTGATTTGTCTCCAAATAGTTTATATAAAGAAAGAAAAGGTTTTCATAATTTATACTAAATATTGGCAGTGGGGGAAACTGAAGAGCATACTTGTAAGCTCTGCATGTGTAAATGCAAGCATTAAGCATCATTCCATTTCAAATTGGCCCGCTCCCTAGCTAGACATCTTAACGTAGGTATTTTTGGAATCTTTTGGAATTAAACTCTAAGCTGCATAATTTGTCAAGGGAAAATTGATCCTCTTATGACTAGACTGGAGGTATTTAAAAAATGAGAGTGAAGTACTCTATGCTATCCAAGGAGAGAGAGAGAGAGAGAGAGAGAGAGAGAGAGAGAGAGAGAAAGAAATCTACAGCTGCATTCCATTGAATTCAGCTGTATTTAAGTAATCTGTGTGCAAAATTGTAGCCCTTGCTGAATCCAGGAAATGGAAGGAGCATTGTGGTGTTTCGTGCTGCTGAATTAGCATGATTTAAAATATTGACCTCATGCCTATATAGCAACCCAGCAAACTGAATTATCCTAAACAAGTTTTATTAACTCAGTAGAACTAACTCTCCCAAGTGTGCTTAAAACTATAGCCTGAATCTATGGCTCTTTAGAAAATTATTAATTCAACTTTAAAGAATGGTTTTAATGTGGAAACAATGATACAAAATAAAGAGGGGGAAAATGCAACTGTTTCCAACTAAGGACTCACTGATGGTTGATCTCTTTGACCTCACACTGTTGGCCATTTTTGACTTGAGCCAATGTACTTCTGACTCACTGTATGTTTGAAAATGTCTCTTCTTTCTCTTCTCCTTCTCCTTTTCCTCCTCCTCCTCCTCCTCCTCCTCCTTCATGATTTGTCTGGCAAAGGAGTGATTTTTTTACCTACTAGATAAGGTCTAAAGCAGCAAATTGTGTGGTAGTTTTTCACAGTATTCAGAAACCGTGAATCATCTACATATTGCTTTGATTTATTAGTGACTGGAAACAATGTCCATATGAAAATGTTCTCTTACTGTCCCTGGAACTCCACAGAGTTCTTTGAAACTGAATGGACAAACTTGTTTATTCATTTATTGGAACATTGCATATCCATTTTTTCTTCTTCTGTAGAAAAACTCCAAGTACTTTACAATAATATTGTAACAGTAACTACTAGGTTAGATGTACTAAATTGAATCAATACGTCTCGATTAGAATCTGCAAGCAGAACGCTCTTCATACAGAAATCTTTTCTGTTCTTTAAATAAACCCCCAAGGCAAATAGTCAGCATATAAAAAGGAACCATTATTTTCTAATAATGGCACAAAGAGAAAGAAGAAGCTCATCTAATTCCTCAGGGGACGAGCAATAGAAATGATTCAGACAGGTATTAGTAGACAGTGCATTGAACTTATTAGGTATAGCATTGCCCAAAGTGACATCAAACTCAGCATGAATCCAAATCATTTTATCTCTGAAGAACTGTGCAAACTGCTCATAATGGAAGTCAGATAGCATGAAGCCCTGAAAATCTCTATTTGATGGTTCTCCATGGATGTAATTATAGAGGAAATCCAATGCCTTTCTTTTCCATGATTGCCACAGCACAGGCCTTATGACAATGCCTCCAGCATCAGTCAGAGATATTGCAGCACTTATGTCATTGCCACTAGTTCAGCTGCCATCGTGCTTCCTCTCTTGAAACTGCCCTGTGTACCATAGGTCAACCTGGTCGCTGATAGAGAGATTGTTCAGTCTAGAATAGTTTGGAATACAAAAGATTCTATCAGTCTCCAAGACAGGTGTTGTCCCTACAGTCTGAAAGTTCTGCAGTTTTTTTTTTTTTTTCAAATTTCACAAAGTAGTGGTCATTCCATAGCAAGGTTATAATTCTGAGACAGCTACTGTATATGCAAACCACCCTGAATGAAAACCAGCCTGACGTATGATTTAACTCATGGGTAAATTCCAAAATGATCTGGGTGAAATCCTTGGAGCAATGAAGACATGAAAAGTTCAAATGCACCTTAATTCTAATTTGTAATTTATGTCATTCCATCCAAGAAAAAAAAATCTCAATTATTAAACAAAATAATATTCTCCCCTTTGTCAACTTTTCTGAAAGTACATTCACCTACCTATTTAGAAAAATTTAACACCCACCCCATTTTTTTTCAGCCTACCTGTCAGATACAAATTCACCTAAGCAACTATGTTGCTCTTTGCTGACATTTCTTTAACACAAGAATGGGGATTGTTAGACGCCAACAATGACAAAAGAATCTCAACTCATAAAGTGTTCATTAACAGCACGAATAACATTAATGTTGCAATATCAAGACATAAAGGTATGCACAAGGTCCATATATCACCAAAGCTCAACAAATTAGTCCAATTTAAATGCAGCATTTGCATTTGAAAATGTATTACAGATAGTCCTTACTTAGTGAACACAATTTGGATCAGAAACTCCATCATTAACAATGTAGTTGATAAGCAAAACATCAGATGACCACAGCCAGGTTATAATATCACTTTCCATTCAGCTGTGAAGCAAATCACATCATTATTTTCCCCAAAAGTAGATTAGCATCATCCCTTTGAATGTACCAGAAAGCCTCAAGACCTAGTCAAGTTATCAGGCATGGGGCTCCTAGGAAACTGGAGAAATGCTTTGATGGCTCCATTGCTGAACAGGCTATTTTTATTATTCTCTATTTCCCTAGGGTTTGTAACACTGTTTTTATAAAATTTACTACTAATGTGATTTTTATATTTTTTATATCTATAGTTTTTATATGTAGTTTTACCCATTTTCTGTGTGCTGCCTTAGGTAACCTTTGGTGAGATGTAAGGTTATATGATTTTGATGAATATATAAATAAATAAAGGGGTAAACTGAAATGTACATTCCTTCAACCATTTACATCAGTTGCAGACTCATGCAATTGTTTAAATAATGTAAAGTGCAGAGAAATTGGATTTGTTGTATGTATACAGCTCTGCTGTATTGAGGCTTGGACAATTGAGCTTCCACTTTACTACATTTTGTTTTTATACTGTATAGCAAAGAATTGCAGCATGGTTATTAAAAAAAACACCCAACTTTGCTTCATTCAGCAATGATAATACGAATTGATGCTATGAATACATTTCATGTGGCTAGATGACCTGGAATATGCAAATGCTTGATGAAGAGAAAATGGTCAGAGACAGATATATGGTGCCAACCATCTGTTCAGGAGATAATATTTATGAGGCAGCCCAATCGTCTACCAATTGGAGATTGGCATGCTCAGCATTTTATTCCTCATTTACTGCTGGCATAAAAACCAACTTGGCTGCTTCATTGTTCAAGTCATTCACAGCACAGATGACTTGAACATAACATAATTGACTTCAATTACAAAGCTGCATCCTTCCTCTTCTATCTATTTGCTTCTGTTCTTCTCTGCAGCAGGGGGTGGGGAGACAACATTTTACAAGAGAAAGGTAATAAACAACTAAGAGCTGTAAAGTGGGGAAGACAATACATCATTGATAGCATAGGATAGCTTTCCTGTGCTATCAATGATTGATCTCTGCAGCCTGAGAAAGAACCATAAGTGTTTTGCTGGAAATCTCAGAATATCTATATGTATATCTATATATCTATATCTATATCTATATCTATATCTATATCCAGGGCTTTTTTTCTCATAAAACGCTCAGAACTGAGTTCTGGCACCTGTTTTGGATGGAATCTTGTAGGGTAGGTAAGACGGGTTGTATGACACGTGTGAGTTCCAGCACCTTTTTCTTTTACAAAAAAGCACTGTCTATATCTATATCTATATCTATATCTATATCTAT
>JAKJMR010000016.1:1757344-1776125 GCA_024449315.1 Daboia siamensis | reverse complement strand
ATTATTATTATTATTATTATTATTATTATTATTATTATTATTATTATTATTATTATTATTATTACCATAATCATAATAGTAAAGTTGGAAGGACCTTGGAGGTCATTTAGTCCAACCCCCTGCTCAGGCAGGAAACCCTATAACATTTCAGACAAATGGCTGTCCAGTCTCTTCTTAAAAACTTCGTGTTGGAGCATTCACAGCTTCTGGAGGCAGGTTGTTTCACTGCTAGCAGGAAAGGTTGTAAACAGGGATCATAGGACAGTGGGACACTGCAGTCAGTTGTATGTCCAAACTGGTTGCCAGGCTCTTGAATTTTGTCCATGTGACTATAGGGACATTACAACAGCCTGAACTCCAAGGCCAATCATAAGTCCCTTCATTCAGCACTATTCAGCACTGTTGTAACTTTAAACGGTTGCTGAATGAATTGTCATAACTTGAGTACTGTCTTTAATGTTCAATATCCAGATTTCCCATTTTTCCAAAGTACAAGAGATTCTGTGGAGAATTTGAAGAGTGAGGCTTTCATGTGTATGGTCTTTAATTCCAAAAATGATCAGCAATAGCAACTGACTTGAGGATTTTGAAAATAAAAGTTCATATATCTGGAAGGGATCCACTCTGAGACAGGCTATCCTGAATATTTGCAATTGATAGAATTAATGTATGCAGATCTTAGGGAGAAACCCTATTTACAGAGTGGGTACATAAAAGAACAGAACAGAACAGAACAGAACAGAACAGAATAGAATGAAAGAGACCTTGGAGGTCTTCTAGTCCATCCCTCTGTTCAAGCAGGAGAACCTATACCATCTTGGACAAGTGACTGTCCAGTGTCTTCTTAAAAATCTCCAGTGATGGGGCACTAACAATTTCTGGGGGTAAGATGTTTGACTGGTTAATTGTCCTCACTATTAGGAACTTTCTCCTTAATTCCAGGTTGTTTTTCTCTTTGAAATTTTCAATGAACATGTTTTAAAAACAAGTCTCACACAGTGAATTGAAGAAAGTTTTCAAAAGTGTGCGAATGCTATAGACCTAAATAGCTGTGAAAAAAATTCCATTTGTACTTCTTTTCTACAGATAATTTTGGATTTTTTTCTTCCTGAAATAGTCCCATCTGAATTCCCCAAATATTAAATATGCACAATGAAGTGAGCAAAATCTCTCTTAATCGAGATCTCCCGGTATGTTGTTTTACTTTATACTTTGAGCTTTTGCTAGCCATACCTGCCCCTATCTCTTTCCAAATGGAAATATATAGTGGAGTTTTCATTTCTTTTCATCTACTTAATACAGTATCTGTAGATGAAGTTACTACTAAAGGCATGGGAACAAGGCCAAAATGAAACAAACTCATGAAAGGAAAGAAAGATCCCAAAAGAACAAATGCATTTCAGATAGAAATATTTGCTAAAAACTACTGTAGACAGGTACAAAACATTTATAACTTGATAAGTGACTCTCCTTTGCCACCTAGTGTTCTCTAGTTGCTACATGCCCTGTTTAGAAATGAGTGTTGCACTCATCTTCCACCTTTGAAAGCCCAAGAATTAAAGATCATTAACAGCTTGTTAAAGTACATTAGCACAAACATTTATTTATATGAGCTTAATGTTTGAAGAGATGAGAAAACAGAAAGATTTCACTGTCGAGAGAGGACGATACTTACAACAGTAGATGGTCAGGTCTGCTAAATTTCAATATTTATATGATACAAAGGGATCATGATGTTCTGCTTTTGACAAGGAATCTCAGGAACAGGGGGAATATTGTCATTATAAAGCTATCCCCACTTTTTTCATTTACAAACTCCTACTGATGGAACCATGGCTATTAGAGGCCATCTTGCTGAGCATGCAAAAAGTATACTCAAACTACAGGAAAAGTCCCAAGGATCATCTTTTAGTTTGCCATTTACATTATTTTTAGTCAATTATTAACAAAGGAAACTCCTACTGGTTGCATGTAGCATATTCCCAGTTAGCACTTACTATACCAAGCTTCTTTTGGGCAACTGCGCTTCAGAATAACTGCTACAGTTAAGTAGAGGAAGCCAAGGGGGTTGAATAAATTAATGGTAAGAAAATTGTTTTATAATCCAATCCCCACATCTCCAGTCAGCATTGTAGAATATACAAAGAAGTACATATATAAATGCGTGAAATAGCCTTGGGTATATTGACCCGAACTTGCAGAGCTTCGAGTTCCATTAGATGGAGTATCTTCCTTCTACAGTCCATACAAATGGCTACTTAAGACCCTACCTTAATTCAGACGTATTGGGTTTTTTACTGTAAGTAATATTTCAACTTAGGTCATTTATTATTCTTGTTAATGAATGCCTGGTAACCGTAACCATTTTTTAAAACATATTTTATACACCACACGATATGCTTTTCATCACAGCTTGTTAATGGTGTCATAATTTAAGAACAATATAATGCAATGATGTCTAATTTAATTTGTTACACTACATCTACTTTCTTTCCTCTCACATTTTACTGTTTAATTGTCTGCATGGGCACACCCAGAAGGCATCTAGATCTATTTAACTGCCATACAACATCCTTCTAAAGAATTGCATTTCTCCATTAATTCCACTTCAGTAATAACTGAAAAATGAAATTTGAAGTGGAAAGATGTTTTTTTAAATAAACGAACAAATAAATAATAATGGCATCTTTGGAAGCCAGTCTCAACTCATAGTATTAGCAAGGTTTAATATTCCTCTTTCAATTTTAGATCATTTGATCATTAATCCCTATTTAAAATATTATGAATTTTCAGCATGACCAGAAAATGGAATGGATTGTCTATGAAATTGGATATGAGGCAAAAGAACAGTATGTGTTCATAACATTGGGAAACAAGAATGAAAGATGAAACTAATTAGTGTATTGTCTTTTGGTAGCATGGATGGCTAGTTTTATTTCAATGTTTCAAAAAAGGCTATTGGCTGATTTTAGTTCTAAACTGTAGACTCTTTTTTTTTCCTTTTCACATGAGAGATCAAAGTAAGTTTCTAGTTTACTTTCTCTTAGCAAAGTTGAAGGATTATGCCAAGGACATACTGTATTTCTTGCTCTTTTGTGTGTGTGCTTTTAGGTCAGTCTTGACTCCAGGCAACTGACTGGACTAGTCTCTACAGTTTTCTTGGCAAGGTGTTTACTTTTTTCCAGAAATGGTTTACCATTGCCTGCTTCCTAGAGCTGAGAGAGAATGGCTCATGGTCTCTTAGCTAGCTTTGTGCCTAAGGCAGGACTAAAACTCATGGCCTTCCTCTTTCTAGCATGGTACCTTAACCAGTGCACCAAACAGACACTCATATTGCTTGCCTAGCAAAGTTAAAATATTTGCATTCTATTTTTTATTTTCTAAATTCCTTTGAGAGTCTTTATAATTTTCACTGTACTCTTCTGCTTTTCTCCTCTGAGCTTTCCTGTTCCCATGCCTACACACATCAAACATCTGAAACAATTCCATTAAAACTTCCAAACCTTTTTTTTTTTTTTTGCAAATATTGCTATTGGTAGCTTTTCCTGTTGGGAAAAACAGTCCTGTATCCTTTTTATTTGCAAAAATACTCCAAATGTTTCTGGTGTGCATTGCGGGTCCTGATTGTTCTCTATAGAGATTGTCTTTCTACAAAGGGATCACTCTTAGTAAGAGCAGATGCGCTGAGGGGTTTCTTCCATCTCCTCTTTCATAGAAAGAGTAAAAAGAAAAACTCCTGGTAATTAATAAAACAAAGAAGCTGGTTGACTCTCTGTAGCACAGTGACTGGCCAGAGAAGCAATTTGTACTTCTTTTTGTGCTAAAAGTTCTTTTGGATAATAGTTTTGTTGACACTTTGCACAATTTATTTGTTTAGATTACATTGAAACTTTCTCAGAGTCTCTTAGGCAATTGTCTGGATTGTTTGCTTTTGTATTCTGTTCCTTAGTTCATTCTTGTTCTTGCTCCTTTCAAGTATCTCAAGAGGCTGACCAAGTTTGAATCTAGTCTGTGTGTTGTTGTGACAGAAGCTTCTTTTCAGCTTGGAAAGATTCAGTCCCCCTTCCGACATTTTCTACTTGTTATGAAATAGGTAAGATTTGCTTAAATGCTTTCACACTCTCAGTCCCTTTTCTCTCACATCCTCAGTCCCGAATGCCATCACAGAAAGTGATTGAGTAACACACGAGGGAGCCTTACATTATTCAAATGCTAGTGTGTGCATGGATTGCTACTTCTCTTGCTAAACAGTGCTGTTCCTTTTTAAAAAAAAATCTATCAAAGATTACAACTAAAAATGAATGAAAACTAATACAAGCTACAGAAATATAAAAAGGAAAAATATAAAGTGAAGAAAGGAATAAAAGAAGAAAAAGAAAAAAAAGAAAAAAAAATATAAACTAGTAACTCTGCTTCATGATGACAATTACAGAAAATCTTTTGGTCACTTCTCACCATCTCTTCTTCCCAAAGCTTATCTCTTAACTATAAACAAAATCTTAAGGCCTTGTCATTCAGTCCTAGTCAGTAAAAATCCAACAGGCACTATTAGAGATAGATAGATACCACATATCTATTTTAACATTCAAACAAGCCATCTCCTTCCTCGTAATTTTAATATTCTTGACTTTTAATCCCATAAAAAAGTTGTCCTCAAACCTGTCTTCTCACCTTCTCTTTGTCTTTTTTCAGCAAACCCTTCCAAACTTTAACAGATCTCTTTTGTAAATCCAATAAAAGAAAACTATCCAAATCTGATTTGGTACACTACTTGTATGTCCTTTTCAAATATAATGACATCACCCAATTTCATTTGTATGTTTAGTATTGTTTTTTGGCTACAAAAAGAAGGAAGCTTCCTCGGAGTTGAGGAGCCCTATTGAAGAGCAACTTACAGTAACTGACACTTAGCCTGAAGGGATGAGGTCATAAAGCCATGAGAATTCCCAAGGAGATGACCTGCCTCCCTTATCTTCTTATCAAAGAGCACCTGCTCTTCCACCTTTGTGACCTACACCCACGCCACACAAAGATCTCTAGGAAGCTACCAAACCAATCAATACAAAAAGATAAAAGTTTCCCTGGAGTCCTACTGAAGAGCAACTTACCTCTAGGAAGGTACCTATCCACTAGACTAAACTGGCTCTCTTTTGATTGTTTACTCCATTTCGGCATTCTGTTTCCTTGGATTTCTTTTAGAAGTGGTGTCTATCCTTGTTACTCAGATGAATCATTAGAAAACTCTGCTGTATTGTATCGATTCACTACATGCTTCACCAGCTGGCTGCTGATGATAAGCCAAATTCTATAAAACCTTAACAGTTTTAAGATTTGTGGACTTCAATTTCCAAAATTCCCCAGCCAGCCATGCTGGCTGGGGAATTCTGAAAGTTGAAGTCCACATATTTTAAAGTCACCAAAGTTGAGAAACACTGACCTAGGAAACTAATTTGACCACCTCGCTAATATTTTCTATCGACAGTACAAATCCTGTTATGCAAAGGGGTTCCGAAATGTTAGCTGCAAATAATTCTGTCTTCTGCCTGCTTTGTAATATTCCTTTCTTTTGTATATTTTAGAACTTTCTGTCTTTTATTTTTTAAACATTTTGCATTTTATAAGTCTATGAATGTTTGTATAGGTGACTGTAGGTTTCTGCAGAACGTATACACACATATGCATATATGCTACAATATATATTTAATTATATATTTAAAATATTTAAAGATGGGAGTGTGATGTTCATAGGCAAGGAGACAAGAAAGCAGCAGCTTTGTATTACTTTATAATTGCTTACTGCAGTAATTCTTCCCTTCCAAAGTATTGTAATACATTCAAGACATTAAGCATGACTGCTCCAGGGAAGACATGGTGGACTAAAGATGTCATGGAAAATAGTGCCAATGACCATGAAGAAGTGAAGAACCAGCAGACAGAGTAGTTTTTCAATAATTCTCTCCAGGCCAGGAGACAAGATTTTCCACATGCTCCAGACAGCTGTTCATCATGAGGTGATAGCAAAAATAGTTATGTCCGACAGGTTCGAAGGTCTGGGAGAAAAGAGAATAAACACTAAGTGTCTTTTCTAATAACTTTGGGAAGGTTTCTTTTCTAATCACTTTTTGAAACTGCTTCTTAACTGCTTTTCAGATACAGTATTAGGAACCTTGGGACTGACATATTTTATAGCAGAGGTCCACAACTTTTTTGGTTTGGCAGCCTGGAAAGGGAAGCAGGCACCATTATGAATGCATGCACACATGAGCACATGTGCATGTGGGGCTGAGCGAGTGTGAGTGCCACAAAAGGGGTTGTGCAAGTGCCAGTGGGATGCTCAGGGCGGCGCTAGCACCGGCAGGATACTTGACATGGAGCTAGTGCCTGAGGGACACTCGGGGTAGTGCGGCACTAGCACCAGCAGGACACTCAGGGTGGGGCACCACTAGCACTAGAGGGATGCTTGGGGTGGCGCTAGTGCTTGCAGGATGCTCAGGGCAGAGCAGTGCTAGTGCTGTCAGGATGCTCAGGACAGTACTAGTGCTGTTGGGATGCTTGGTGCCGGGCAGCGCTAGTGCTGGCGGGACACTTGGTGCGGAGCAGCACTAGCCCCAGTGGGACACTTGAGGCAGGGTGGTGGTAGCACCAGCGGGATGCTCGGGGGAGTACTAGCACCGAGGGACACTCGCAGTGATGCTAGTGCCAGTGTGGGGGTGAGTACATCCACACACGCACTGGCCATCCCTTCATGTGGCCTAGTGGCCAAGAGTCATGACCCAGTAGTGTCCCACGGCTCACAGTTTTGGGACCCATGTTTTATAGCAATGGCTGAGTTTTCTTCAATGCTTTGTAAAGTGGAATGTATTTTGGATTTCCAGGAGGAGGGGCTGCTTTCCAGAAGGTAAAGAGGCAGTGAAGCTTGGAAAGCTTGGTCAATAGGAAGAGAGTTAAAATGGCTCCTCCCTAGCTGTTCCCAATATATCTGTACTTATGGAAATAGCTGCTTAAATGTGGCAAGATTCTGTCTGTAGGTGAAGAACAATAAAGGAAACTACTCAGAAGTAATTACCTGTGTTGTTCTTGGGGCATGAAATTAAGGAATTTTTAATTACAAGTTTATTTTTTTTAATAAACAGCAAAAGAGTGATTAACCTTTTGATTTTAAAAATGTAAAAAATAATTTAAATTAATTTTAAAGAAATATTTCTTATGGAAAAATACTTTTTGATTTTAAAAATCATAATGAGATAAGACTTTAAAAATTGAACATTAGAGGGAAATAAGGGGAACTCTAGATTACATTCAAGAATGTAAAGAATGACATGGCAAAAAATGTTACGCTGATGTCTTAATAATTAAAATGGATATAAATCTAATAAAATAAAAATAAATAAATAAATATACAAACAACAAACCAAGAAAGTGACCTGGGTAATTTTCCTATATTGGATTTACAAAAGAAGCTTGGAAGAGTTTTAAAGAATGTTATGAGAAATGACAAAAAAATCAAAAATATTTACTGTAAAGTTCTGACATGATTTGAAGGGACTGAGGATCAATGCCTGTCTCTGCTGAAGGAAACCTATGAGAATGCCTTTCAGGACTGCCCAGATAGAATTTCTTTTGAAAAGTTTGAAACATTTGTTTGGAAATGATTTATGACTAAATGCTGGAGAACTCCCCTATAGCTCTATTCCATAAAGAAAAAGAATGTGGGCTTCATTTTAAGAAGATGCAATGCTCTAGGACATTGATGGCGAACCTTTTAGAGACCGAGTACCCAAAAACTGCCTGCCTCCGTTCTACCGGCCCACCTTTGCCCTGCTCCGCCCTCACCCCGCCTGCCATCAGGGCCATCCACGGTCTGCCACACATCGCCCAGGTGGCCCTGTGGTGTCATGGTGGCCACACTCTCTGCCTGTGTCCCGCAGCATCATCTGCTGCCCAACTGCCATGTGCTTGGCTGCACTGTTCTGTGGGGGCCACACCCAGGGTTGACTTTCCCCTGGGGGGGGCTGCTGGTGAGGAGGAAGCTGTGGGGGTGGTGAGGGCTGTGGGGGGAGGTGGGGCTGGGGTGATGGCGTGTGTGCCCATAGAGAGGGCTCCGAGTGCTGCCTCTGGCACTTGTGCCATAGGTTCTCCACCACTGCTCTAGGACTTAAGTGACTGACAGGAGGATACAACCATTTGAGTAGAACATTTAGTTGTACATCTCCTTTAACTTTTAGGGCACAATGTTGGATCAGTCAGCTGCAAAATAATATAAATAAGGGACCAAAGTATTGATAAACAGGTTCTTGCTCAATAGACTAAGTTCCTGTATTTTTATGTCTGGGGAGATTCTGGTCAAAGACCATATTTGATATTTTTCAAGTTAGTGTTCAAATTATTATTATTATAATTTGTTACTTTTGAGCTAAATAAGACAGCAATCTGTGCAGAACAACTGATGCAATGGAAAGTAAGATTAGATCATTGGCACAGAAGCCAGCAAATAGGTTCCCTGTCAATGATTTTGACCGGGAAGAACTTGGCATCCTTCGAGATGAGAAATAATACTGTTAATGAAGAAACTGAATAAGAGTGGAAAGCTAGAATGCTGCCTGTTTAATACCCTTAGTAGAAATAATTGAGTCAAAAGGTCTTTTGGACAATATCTGACTTGAAAAAAGATATTTATGTGAAATCTCATTACTAAATTCAACACCCTGATATCAATACCTAATGTTTTGAAATTGAGCCATTGTTAGTTTTTATCTATAAAATCACAGGTTGAACAGAAGTCCATACATGCAATTGAGTTTTCTGCTGGTGATGTTAATGTGCCAACCAACGTATTCTTAGAGCTGAAAAATATTGAATAAGGCTCAAATCCCTTCCAGATTCTTGACTACCCAAACTTCATGTGATTGAACAAATGAAGCATACATGCAGAAATCATCTCTACTGGTTTTCTGGAGAAACTTATTTGTGCATGGAACTACTGATTCAATAGCTGTCTAGTTTAAGAAAAATATATCAGATATTTCCATACAAATTGATCCCAATACTATTGAAAAATAAGAAAAAGAAGTCTCTTGATATGCAATAATAAGAATTAAAGTGGAATATGAGACATATAGAATATATCATTATCTCTTCTCTTCAATTAGTCTTGACAAAATTTGGGATGCCATAAATACTTCTGGTGTATCCAAAGGCTGCTACAAGAAAATTCCTTATATCCAGATGGCTTTGCCTTTGACATCTAAAAGGTTTTATCTTTTTCATTTTATCTTTTTCATTGTCCAACTTATGTTACTGTCTGCTTCAAATAGTTGGATCCAAAAAAACAGGCCCAAAGTTCATATAGTTGGATCCTCTCCTTGTAATGGAAGCACAATGGCCAGATTGCTGTAAGATTGAACTTTTATGGAAAAAACAGATTCTCTGTTATTTAGTTTGCCTATGAAGCAGCTCAACGACATAAACAATTTCATCCCTCTGTAAATCTAACTTCATTTGATTTTAATTGCAACTTTTTTTTAGTTATTCTTAAGGGGTTCTTTTTTTTAATCCTTATAGATTGTATTTGCCCATCAATCACATTTACTGTTTTTCATTGTGTAATCAATAAATAAGTAAAAAAATACACATTTTTATATCCTATGGTTGTAATAATTAAGTAAATATTAATAATGAGCTAAATATATGCACATATATTCAATATGTAACCAAGTCACATACTGGAATCAAAGGAAGGAAAAAAAAGAATAATGAAGTTTTAATTCAATATTTTCATTTCTTATTTTCAAATTTGCCTAGTGAGGTCATAATTTTAAAAAAAATCAAGGATCATTAATTAACATCTCTATCAAGAACAGAATTATTAATATTTTAATCAAGAGTCATTTTACTGTCACTGAAAACTCTAGAAAGGGTGTTCTGTAAAATTTATAAAGGATTTTAGGCTTTAAAAACTTTTATTTCAGTTATTCAAATTAGATGGTTTTTGTGGATTCAGAAGTTTTATTAAGAATTGTGAACAATTGATAGCCTAAATTATGATAATGGTTGAGATGATAAATTTAAGGAATGAAACGGAGACAACAAGAGGATGAATCTAAACACCCTAACCAGTTAATATGATGTAACTTCTTGTACTTACAGTAAGATTGGGATAGATGAAAAATATTATTTGTATCTAAATGCATTCACTCATATTCATATTATAATCTTTAAAGCCATATCATCATCAACCAAAAGACACATTATCTATGCCATTTATTGTTACTCTTCTGTAATTATTTTTTACTGATTTTCTCCCCCATGGCTGATCATATCATCCAGCAGGTCAGTAGTACTATAGCAACAAATGTTTCCTTTATTCTCTGATACAGATTTTGCAACCATCCATAAATAGGTCTGTAATTTTCCTTCCAACCTACATGCCTCCAGTTTTATTGCCATTTCCTAGTCTACTTCCATCAGAAATTTTGAGAAGTACATCTTCCTCTCAAAGGGTTTTTTTCATATTCTTAAAGGTTAGCTTTCTTTTGTTTAATTAACAACTGCAATAAGAGGAATCTACTTTTATAATCCATTGACCTTCTTTGTCATTTTATGACTCATTGACATTTATTAACATTCAATATATTTTTGTTTGGGACATTTTAAAAAGTATTTAAAAGGCAGCAAGGGAAGATCTCTAGTTTCTGTATAACATACTTACATTATTGATACGTGTACAGTAAAAGCCTATATTTATAACTAAATCTACATCCAATATATGTTTGCAGTACTATGTCTGTAAGTAAAAGAAAAGGCCAGCACATTGTGCCACTAAAAGAGATAATTTCACAGTCTTTTCAGTATAGACAATCAAGTTTTTTAAACATATTAATAGGTAATTAATAATATATATTTATTAACACTGGTTTGAAAATTGAATATATTGAAATTGTTGGCACTTAGAAAGAAAATAACTGAAGCCAACATTACTTTAATACCCAAAGAAGACTCTGATTTAATGCACATAAAAATTATAGACCAATATCACTATTAAATGTAGATTATAAAATCTTTGCCTCAATAATGGAAGAAAGACTAGAGAAATTTTTGATCAAATTTATAGATACAGACCAAAATGGTTTCCTACCTAAAAGACAGAGGAAAAAATAATTTAAGAATGATTCTTGATGTGTTAGAGTACTATGAAATTCATTCAGGGAAACAGATGTCTTTAATATTCCTTGATGCACAAAAGCGTTTGACTATGTAAACTGGCAATTTATGTTCCAGCAATTTGCAGAAATGGACTTTGGGGGAAAAAAACCTTTATAAATGTAATCAAAACAATTTATTGTAAACAATCAGCCGACATAATTGTAAATGGAGATCTTACAGAAAACTTCAATATTAAAAAGGGCATGACAGAGATGTCCACTATCTCCATTACTATTTATACTAACATTGGAAGTACTGAACAGAAACAGACAAGACATAGAAATTAAAGGACTAGAGATAAAAAATGAAAAATATAAATTACAGGCATTTGCAGATGATTTGGTTTTCATATTGGAAGTTCCATTGGAAACACGCACTAAACTTCTGAAAAAAATAGATTTGGAGAAGTGGCAGGGTTGACAATAAACAGAGAGAAGACTAAAGTGCTAACAAAGAATCTAACAGAAAAAAAAAATCAACTAACCAAAAAAAACCCTTCAAATAGTTAAAAAAGTTAAATATTTGGGAATTTATCTAACAGCAAGATGTGTAACAATAAAAGAAGATAACTATGTAAGACTGCTAAAACAAATAAAATTGGATTTGGAAAAGTGGAAAAACTTCCAACTTTCAATGTTGGGGAGAATAGCAACAATGAAAATGAGCATCTTACCAAAAATACTCTTTTTATTTCAAACACTTCCTGTAAAGCTGGGGAAAGCCTTTTTTTATGAACTGAATGCAACAATATTGAAATTTATCTGGCAAGGGAAAAAAAGCTAGAATTAGAGTGAAAATGCTACAAGAAGTGAAAGAAAGTGGAGGATTTGGACTGCCAGACTGGAGGTTATACAACCAAGCAACTATTTTAACATGGCTTAAAGAATGGATAATGCTTAGGGACAAAAGACTATTGTACCTAGAGGGGCATGACCTATAAATTGGTTGGCATGTCCTTCTGTGGTATGGAAAGGATAAAATACATAGATACTTTCAAAACCATTTTATAAGGAATGCATTTCTTTCAGAATGGGGAAAAAAATAAAAGAAATATATATATATATATATATTAAGATACCTGAATGGCTTTCAACAATGGAAGCTTTTGCTTGTCCAAATTTAATTAACTATGATAAATTTCTTACTTATAAAGATATTTTGGACAATGAAGGAAAATTGAAAGACAGACAAGATTTACAAGAACAAGTTATTGATCTAGCATGGTGGCCATATCTGCAAATTCAAACGAGATATGAAAAAGATGTTAAAACAATGGGATTTTATAAAGAACAGACAGAATTTGATCAGATACTGCTAAAAACAGATGAGAAGTTGATTAAGAAACCCTATAGATTTATGTTAAAGTTAAAGATGAAGGAAGAACAAGTAAAAGAAACAATGATAATGTGGGTAAAGAACTTTGGATATAATATAGAATTAGAAGATTGGCAAAAGTTATGGGAAAGAAATATTAAATTAACTAAAGCAGTGGCATATAAAGAAAACTTATATAAAATGTTTTACGGATGGCATATGACACCAGTGAGATTAGCAAAAATGCGTAAACATATTTCAAACAGCTGTTGGAAATGCAAAAAAAAGAAAGAAAAAAGACCAGGTACTTATTATCATATCTTGTGGACATGCCCTAAAGCAAAAAGATTTTGGGTTAAAATAGATTTATGGTTGGAGAAAATGACTAACAAAGAAATAGACTTTAAACCAGAATTATTTTTGTTGGGAATAATAGGAGCAAATTATGAGAAAGATTGCAGATATTTAATACTATACGTACTAACGGCAGCAAGAATTGTATTTGCCCAACATTGGAAAAATGTTAATTTACCAGCTGAAGAAGTACTAATTAAGAAAATTTTGGAGTGTGCAGAAATGGATAGATTGACTTTAAAGATAAAAGAGAAAGAAGACTCAGTGTATTTTAGAACATGGGATAATTTCTATCAATGGTTAGAAAAACGAGTTAAAGAGAAAGGAATGTGATATGTAATTTTGAATATATATTAGCACAAAGAAGGCTATTGAGTGATTAATTAACATATTGTTTATGATAATTAACTATTATCTATTATTGTTTGTTAAACACATGTATGCAGACATTATGCTGTTTGCTAAATACTGAGAATGTTGTTTGGAAAAACCTCAACCCCAACCCTAACCCTAACCCAAATCTCAAACACAATCCCAACCCCCATCTTATTCCTAATCCTATAAAAACTAATAAAATCTATACAAAAAAGAGAAAGAAAATAAAACAGACTCAAGGAGGATGTACTTATTAAAGCTATTCATCAAGCTAATCATGTGGGACTTTTTTGTTCACAAGTACAGAACAATGAGATGAGTGGGATTGATATAAATTTTTATCTTAAAATTGGAATATTTATAGCATTAAGAGAACTGAAAAACCTGTAACTTACTTAATTCCCAATGGTTTAAATAATGAATAACGTGGATACAGAAGTTTTCTCTCCTTTTCACAGAAAATTAGAACTCACTTACTGAAGGTCACTTACTGAATCAAAGGTTGCATGTCTTATATGTTTGCTGGGAAGGAACAATAGAATAAGTTTATTGCCCTCTACTCCAGTCTTGCTAGCTCTCCAAAAGTACAGTACTGTAAGCAGGGCTTTTTTTCTCATAGAACGCTCAGAACGGAGTTCGGGCACCTTTTTTGGATGGAACCTTGTAGGGTAGGCAAGGCGGGTTGTATGACATGTGTGAGTTCCGGCACCTTTTTCTTTTACAAAAAAAGCACTGACTGTAAGTCATGAATTACAGTTTTTCATAGTGAGGATTATTGACCAGAGTGAAACAGAGGAGAATTATTGCCATATTATAATGACAACAAATAATTTATGAACTAAACTCATGCATTGGTCGATGGTTACAAAAATGTCAGCAAAATCATATTCAAATGATCAGTTCTCAGTTACAGGACACAGCCTTTTGATGAAATGTACTCATTTGAGTACATTAATCTGAGATAGATGAATTCAGAATATATGTATGTAAATATCTAATAGTATCAGAAATGATACATTATATGACACAAAAAGAGCTTTATTATATTCTTATATTCTAACATTGCTTCAGACAGATTAACAAAACATGGAAACAATACATACTATTCCAATAATAATACTTAAATAAGTAATATGAAGTTATTTCATGGTGATACCATTTTTGAACCATACAGAGTATATTCTTCAGGAAATGCTTGATCGTTGCAACTAGTGTATTATAATGTAGAAGAAACCATAATATGTTTTCTTTTAAATTATTGAGCTTCTTTTTAGCCTTTGAATTCTTCTATCTGAAAACTGAAAGGCATGATTCATAATGCCTGTAAAACAAATTGTTCTGCCAAAAGGTTTTATAGTATCTTTACATGCTTGACTGTTTTATACAGTTCTCTAAGATTGTTGTCTGCATTCATGCTCACATTTGCAGATATCAGATCATTTTGCTGCATACTTTGCTCATTTTTTTTGTTCTTTGAACAAGTAGAGAAAAATCTCTAGTGTGATTTAAACAAATAATGCAATTGTTTCCAAGGCATAATTGACAGCAAACAAAGACATTAAGAAAATAGATTGAACAAACCGATTTTCCACTCGGTAGCTTTACAACTTTCTAGTTTGAATATAAGCCAATGCCTTTGTATAGGGCTTCTTTAGATATCAAACACAAAGGCTTGAAAATAGGTAGGAGCAAGCAGAGTTCCGTGGGGAACTAGAAATAGTCACAATGGCACTGTGACCACGTGATAGAAGCTCCACCCCTTTATTGTGTGCTATGTCTATTGATATTTCTAAAGGAACCAAGACTGACCCACCTATTCTGTATATTATTTTCCAGACCCTGACATTTTATCTTGGACATTTAAGGGTTTAACTTGATTGAAAATACAGTACGTCTCCATACACACAGGCTCCATTGGATAAGAATAGTTTATTCTTCACTCACCAGGTTGAGGAAGGGATGAACAAAAGAGTTAGCAGGGAAATGTAATGTGAGCAATCAATATACAATGTCATTTTTTATGGCATGTTGAAATCCACCAGGAAAGTGTGAGAGAAATCTGGCACCAAAACATCGATGAGAAGCAAGCTAATTTGGCAAGATCCTTTGGATAGAGATATAATGCATATTTTAAAGAAATGCATAAATGATTCACATTTTTCTGAATAGGATGATTCAGTGTCATTTAAGGTAAAACACTAACTGTTCTTTAAGCTTTGTTAAACCTTAATTACATCAAGAGCGAAAGTTGGTGAAAAAATATTGCTCTGCTGTTAACTGGAAGCTGACTCTCTGCTTAAGGATGACAATAAAACTCCATTCTGGGGTTGTGGTTTTCACTAACATATAGGAATATTTTAATAAAAATTACAAAATTAAAGCTGAAGAAGCAGGCAGGCAGTTCATTTCTGTCTGAGATGTCCAAAGATTATATTACTATTCAAAGTAATTTACAATTACTTGCATTGGTAAATTGGTGCAGCAATGATTCCATTTTCTTAAGCAACTTTACTGATCTCAGATTATCCTGGTCTTAACTGAGAATATCTACTAAATTTGTATTCTTATAAATGTAATCTAGAGCACACAGATTTAATCCATAACACTGTATAAAAAAACTCAGTTTCAGCTGGAGAATGTTTTTCTGCTGTAATGCTATACTGCCATCTGATGGGTAAACACAAAACTGCACCAAAAAGAATTAATCCAAAATGTCCATATTTACCTTGGAGAATTGATTATCGTGCTGTATACATCCAATGCGCTAAGTAAACAAGTATGCTTGAATGTTGTAAATACTGTAAAATAAAGAGCGGGAGGCTTCAATATTGTGTATTTGCTTACAGTAAAAATAATAAAGAGATTCTTACACATTTTGAAAAGGGGAGATTTTTTAAAAATTTCTATATTATAGCTCCATTCATGCATGTTTAAAATAAGGGAATAACTGTAGCTTGCAGATAGTCTCACCTCCAGTCCTTATAACTGTCTGGTTAACTGAATTATCTGATTCATAATATTATTGTGTTCTTTTCAGCCCACTTTTTTTCCTTTCAGAAAAGTTATTAAGGGTACAACTGTAGGAGATGAACAGGCTGAGCTTGAGGGAAGGGTCAAACATGTTATCAATCATAATCCCTTTGTGCCCACAAGAAATCTAAATCCACCCTACCTTGAATTCCTTCTACCTTTGTTTACTACCAATTTCCTTTGGCCATTAGTAGTTCAGATTCTTGTAGAGTGCTTAAGCTTGCAATAAATCTTTATACTCATTTGAACTGCCTGGATTTCCTGATTTCTCTGCTGCTTGACAACAGCTACAGGGGATCAGTGGATTATTAGGCAATAACATCAGAACTGAAGAACCAATGATTTTTTTCTCTGATTAGCAACCCTAAATTCATCTCAGGACATTTTAGAACTCCTTTTTAGTTTTGAGGTTAGTTTAGTGTTGCTAATTGGCAGAAGCAGACAACTTTTTGTTCTATATATTTTCTTTCCCTTATTGCCATGGTGGAAAAAGCATTCCGGCAGGAGCTCTCATAGAGTTTAATTGAAATGTGGGATCTCAGAGAACTGCAGATGGCAGGAGACATGACAGTATAACGAAAGAGATAGAAAATATGAACATCTCATAACAGGTCAGTCTAAGAATGTGGTGTTTCATGCAAGAGAATTATTCCCATTTTTTCTCTCCTTTGAAGAAACCAATAAAAATGATTTTCTCCCCCATCAGACAGAAGACAGGCTAGAAGAAAATACAGAACTAATGTTCAGCCCAGCCTCAGGAGCAGCATTTGGATGCATTTAATAGTCTGGATGCACAGCTGATTGGCACTTCAATGCTGTCCCCAGATGGCAGGCAGTCTGGTGCTGGACAGCTTCTCTGGCAGAAGGGAAAGACCTTTGGAAGTCACACACACACACACACACACACACACACACACACACACACACACAGACAGAAAAGCAACTGATTGGCTGCTGCTGGAAGTTCTTTGAGGAACTTCTTGTCAATTCCTTCTCCACCTGGCTTTCCTTTAATTAAAGGCTGATGAGAAGGTCCATGTGGAGGAGTTGGGACAGAATAAGTAGTAAGGGAGAGAAAAAGAGAAAGAACACAACAAAAGCAGGTCATTAGAATGACATCCACTACAGTAAACTGTGCTTCCCCCCCCCCCTTTTTTTCTTTCTTTTTAAATAGGGTTGGCATATATTACTATACAGTAGCGAGGATACATTATACTCACTAATTTACTATTTTCCTATATTATGATATTTTCTGTCAAATAATCTAGGTGGTAGTTCCTACATTTAGAAAATCTTCCCTCAAACAAAGAGGTGAAGGCATAGCATAGATATCTACTACTTGATAAGAGAGAAAAATGTGGGTTAGACAGCATCACCACCAGATGGATTCGTAGATGGCTGACAGGCCGTACTCAGCGTGTGGTCCTCAATGGAACCGCATCTACATGGAAGGAAGTGTGTAGTGGGGTGCCCCAGGGCTCTGTTCTGGGCCCAGTGCTGTTCAACATCTCCATCAACGATTTGGATGAGGGGATAGATGGGGAACTCATCAAATTTGCAGATGACACCAAGCTGGCAGGAATAGCCAATACTCCAGAAGATAGGCTTAAGATAGAGGAGGATCAGGACAGACTCGAACATTGGGCACTATCTAACAAAATGAAATTCAATTGTGAACAAAAGTAAGGTTCTACATTTAGGCAGGAAAAATCAAATGCAGAGGTATAGTATAGGTGGTACCTTGCTCGATAGTAGTAACTGTGAGAGAGAACTTGGAGTCCTAGTGGACAATCACTTAAATATGAGCCAGCAGTGTGCTGCAGCTGCCAAAAAAGCCATCACAGTGCTAAGCTGCATTAACAGAGGGATAGAATCAAGATCACGTGAAGTACTAATACCACTTTACAATGCCTTGGTAAGGCCACACCTGGAATACTGCATCCAGTTTTGGTCACCACGATGTAAAAAAGATGTTGAGACTCTAGAAAGAGTACAGAGAAGAGCAGCAAAGATGATTGGGGGACTGGAGGCTAAAACATATAGGGAACGGTTGCTGGAATTTGGTATGTGTAGTTTAATGAAGAGAAGGGTGAGGGGTGACATGATAGCAGTGTTCCAATATCTCAGGGGCTGCCACAAAGAAGAGGGAGTCAAACTATTCTCCAAAGCACCTGAAAGCAGGACAAGAAGCAACGGATGGAAACTAGTCAGGGAGAGAAGCAACCTAGAACTAAGGAGAAATATCCTGACAGTTAGAACAACTAACCAGTGGAACAACCTGCCTCCAGAAGTGGTGAATGCTCCAACACTGGAAGTTTTTAAGAAGAGACTGGCCAGCCATTTGTCTGAAATGGTATAGGGTTTCCTGCCTGAGCAGGGGGTTGGACTAGATGACCTCCAAGGTCCCTTCCAACTTCTTCTTCTTCTTCTTCTTCTTCTTCTTCTTCTTCTTCTTCTTCTTATTATTATTATTATTATTATTATTATTATTATTATTATTATTATT
>JAKJMR010000016.1:1723556-1738478 GCA_024449315.1 Daboia siamensis | reverse complement strand
TATTATTATTATTATTATTATTATTATTATTATTATTATTATTATTATTATTATTATTATTAAACACACTGTTGTTACTGTTAAGCACAAACTGTTTTTGTAGGATAAACAGCCTTCTCATTTATCTTTTAAAAAAGGAAGTATATAGTGATTAACATAGACTTGAAAATAGAAGTAGGACTACCATAACTGAACTTCAAAACTCTGGACAACATTGAAGACGGGAAAATGAAAATTTATAAAAGTAAAAACAAAACAAAATGTAACTGCAGCTTGGAAGTACATATCCACACATGCATAATATTTAAAAGAGACAGAAACATTTAAAATAAATAGTTAATATTTCTAACCCAAAAGCCATTTGTTTAGGCAAAGACAATCTAGTAAGAATTATTTTCTTGATGGAACTAAAAAAGAACATCAGATGAGTATAATAATAAAATATTCTTTAACGAAATAACTCTTCAGTATGTTTTGCTGCTGTCTTAATTATCCCAATAATATTATTTCTCACATTTTAAAATATCGATGATTAAAAAGAAAAAAGTACTTCAGTTCCAATGTTTTGCTGTAGAAAATGTAGCAGATAACAAAAACACATTAATTTCTTAAACTGCAGAATTTTATATATTTGGGGGGAGGGATGAATAAAGCATTAACAATTGAAATCTACACTGTATATTTTTTTTCATATTTCCTCAACAATTTTCAACGAATATGAGAAGCTTACCAAAGATTGCCATCAAAGATGGTGATACTAATTAGATTACAGTTCCTTGAAAATAATCAAAAATATTTTAATGAATGTAATTCAATTTTAAAATGGCATATTATCACATGAATTAGTTTTATACTCAGTTCTTGATAATTAGCCAAATTAGATTTAAAGAGAATGCTTGGCCATTAAAGACCGCCAAGCTGACTCATTAAACTCAAATCCCAAGTTGTCTTCTACTGTTTTTTTTTTAATTGTGAAAATAATCTATTGTATTTAATAAAAAAAAAATTGTATAATACTCAAAAGACAAATCTGATTTTAAAATACATGCAGAACAGTACTCCCAGTGGGTCATGATGCCTATCTCCCAAAGAAAGATGGAAAGTTAAGACTTGGGAACGTATATCTAGAGTTTTGTTGATGGTATGTAAGGAAAAAATGTAGTAGGACAATGTTTTCTTAATGTTGCTGATTATGACCCTTATGCATAATATTTTCATATAGTCCAATACAAGTGTTATTTTTCTATATGTTATATATATTATAAAATATACTCTCAATATAGAATTCTTTCTATTAAGCTGAAATGTAGCTAAATGTACTTTATTTAAGATTTTAAAAAGTAAAGATTCTAATATTGTTTTCTTGCACTACTATGGGTTATCCGGTACCCCCATGAGGTTCATTGTCTCTCATTTTGAAGATCACTGTATTACAGAAGTAATTTTTGTTTTGGTCAGTCATCAAACATACTGATGGTTTCCAAAAGAGATAAACTATTATCACAATAGTGAAGATCTCTGATAGTACTCAGAACTTGTAGGTAAGAATACCACATGAACCATTTAGGATCCCTTTATCAGAGGATAAGTATACTGCACAAAGCTTCTTCCATGCAAACATGATCAGCATAAATCCAAATCAATATATTTAGTGAGATGGAGGTTATCAAGTGCTTTGTGAGAAAAATACGATGGAGAGAAACCAGAGGAAAATCTGCTGCTTTAACACCTCTCTGTGAAGACAAATTCTGCATGTACTCATCACGTACTCCCTTTAGAACAGTGTTTCTCAACCATGGTTACTTTAAAATATATGGAGTTCAACTCCCAGAATTTCCCAGTTGGCATGCTGAGGAAGTTCACTTATCTTAAAGTTACCAGTGTTGAGAAACATGGCTTTAGCTACCAGTTAATATGGTCAAAGAGATAACAGCTACCTCTGAGTTGGAGTTAGAAGTTAGAAGGAAGTACGTAAGTACTTAAGGCTCATGAGTTACAGACTTTTGTATGGAGGACCGCCAGTGGATTAGACCAAGCAGCACAAATAGGGAGATGGGGCCTGGCTTCTATATTTATAATTTACAAACTTAAATGTACATAAAGCAATTCCTAATTCAGGAGTGTCATACAAACAGTGTGAAAAGTCACACCTAGAAACATTTTTAAAAAGAAATTGAACCAAGTGTGCATACCTGATAGCATTATGGGAAACACTTCTATGTGGGGATCATGGTTTATTAAATGAAAAAGTTGCTTTATCACCACCAGTATGGTGCATATGAGAGCATCTGAAGAGGCCATCATGCCATTTCAGTAATTTTCCAAATTGGTCTTTTGTCTTGATCTAGTTTGGCTCACTCACAAAATTCTCTCTACAGTTTTTAACCATTATTTAAGCAAATGATAATTCCAAGAGTTCCTGTATGGAAATAGACTAATCAGCTTAATTTGCAGATAGAAAGCAGTGAATGGTTAGTCTGTAATTACCAGATTGTCTTTGTCTTTAACTGTTGCAAGAAGATCATGTTTCTGCTAACAGGAGAAAAAATGAGTATCAAGTTGTGTCTACAAGTCCTATAAAGTAGCATAAACAAATAGATGAAAGAACAGCATGAAACAAAATAAAACTTACTGGTGTCAGTAGCTTGGATTTTCCTGGATAGTGTTTTACTGTCGGGCTTCTTTCCAGATGTTCCTGGGAAATATATCTCTAGTAACCTTAGTAGAAAACCTAATTGTGACCATTACAGAATTAAGCTTCTGACTTATATAGTCAAAGCCAGTCAGATTTTCTGCCATGTAAGAGAAAAAACCCCATAATAATGTTTTTGTGTCTTGGCAGTAAAACAATTCAAAGAAATAAATATACAAAATAATCAAAATACATCAGTAACAATTTGCTCCTCATTAAGGAGATCTGAAAGGGACGCGGTGGCTCAGTGGGTTAGGATGCTGAGCTTGTCGATCTGATGGTCGGCAGTTTGGTGGGTCAAATCCCAAGTGCCGCGTAACAGAATGAGCGCCTGTTACTCGTCCCAGCTTCTGCCAACCTAGCAGTTCGAAAGCACGTAAAAATGCAAGTAGAAAAATAGGGACCACTCTGGTGGGAAGGTAACAGCGTTCTGTGCGCCTTTGGTGTCTAGTCATGCCGGCCACATGACCACGGAGATGTCCTCGGACAAGGGCTGGCTCTTCGGCTTTGAAACGGAGATGAGCACCGGCCCCTAGAGTCGGAAATGACTAGCACGCATGTGCGGGGGAACCTTTACCTTTACCTTTAAGGAGATCTGAAATCTGCTGTCTGAGACATTATTCTTTCTATTTATCTAACGGAAGGGCCAAACTTGTTTCTAGTCCACGGGTGTCAAACTTACGTGACATGTCACGACGTATCGTGACTTTGTTTTTGCATTGCTGCAGGCGGGGTGGGCACGGCTTCTGCATGATGCAACCGGCCTGTAGGACAGCAGTTTGACACCCCTTTTCTAGTCCCCTTCTTTTCTCTAGCTTGCAGTATGACTGCTTTAGTTCAGAGTTCTGGATTAAACTCTTACTTTCATCATTATTTTATTGGTTGCTATAGCATGCAACTTAACAAGGAAAAAGGGAGAAAGTTACAATAAATAAATTGCTTCCTATAACCTAATATATCAGAACATTTTATTAAAACTCACCAGGAGTTTCCCACATGAATTTTCCTATGCTCTGAACCAAGAAAATATTTTCTTTTAAAACTGATTTTACTGTAAAATGAGGACTCATAGAACAACATGGAATTATATTCTAGAGAAGGATTATAAAGCTGTACTTGGACAAGAACACTTCCTCTTTTTCCTGTTTTTAATTTACTTCAGAAGGCAAAATTAATTCAACAAATCAAAAGTTTCCTCCAGATAAATTATAATCTTTTAAAATGTTCTCTGTCAGAGTCTTTTTGCAAATGTTTACGTGTGTGTCGGGGTGTATCTTTACTGACAACCCAAGAAATTTATTTCTGGGGGAAAAATGAAATATTGACTCATTAGGAATAGTTCTATTCATATTGTTACCCATCAAGTTTGTCATTTCATCCTTTTGCACCAGCCCAGTTGAGATTCATTTTCACTCCTGAAATTGCTTTAATTACTAGATGGTCCAAAGTAATGAACTTTGTATGTGTATTTTTTAAAAAAAATTAAAATGACTTCAACATATTTATGATTGACAGTGAATATACTGATGTTTGTTTTACTAGCACATTAAAAAAAAAAAGCTTCAAGCAGGAATTGTGGTTTAGTTAGGCTGAACCATGAAAGTTACTTTTTTTAATTGTGAGAGGAAATGTATCCAATTTATTATGAAACTTAAGATACAAAATTCAGAAATTGATTTTTAAAATCACATGTAAAACAGTACATTCCTGTTGGACTTTAATGGGCCCTAAGTTAGAGTGTGAAGTCCAAGCTATTGGAAATTCACATAATTTAAATAATTTAAGTTATCAGGAACAAATTAGTATCACAAATCGATTGCAAATTTATCTGGACTAGGGTTCTTTGGGACAGTTATTCTCATTTTGATCAACTTGGATCTGGACTACCAAAATGTGCTGAATGTGGGCCTGCTCTTGGAAACTATTCAGAAACTATAGCTGATCAGAATAAGTCGGCAAAGGCAATTATAGTTGTATGTCATCAAAACCATTTAATATTTCAGTTTTGTGAGGTGCGTTAATTGCAAGTTTCCAGCTGTGGTTCAAGGTGCTAATTATCATTATTTTTTAATATATATATATATATATATATATTATTATTTTTTTACAATAACAATATTTAATGCTTTGTGAACAGTGGGTTGTCTGGGTTCATAAACTCAAACAATAACACTTAATTTCTCCAATTAATCAGTATGTTAGTTGGTAATATGTTTTTTATCCTCTCTTCTTCCAGTAATAATCTCCTTTTGTCTACATTAAACAAATATAATTCTTAATATTTTCAGTACATACCAAGTTGAATATAAACATTTTTTTGTATTTATGCATACTGTATGTTAACATCAACATATAACATATTTTCTAATCAGCTTATGTTTCCATTAAATTTAGAAAAGTCATCTTATTAAGTCATTATATGTCCTGTTGTCAAACTTTTTATTAAAGCTTAGTTTCCCCCACCCCTTCATGGATTACTGCCTTGTCGTGGCAATGGGGCTTGTGTAATTCAATGAAGCTATGAGCCATGCCGTGCAGGGCCACCCAAGACGGAAAGGTCATAGCAGAGAGTCCTGACAAAACGTGATCCACTGGAGAAGGAAATGACACCTCACTCCAGTATCTTTGCCATGAAAACCCTATGGACAGTACCAAAAGGCAAAACGATATGACACTGGAAGATGAGCCTCTCAGGTTGGAAGATGTCCAATATGCTACTGGGGAAGAGCAGAGAGCTAGTACTAGTAGTGCCAGAAAAAATGAAGCAACTGGGCCAAAGCTGAAAGGACACTCAGCTGTGGATTTGTCTGGTGGTGAAAGGAAAGTCCGATGCTGTAAAGATTTTTTATCTATAGGAACCTGGAATATAAGATCCATGAATCAAGGAAAGCTGGACGTGGTCAAACAAGAGATGACAAGACTGAACATTGACATCTTAGGTATCAGCGAACTAAAATGGACAGAAATGGGTGAATTTAATTCAGACGACCATCAGGTATACTACTGCGGGCAAGAATCCCTCAGAAGAAATGGAGTAGCCTTCATAGTCAATAAAAGAGTAGGAAAAGCAATACTGGGATACAATCCTCAAAATGGCACAATGATCTCAGTTCAAATCCAAGGCAAACCATTCAATATCAAAGTAGTCCAAGTCCATGCCCCAACCACCGGTGCTGAAGAGGATGAAATTGACCAGTTCTATGAAGCCCTACAGCAGGTTATAGAACTAACACCAAAAAATGATGTCCTTATCATCATGGGGGATTGGAATGCTAAAGTAGGAAGACAAAAGATAACCAGAATAACAGGCAAGTTTGGCCTTGGAGTACAAAATGAAGTAGGGCACAGGCTGATAGAATTTTTGAATTTTTTGATAGAAAATACTCTTTTCCAACAACCCAAGGGACGGCTCTACACATGGACATCATGAGACGGTCAACACAGAAATCAGATTGACAATATGCTCTGCAGCCAAAGATGGAGAAGCTCTATACAGTCAGTAAAAACAAGATCAGGAGCTGACTGTGGCTCAGACTATGAGCTTCTCATTGCAAAGTTTAGGCTTAAACTGAAGAAAATAGGGAAGAGCTCTAGGCCACTCAGGTATGAACTAAATCATATCCCTGATGAATATACAGTAGAGGTAACAAATAGATTTAAGAAATTAGATCTGATAGACAGAGTGCCTGAAGAACTATGGACATAGGTTCGCAACATTGTAGAACAGGTAGCAACCAAAACCATCCCAAAGATAAAGAAATGCAAGAAAGCAAAATGGCTGTCTGAAGAAGCTTTGCAAATAGCTGAGGAAAAGAGAGAAGCGAAAGGCAAGGGAGAAAAAGAAAGATACGCCCAATTGAATGCAAAATTCCAGAGAATAGCCAGAAGAGATAAGAATGCCTTCTTAAATGAACAGTGCAAAGAAATAGAAGAAAACAATAGAATAGGGAGGACCAGAGATCTTTTCAAGAAAATTGGAGAGATGAAGGGAATGTTTCATACAAAAATGGGCATGTTAAAGGACCAAATGGCAGGGACCTAACAGAGGCAGAAGAGATTAAGAAGAAATGGCAAAATTACACAGAAGAACTATACAAGAATGAGCTTAATGTCCCTGATAATCACAACGAGGTGGTCACTGACGTCAAGCCAGACATCCTAGAATGTGAAGTGAAGTGGGCCTTAGGAAAGCTGAGCAACAACAAAGCTAGTGGAGGTGACAGTATTCCAGCTGAGCTATTCAAAATCTTAAAAGACGATGCAGTAAAAGTGCTATATTCAATTTGCCAGCAAATTTGGAAAACTCAACAGTGGCCACAGGATTGGGAAAGATCAGTTTACGTTCCAATTACAAAGAAAGGCAGTGCCAAAGAATGTTCAAACTATTGCACCATTGCACTCATTTCTCATGCTAGTAAAGTTATGCTTAAAATCCTACAAGCTAGACTCCAGCAGTGTGTGGATCAAGAACTACCAGAAGTACAGGCAGGATTTCAAAGAGGCAGAGGAACTAGAGATCAAATTGCCAACATACGCTGGATCATGGAAAAAGCTAGGGAGTTCCAGAAAAACATCTATTTCTGCTTCATTGACTATGCTAAAGCCTTTGATTGTGTGGATCACAACAAACTGTGGCAAGTTCTTAAAGAGATGGGAGTACCAGACCATCTTATTTGTCTCTTGAGAAACCTATATGTGGGCCAAGAAACAACAGTGAGAACTGGACACGGAACCACTGATTGGTTCAAAATTGGGAAAGAAGTCTGACAAGGCTGTATACTGTCACCCTGCCTATTTAACTTATATGCAGAGCACATCATGAGAAAGGCAGGGCTAGATGAATCAAAAGTTGGAATTAAGATTGCCGGAAGAAATATCAGCAACCTAAGATATGCAGATGATACCACTCTAATGGCAGAAAGTGAGAAAGAACTAAAGAGCCTCTTGTTGCGGGTGAAGAAGAAGAGTGCAAAACTTGGGTTGAAACTAAACATTAAGAAAACCAAGATCATGGCATCTGGCCCGCTCAATTCCTGGCAAATAGATGGGGAAGAAATGGAGGTAGTGACAGATTTTATTTTCCTGGGTTCCAAGATCACTGCAGATGGGGACTGTAGCCAAGAAATTAAAAGATGCTTGCTCCTCGGGAGGAAAGCCATAGCAAATCTAGACAGCACAGTAAAAAGCAGAGACATCACCCTGTCAACAAAAGTGTGTATAGTCAAGGCTATGGTCTTCCCATTTGCAATGTATGGCAGTGAAAGTTGGACCATAAAAAAGGCTGAGCGCCAAAGAATTGAGGCCTTTGAACTATGGTGCTGGAAAAGACTCCTGCGAGTCCCTTGGACTGCAAGGCGATCAAACTGGTCAGTCCTAGAGGAGATTAACCCTGATTGCTCTTTAGAAGGCCAGATCCTGAAGCTAAAACTCAAATATTTTGGCCACCTAATGAGAAGGAAGGACTCAATGGAAAAGAGCCTAATGCTGGGAAAGATTGAGGGCAATAGAAGGGGACAACAGAGAATGAGGTGGCTGGATGGAGTGACTGAAGCAGTAGGCATGAGCTTAAATGGACTCCAGAAGATGGTAGAGGACAGGAAGGCCTGGAGGAACATTGTCCACAGGGTCGCAATGGGTTGGACACAACTTTGCAACTAACAAAAACAACAACAATCACATACAGTGTGATTCTTGCCCACAGTAGTATACCTGATGGTCATCTGAATTAAATTCACCCATGCCTGTCCATTTTAATTCGCTGATACCTAAGATGTCAATGTTTAGTCTTGTCATCTCTTGTTTGACCACATCCAGCTTTCCTTGATTCATGGATCTTACATTCCAGGTTCCTATGGAGAAAAAATCTTTACAGCATCGGACTTTCCTTTCACCACCAGACATATCCACAGCTGAGCGTCCTTTTGGCTTTGGCCCAGTCGCTTCATTCTTTCTGGCGCTACTAGTACTTGCCCTCTGCTCTTCCCCAGTAGCATATTGGACGCCTTCTGACCTGAGGGGCTCATCTTCCAGCGTCATATCATTTTGCCTTTTGGTACTGTCCATAGGGTTTTCATGGCAAAGATACTGGAGTGAGGTGTCATTTCCTTCTCCAGTGGATCACGTTTTGTCAGAACTCTCTGCTATGACCTTTCCGTCTTGGGTGGCCCTGCACGGCATAGCTCATAGCTTCATTGAATTACGCAAGCCCCTTCACCACGACAAGGCATGAAGGGGATTGTATGTGATACATCTTTTAAATGCAATATAGAGAAAATAACTGCTTGTGGCTCTTCAGAGGACAGCCATGGCACTGATTTTCCTTGTGTGGTTCAAAATTACACTTATGTATTGTTACAGTGACATCCACAAAATGATATATTACAGTGCCATGTAATCGGTACTATATTTCTCCTGCAATATATTAATTGAAGCCATCAAACTGGAAACATTACAACAAGATTGCTTCAACAATAATTTAAGCTAGCATATCTTCACAGCTGCTAATCATCCCTCCAATGATTCAATATGTTAATGCATCAACAGACTGATGATGCTGTAATATAAAAAAATACATATAAATAAGGTAAAGGTAAAGGTTCCCCCGCACATGCGTGCTAGTTGTTTCCGACTCTAGGGGCCAGTGCTCATCTCTGTTTCAAAGCCGAAGAGCCAGCACTTGTCCGAGGATGTCTCCGTGGTCATGTGGCCGGTATGACTAGATGCCAAAGGCGCATGAAATGCTGTTACCTTGCCACCGCAGTGGTCCCTATTTTTCTACTTGCATTTTTACATGCTTTCCTACTACTAGGTTGGCAGAAGCTGGGACGAGCAACAGGCACTCACTCTGTTATCCGGCACTCGGGATTCGACCCGCCAAACAACTGCTGACCTTCTGATCGACAAGATCAGTGTCCTAACCCACTGAGCCACCACGTCCCTTTACATATAAATAGAGTGACGTAATTTCAAAATAGGTTTTCTTCTATGCTATTATGCTACAATAAAAGAGCCATGGCAGTCAGTCTTTCTTAAATATTTTTCTAGATCTTTTAAGTTCACATGTACCCAAATTTCAGGTTACTGTGCTAGTTTAAGGAATCTATCCAAGTTATGTTTCAGTGTGCAAAGAAACATGCTCAGCTTCTTTTGAAAGGCAGATAACTCTGGCTAATGGATTCTGCACTAATTTAAGTTTCTGAATCCTTTTCAAAGACAACTATACAAAAATGTATTATAATGATCTATTTTCATGTTAGTTCAAGATGTTTCATAGGAACTAAATCCTTAGGATCAAGGATTTGCTAGTTTGTCACTTTACAAATCAAAACTGGAAAATGGATCTCCTCCTCTCTTTGTCTTCAGCCACTCATGACTAAGCTTTTCCCTTTATTCTCATATGTGTTCTAACATGATCATACACCACTCATAACACATTCAGTAGCCAGCTTTCAGTTCCCTATTTGCACAAAACATGCCATAATTCAATCATATTTATGCATTTATTTAATCTATATGCCGCCTAATTCTCAGCAAGTCTGGGCAGCGTGCAAACATCACATCAGTTAAAAACCAGGACCCATGAACTGGCAGTCAAATACCATGATCCCAAATCCTTAATCTTTACCCACACTGGCACCAATCAACACCAGTTTGATTGAAGCAACACTAAAATCATCAGCCACGCTTGTGAGTTCATCGAAGTCTGGCACTCTACAAGCAATTCCATCAACAGACACATCAACCTACATCCAGCCTACGAATCCCTCAGAATCCAAATCAACCACACAACCAATCAGAAACAGCACTGACCCTCAACTAACCAGCAGTTCACCTCCCAATAACCCTCACCTGAATGTAACCTCCCCATCACAAGACCCATCACAAGATTCTTACTGATAACTCACACCCGACCCATCACAAGACCCTCACTTGACACACTCACACCTGAAGCCCTTATAAACAGAACACCGACACTGACATCTCCTAAACTCTGCTGAAGATGTTACCTAGCCTGGTAATGAAACATTTAGAAACCAACCCACAAGCTCGGAGTACGAACTTTCACCCTCATCCTGCGCCTGAGCTACAGATATTTGCTACTAATGCAAATTTGCAAAATGTTAAAAAAAAAACCTTTAAAACAAGAAAACAGCATTTTTTTTTAAAAGGACAAGGGTCGTGAAAATAACTAATCCAATTGGGAACCAAGAAAAAGAAGAAAAGGGGGCTTCAAACATGCCTATCTTTCTTACATGCTTACTTTTACTCAAGTAATAAACTTTCTCATATTCCTAAATTTCTCAATGACCTGCTGAAGAGCAAAAATATGGCTCACATATTTGCAATTTTGTTTTCTGTCATCTCTTTTTCCGTGTTGATCAGAATTCTGCCAAATGTATTCCCAGTAACCCTTAACCAACTAATCATTTTGCTTTCTTTCCATTTGCCTAGGGGTAACAAAAACAGCGGTGGCTCAGTGGGTTAGGACACTGAGCTTGTCGATCAGAAGGTCGGCAGTTTGGCAGGTCAAATCCCGAGTGCCGTGTAACAGAGTGAGCGCCTGTTACTTGTCCCAGCTTCTGCCAACCTAGCAGTTCGAAAGCACGTAAAAATGCAAATAGAAAAATAGGGACCACTACGGTGGGAAGGTATCAGAGTTCCGTGCACCTTTGGTGTCTAGTCATGCCGGCCACATGACCACGGAGACGTCCTCGGACAAGCGCTGGCTCTTCAGCTTTGAAACAGAGATGAGCACTGGCCCCTAGAGTCGGAAACGACTAGCACGCATATGTGGGGGAACCTTTACCTTTACCTTAACAAAAACAGCATTCTTCTAGTCATCAGGAACAGATGCAGCTTTCCAGCCCATCTTAAGCACATCACAGCATATGCAAACAACATCCTTACTGTAACATTTTTTTCAGTTATGCCAGATGCAGGCTTATAATTTTTTAACCCTAATTGTACCTTTTATCATTTTAATACCAACATTTGTGGGATCCTAGGATAGGATTAACACTAAAATCTTTCTCTTTACATACAAATTATAGAATAGTGGGGTTTTTTTTTTTTTTTTGCATCTTCATTTTTTGCAGCAGTCATTCTTTTATGATTGCTACATTTTTCCTAACTCACAACTTCTAGGAGCTGTGGTGGCACGATGATTAGAATGTGGTATTGCAGGCTAACTCTGCACACAGCCAGGAGTTCGATCCTGACCTGCTCAAAGTTGACTCAGCCTTCCATCCATCCAAGGTTAGTAAAATGAGGATCCAGATTGTTGGGGGCAATATGCTGACTCTGTAAACCACTTAGAGAGGTCTGTGGTATATAAGTCTAAGTGCTATTGCTATTCTTTCACTTCATCACTCTTCCAAATATCTTTTGTTCAGAATCTCATTATCATGATTCTATTCACTTCGGTAACATAATCCTTATTCTATTCCAAACAACTTCCACATCCTCTTACCTTAAATCCACTGTTCATAATGGGAGATTAATCTGTCTTCAAATACATTTAAGATTCATTCCTATAAATTAATGATTTCTGTTCCTGAAGTCATTCTATTTCCACCTTAATTTCATTTTTTTTTCTATTATACATTTTGCCCAAATTCAGTCTTTACCTTACTAAAAGAATTGCCCAATCTACATTCAGAACTTTCAGCACCCTTGTATCCTGCATTCTTAACAATCAAATCAATTATGTTTTCAGAGACATATTCATTCTTTTACTAGTGGTACTTTTAAATAGGCTTAAACTATATATCTGAAATAAATTGACCTTTTAATTAGACATTCATTGAACAATGGTCATTTTTATATTTCTTGAGCCTTCAAATGGTTTGATCTTTTTTTCTGTACTTGTTCTAATTTTCCCATTCATACACGCTCCCTAAAAGATTTTTTTCTCTGCTGGGTTATTTTAAGTATGAATGCTGCACAGTTTCCCCCAAAATTCATCTCTGATTATTGTATTACTCCCATTCACTTCGGAATAGTTTGTAACTACTCTTAATCAATGGATTTTTACTTTCAGATCCATTTCTAGCAACCTAGATTCATACTTTCTAGCTACATTTTAGATTTTCATGGTTGAACTGCATCTTCACTTCCTTGGATGTATTCCATATATTTATCAATTTCAATATCGATTCATAATATAATGCCACTTTCATTGAAATATGTTACATGGTACCACTCTCTCATATATGTACCATATCTGTTTATTTTTTCCTTTCATGTTACTTGTTAAATTGCATTTGCTATTTAGTCCTCATATATTCCAAGTCACAATCTTCCTCTACAAGAGTCATTACCAATTCAGTCCCAGATACTGATCTCCAATAACCCTTAAGGATTTGACTGATTTAGGCTTTCCCATAATGGTTTTTAGAAAATGTGTAGATTAGTATCTAAGTTATAATCTTGCCATATTTAGCATTCTCTGCTAACATTATGTGAAGTTTTGATCCCTTTTGGTCAATATATTCCAAGCCCAAATTTATTTAGTACTTTTACAAGAAAGAAAAGTAGCATGATTATATAATTAACTGTATGCAAAGCTCATTTTCTGGTGTATGCAAAGCTCATTTTCTTTCCATTTCACGCTCAGAGCATATCAGTCTATCTGTTCTGAAGGTGATCTAGTAGCTTTCTAGAAGTAAATCTTCTATATTTGAAAATAGTCCAAGGAGTTACAGATGTTGCAATCATTTTTCCCCAGTGAGAATATCTCAAGTTGCTTTACCAAGCCTTATACATTACAACAACTGAAATGGTCCTAACTTGGATATTTGAATGTAAGTAAACTGCATATGTTCTTGGTTTGTGAA
This sequence comes from Daboia siamensis, assembly GCA_024449315.1. Lineage (NCBI taxonomy): Eukaryota > Metazoa > Chordata > Lepidosauria > Squamata > Viperidae > Daboia > Daboia siamensis. Next base: position 1,724,951 of record JAKJMR010000016.1, on the reverse strand, counting down.
TGTCAGCATCCAGAGTGGAGGTGGCTGAAATGGCCTTACTTTTTTTAAAAATATGCTCTGATAAAACAGAATTATCAATCCTGTAGAAACTTCTGTTCAAGCAATCATAACTATAATATAGCTCTCCTTCAGAGCTCCCACTAGGTACTTGGAGGCAGAGTTGCACATGTTAAGACATTGGAGGAAGCTCATTTGGTTTTATATCCTTTAACCTTTCCTGTACTTTGTTCAGACATAAAACCTTGATTAAGTCATACAGTGATTATACACTAAATATAATAGTTAGCAGCACAGTATACTTGCAAGGTAGAAATGCATTTTGTAACCCAACAAAGGGGGAAACAAGTGCAATTTTTATATGAACTTAGCCAATTCTCATTTTTCAAATCTAAACGCACATTGAAAAGCAGTTGTATGCCTAAATTCACATTTTTCAAATTGCATTGAAGCAATTAACAATTTAAAAACTGCATACTACAGAAAAATACACAAAGGAATAGATATAATAGAAAACTGTGTATGAAAACAAATTCCACTAGGAATTTGCAGAGTATAATTGGAAAGGGAGGTACATATAGCAATAGCACTTAGACATATATACCACTTCACAGTATTTTACGATCTTCTCTAAGTGATTTACAGAGTCAGCATATTGACCCCAACAATCTGGGTCCTCATTTTACCTACCTTGGAAAGATGGAGTCAACTTAGACTCAGAGAGATTCGAACTGCTGAACTGCTGGTAGTTGGCAGTCAGCAGAATTAGATGCAGTACTGCATTCTAACCACTGTGCCACCACAGCATCTGAATAAAAGTGCACATTTGTTTTATATGGATTTTTTTAAAAATCCACAAATGGCTGAAATGAGTATAATGATGAAAAATAAGAGCCTGATATTTATAGATTTGCTTGCCTTCAGTGTTCACTGCTCAGGAAATTATAATTATTATATGACCAGCAATGCTAAGATGATGTTTTTGATTTTCTCTATGTAAAACACATGCTTTAGAGATACATATAGAAATTTGTTTAAAGTTGGTTATAAATTAGGACTTTTATTTTAGATCACCTCAGGGAAGGACACATACCTAATGCTCCCACTTCCTGTGAGGTGGATTGGGCTGAGAGAGAGTAACTGCCTCAGAGTCACCCTGCTGGCTTTGATGCCTAAGGAAGGCCTAAAACTCAGACTCCAGGTTTCAAGACCAGCATCTTAAGCACTCAAACAAATTGTCCTTCATCAAATGCAGGCTTGCTTTGGGATTCTGTTTATCCTTTTTACTTAAATAATGACATCGGCTTGCAGAAAGTAAGCCATTTGGCCACTCATTTAAATTGAATTGATAAACCATTTCCATCAAAGCAATTCCAAATGGCACACAAAAGCAACCCC
>JAKJMR010000016.1:1704804-1721999 GCA_024449315.1 Daboia siamensis | reverse complement strand
CACAGAATCATAGGGCTAGAAGGGACCTCAGAGGTCTGCTATCTCAGCGTTCCCCACAGTTTTGGGGATTATTATTATTATTATTATTATTATTATTATTATTATTATTAAAAAATCCATACCGGATCGGTCATCGCCCGGGTCAACAAGGACCGCGTCAAATGCTATGGTTCCTGGACATCTGTCGAAAAATGGGCCATAGGGCTCAGTTTTTACTGCTGGGGAACCAGAGTGTACAACTGTAAATCAACTGGAACAAAAGCGCAAAACCTGGACAACCAAAGAAAATTGAGAAATCATCCAATGCTACTACCAGACAGAACCAACAGCCAGGGGATTTCAAAAAAGAATGATGCAACTGTGGAAGGAAAAGCATCGGAAAGTGATGTAACTGAACAACGATTAATGGATCAAAGATGTTTCATCATCTGTAATAAAGTTTTTACAGATGTGGAAATTCAACATCTAGGAACATTGGCTAAAAAGAAAACAACAAGCAATGATGATGAACAGGCTGAAGAAATTGTTCCAATACCTGAACAAACTGACCAACAAACTGACCAACCAGAGGAAGAAGCCACCACACAGGATGAAGATTCCCCTGTGCAACAACTCGAGCTAAGTAATCTAGCTGAAAGAAAAAATTGAAAACCACATCAAACAAAACACAGAAAGGAAAAGACTGCCTGCCATCTGTGAAGTGCATAGCAAATGAGTGAAAAATCTACTAAATACTGTGAACAACATTTTAACTACCATTCCATCCACCACACTGTATGAAACAAACCAACTAATGTATAGTACAGCTGCCGGTATAACTGCAGAATTGGGTTATAAAATGCCAAAAAAGAAACCTACACCAACGTGGAAAATTCAACTTGAAAATAAAACAAAAAAACTACGAGGAGATGTCAGCAAATTGAAATACTTGAAAGAAGGAAAACTAAAGAACGAAAAGCTGAAAAATATTTTATACAAAAGATATAACCTGGAGGAAAAAACAATAACAGAAATCATGGAAAACCTAAAACAGCATGTAATAGCAACAGCAAAGAAAATTGAAAGATATGAAGGACGAATAAAACAATATCGTGAAAATGTCAAGTTCAGAAGAAAATAGCACCTCTTCTATTGGTCACTTGATGGAAATAAAGTCCAAACTACTGTTCTACCATGTAAAGAAAAAACCTTAAACTTTTGGAAAGAACTGTGGGAAAACCCAGTGGAACATGTTAAAACTGCCTCCTGGATCAAAGGTATCCAAAAACAAGCAACACAAAACAAAATGGAGAATATTGTAATAACCACTGATATGGTTGCAAAACAAGTAAAGAAGGTCAAGAACTGGAGTGCACCTTGCCTGGACGAGCTGCATGGATACTGGTTGAAACACCTCACCAGCCTCCATCACCGCATGGCCACTCAGTTTGATGAAATGCTTCAAAATGCCACAAGTGAAGAATGGTTAACAGGTGGTTGAATATACTTGATAATGAAAGACCCTGAAAAGAGCACAGAAGCAAGCAACTACCGCCCAATTACCTGTCTGCCAACAACGTTCAAACTTTTTAGAAGAATACTGGCAAATTCAGTATTCAATCATACGATGGAAAACAATTTATATCCAGAAGAACAAAATGGAAATTATAAAAAATCAAGAGGAACAAAAGATCAGCTGCTCATTGACAAAATGGTACTTAAAAATGCAAAACAACGAAAAACAAATTTAAATATGGTGTGGATTGATTACAAGAAAGCATTTGACTCATCACCCCACAGCTGGATTAATGCGTGTTTGGAAAACTTTGGAATCACCAAAAACATCTGTACAATTTTGAAAGCAAATATGCAAAAATGGAAAACAGTTCTAACAGCAAATGGGGAGAACATTGGTGAAATCAACATCAGATGAGGAATCTTCCAAGGGGAATCACTTTCACCACTACTGTTCAACATCACATTAATTCCTTTGACAATAATATTACAAAACACAAAACTGGGATACCACATCTCAAGCCAGCATGGCAAGATAAACCTTCTACTATACACAGATGACTTAAAACTGTATGCGAAAAGCTACACTGAACTTGAATCAATACTCAACGCAGTTCAACTGTTTAGCAGTGACATCAGAATGGACTTTGGACTTGGAAAATGTGCTATATTATGCATGCAACAAGGGAAAATGGGAAAAATAGAAGGAACAGAACTGGGAAACAGAAGTATTATGAAAGCACTAGCAAAGGATGACAGTTACAAATACCTAGGCATATTGGAAGCAGATAACATCTTGAATGGTAAAGTCAGAGTCAACAAAAAAGGAATAGATCAGAAGAGTCCACAAAATACTAAAATCAAAGCTGAATGCTGGAAATATAATTAAAGCCATTAATACATGGGCAGTCCCAGTGATACGCTACCCAGCTGGAATTGTCAACTGGACATTGGCTCAATTGGAACACCTAGACTGGAAAATGCGTAAACTTTTGAACATGCACCATGCTCTACATCCACAAAGTGACATCGACAGATTGTACTTGCCAAGAATAATAGGGGGCAGAGGGCTACTGCAAATCTACCAAACTATAGAAGAAGAAAAATGAAGTTTGAATGACTATGTGAATCAAAGTACTGAAAAATTGCTGCAGGCTGTGAAAACAAAGAGCATTATCAAAATAACAGAAACAAAGCAGAATATAAGAAAAAACGGCTGGATGATAGATTAAATAGATGGAAAATCAAAGCTTTGCATGGACAACATTTGAAAAACATTGAAGAAAAATATGAAAACAATTTGACATGGGCATGGCTTAAGATGGGAACCATCAAGAAAGAAATGGAAGGTTTAATACTGGCTGCTCAAGAACAAGCACTACAAACTAATGCCATGAAAGCGAAGATACAAAAATCTACTGACATTCCAAATTGCCAACTTTGCAACAACAAAGCTGAAACTGTTTCACATTTAATATGTGAGTGCAGCAAAATCGCACAAACTGATTACAAAGCTAGACATGACCGAGTTGCTAAACTAATCCACTGGGCATTGTGTAAAAAATATGACTTGCCTGTGTCCGAAAAGTCGTGGGAACATAGGGTGGAAAAAGTTGTAGAGAATGAGAGGGTGAAGATCTTGTGGGACTTCCAAATACAGACAGATCACCATTTGGAACACAACATGCCAGATATCACAGTTGTAGAGGACCGAAGCGTACAGCTGATTGATATTACTGTACCAGGAGATGCCAGAGTCAAAGAAAAAGAACTGGAAAAAATTACGAAATACCACAACCTGGCCATCAAAACTGTGCAATTATGGATAAAATGCATAACAGTAATACCCTTTGTCATCGGGGCACCGGGAACTATGCCCAAAAACTTTACAAAATACATCAAGAAATTGCAGCTTCCTGCAATAACTCCAGCAAAGCTACAAAAAACTGCTACTCGTAACATCTTACATTTTAAGGAGATACCTGGTTGATACCTAGGATGCTGGCAGCTACCCGTATCAACCATTAATGCCAGTCAATTTGAGTATTCAGTTGATGGAGTTTCATGTTTAATGAATAAAATAATAATAACAATAATAATAACAATAATAATAACAATAATAATAATAATAATAATAATAATAATAATAATAATAATAATAATTGTAAGGGACCCTATACCATTTCAGACAAATGGCTGTCCAGTCTCTTCTTAAAAACTTCCAGTGTTGGAGCATTCACAACTTGTGGAGGCAGGTTGTTCCACTGATTAACTAAGAAAGTTTTCCTTAGTTCTAGACTGCTTCTCTCTTTTATTTCCATCCACTGCTTCTTGTCCTGCCTTCAGGTGCTGTGGAGAATAGCTTGACTCCCTTTTCTTCAGATATTGGAACACTGCTATCATGTCCCCCCTCATCCTGCTCTTCATCAAATTATACATACCCAATTCCAGCTACTGTTCCTGATATGTTTTTAGCTCCAGTCCCTCAATCATCTTTCTTGCTCTTTTCTGTACTCTACTAGAGTTTCAACATCTTTTTTTACATCATGATGACCAAAACTAGATGCAGTATTCCAAGTGTGGCCTTACCAAGGCATTGTAAAGTGGTATTGACAGTTCATGTGATCTTGATTCTATCCCTCTGTTAATGCAGCCTAGCACTGTCTTGGCTTTTTTGGCAGCTGCAGCACACTGTTGGCTCATGTTTAAGTGATTGTCCACTAGGACTGTTGCAGAGTCCTGGTTAAATCTAGTGCTTTGCTGGGCTCCAGATAGCAGTGGAACTAATTGAGAGAAAGCGGACACCCTTTGTGTTATCTTTTGACGGTTGAGAGACCTTGTCTCCAGTTCTAGACATAATCTTCTATATCAAGGACTAAGTAGGAAAAAATTGGCATCTCTTTTTCCCTCACTGTATGATACTGAATTTGATTCTTCAGTTTCTGAATCGATAACTTGCTCAGTGAGGAAATTGGTGTGTTCAACATGATCCTGTGTGTTCAACTCCAATAGAGTTATGATCAATCTCAAAAGCAAAGGATATGGAATACTAATAGCTAAAGAGACATGAGCTTGGTGATGTATGTAGATTAGATAAGTTTGTACATCATCAAGATAGCTACTAATTTGTTATCCAAGAATATTAGAAGAAGATTAAGATGCCTTGATGACAACTTGCCTTTAGCTTTTTTGGAAGACAAGTTCAAATAAAATAAAATAGTAAAATAAAATATAAATATGAAATAAATTTATTCCAAGTATACTATTTACCCAGAGTGATTGAAACAGTAGGCCACCTGCTCTTTCAATATTCACTGTACATAAAAAAACCCCAAAGGATTGCCATTCTTTTATTTGAAGCAGCAGGTCAAGAAACATGGAGGAGCAAAATGTAACCTTTTCTCTCTTGGATCAGGATGATAGCATTACTGACAGATTTGATAGATGTTTTGTTTGTTCGTCTGGTTACTGCAATTACCATTCCTTGTTGAGTTGCCCAAAGGTAGAAAATGTATCTTCCATTATTTAAAATGTTTTTATCTTGACTATAGCACAGTTCTTTTCCTTGTGTTTTTTGTAACCTAACATTTTAATTTGCTAGTCTTTGACCATAACTACAAATATTTTGTTGTTGTTGTTCTGCTGGGGAATTTGTTTGTTAAAAAATAAATCTCCACATCCATTTTCTTTTGCTACTTTTTCTGACATATGGAACTTTTGTAAGAAACATCTCCTAAGACATGCAAATTCCCATTGTTATTTTTTTTAGGAAAGAGGAGATTGCTCTAAATCAGGGGTGTCAAATTGCTGGCCCGTGGGTCGGACACGTCATCTGGAAGCCGCGCCCACCCCATTGCCGGCAATAGCAAAACCATCCCGATACGTGACACGAAGTCACATGACATCGTGAGTTTGACATTTTTGCTCTAAATTCTTTACCTTTAATGCAAATTTCTCCAAATCCAACTTTTAAAATGTACATGTCATAATATGTACAATTTATACATGTACATTTCAGAAATGTGTAAAATGTGCAGATGCTGAGATACAGGTAGACTATAAGTTTAATACATTATGATCTTTATTATTAGTATGTCTTTTTCAAATTCATCTTTAACAAGTTGAGTAATTTATATAAACCTTTGCCCATGAATGATACTATATGTTTTGGCAGAACATATAATTCCAAAGCATTCCATTACAGATTATCTTTTTATATTACTCCTTGAATGCTGAAATGTCTCTTGCAGAGGTAAAAGGAGGAAGTAGTATTGTGTGTATGTAATTCAGCAAATATCAAGTATTATGTACTTCTGTATTAGTACTGTGCAATTTATTTATTTAGTATATGGCAAGAATTATTTAATGATTCCATGTTACTTCATTTTGATGTCATAATGGCTTCTATTAGATACTTATGCTTGCAGGAAAGACAAGCTTTTTATCTGGAAGTAATTCTTATTGAACTCAATAAGGGTTATGTCTGAGTAGACGTAAGTAAAATGACACTATGGCAACCAAGCTCAGAGAGCACCAAAGACCCCTCATTTCAACCCTGAGCTACAATATTCTCCTTTATTGATACACTATTTTTTTAAAAAAAGATGTTGACTGTAGAATATCCACAGCTCACAGACAGAAACAGAGGAAGAAAATGATAAAACAACACTCTCAAGCAAAAAAAGCATGAAATTAAGATTGCCTTCCGTTTTACTAGACAAAGAATACATCTGTATTTGAAAATATTTCACCTTTCAGTCCTCCCCAACCTGAAAATCTCCAGATAAGTTTAGACTATATAGGTTATATAGAGTAAGAATGCTGGGAATTGTAGCTTAAATCAATAGGAAAGTCTATTTCATGTGTGTATTGGCAAGTCCACAAAATGAATATTAATAAAAAAGGAGAGCAAACATTTTAATCCATCTAACAAAGATTAGATCTTGAATGACAGATTGAGCAAGAGATATCACAAGGTCACAATCTTCCCATGTAATAAGGTATATTTTATTTTCAATTTAAATACTAGCAATTATTTTTAAATGTCTATCAATACACTTTTCAGTCCCTTTCTCATTTTTGCCTCTCATGATAACAAGTATCATGAGTCATGAGACTGATACTCATTATCATACAGAAATGTATCTCATCAAAGAAATAATTGGTTAGTCTAATTACTATTGAAAGAAAAGTGAGCTTGGTGCATTCTTCATATGAAGAGTGGCTCAGTATTTCCCAATATTTGCAGTTCTTCCTTTCAGATGTTGTTAAAAATAGAAACCAAAGCAACTTTTGTTTACTTTTTACAGTAATCTCCTCACCAGCACAAATTGTATTTATGCATTAGTTTGAAAAATATATAGATATAAAAAGATATATAGAAAGAAATGATGCATACCTAATTGTTTACTAAAAGAAATGAAAATGTATACTGTTCTGGGAACTCTAGAGTAATTATGGGAGAAGAATCCCAAATGATAATGTAAAAATGAACATTTCATTAAACATTAATTAATATCATATTGGCCATGCTGAAAAATCAACAACAATTAAAGAGACTAACCAGGTGAAAATAATTAATGTGAATTTGGCCAGAGTATTGATGCTTTGATGCTTAAGAAAATGCTTCACCAGCAAGTCAATGGTAAATGAAAGAGTAATGTTGATTTCTTTTTAATTAAAAGACAAATCTGCAAGATGAAATTGGCTTCAGAGCTAAGCTACAGTGCCAGATTCATCCACTGTTCTGTTCTACTCTGCATTCAACTAGGAAGTTTCTAAGGGAGCAAGCACAAAGGTTTGTTGCTATGTTTTGTTCCCCCAAATGGGCAAGTTTTGGGTGGCCAAAATCACAAGAAACATTTTTAGTGGATTTAAGGATGGGGTGTTATGCAAGGAAATGGATGGGACTATTAATATGGAGAGTTGTATACTTTTCTTTTGCTTTTAAAAAATGTGTTAACTCTACTTTATAACTTAAAATTATAGATTCATTTGTTTGAGAGGCCACTGGGTTTCTCTCCCCCACCAAGACCAACATAAATAATCTGCAACAAAAATGGTGATTTGATTCTATTTGCATTCTTCTAACAAAATAAGCCTAACACTCTTTGAAATTGATCACATCACCAAATTGTTCTGTTAGGAAACTCTTTGCAATATTGAGTTAAATTCTGTCTCCCTAAATATTTGAGTTTTGTTTTCTAGGTGAACCATGTTGCAGTCTATGAAATTTCATTCTACTGTTTTCAATCTAATGTACTAACCAATCAAAATAATTTTAAATTTTATTATGTGGTCTTCTAGAGCCGGTTTCATCATACCGAAGCCGTGTCCATCCCATTGCCAGCAATGCCAAAAGAGTCGCAATATCCTCATGACATGTCATGTGACATGGCGAATTTGACACCTGTGTTCTAGAGTATTAACTATCAAAGCTAATGTTATATCTGCAGATTTTTAAAAAAGGCATCCCTCCACCTCTTCATTCAAGTCTTTAATACACAATATTATGAAATATTAAGGAATAAAAATAGTTGAACTGAACCTTTGGCACCTTTGAATGTTTAAAGCTTTGACACCCCACTTAATACCTTATTTCAATTTATTTATTTATTTATTTTAATTCCATTTATATCCCGCCCTTCTCCGAAGACTCAGGGCGGCTTACAAGCTTAGCATTTGATAAGAAACCATTGGTGATGACCTATTGTATTTTTTTATATGTTCTCTACCCAAATGAGATCATATAACTCTGCTCCCTAATATTTGGCAATTCTGGAAAAATATGGTTCTGGTAGGTTAAAAATAAGTGCCTGAGAAAGACATTATATCCCCAGGTCATAGGTTGTCCTTGTCTACACAAATGCTGTTTATTCATGCATGTCACACTTTCCTACACAAGTAGGATGTATTGGGATGATTTTCTTGAAGCATGCCAAGATACAAAATTAAACAATTAAATAATATAGATAACAATGTTAAGATGTAGTTCCATTTCATCTGCTGTGGAAACTTTGATAGCCTATTGCAGGGGAAACTAGCCATCAGAGTGACTCAGATTACTATTCAGACTTGATTGCTATCAAACAGAGATTCAAGGACACACCTCTTTCAGAAGCTGGATATATTACTGGTACATAATAGAACAGAAATCCAGCAACTGTCAGCTATAAGCTGATCGATGGATGCAGTGAGGCTTCTATATCCCTAGGGCCCCCATGACCTCTAGCAGACTAGGACTGGGTTATTTTGTGGGTGTGAGAGAGAGGGATGATTGACATCTGCATACTATTTTTATAATGGTTTGACAGTTTTTGCATCTGTCCTTTATCCTTGTGGCCCTCCCAATTCCATTTGCTTCTTACGTATTTGTCTTCTGATGTCATTAGCACATTGGGATAGGAACTGAGCAAATATTTTTGCTATTCACATTTTAAAGAATGCTTTGAGATAGCAGAAAACATCTCCCTTTTAAATTAAAAATTGCTTCAAAGTTTTCCATGTCCTGACATAGGCAGGTTTGTATACACATTTGATATGCAAAATTGATCAGCAGGGCCAGGCTTAAGCTGAAGACTTCCTTTTACTGTTGTCTTTATTTATCCTTGCTTTAAAGACATTTCAAATGGCTTGATGTAAGAAGTCTTTGAACAACATTATGTTCTTACAAGACTCTTCTGAGACAATGTTATAAATGCATGGATAAATGTTTAAGTCACTTTGACAAACTCTGAGCATTTCTACCCATGCTACCTGTTTCCAACCTTTTTTGTAAGCCAAGATCAGAAGCCATCTGGGTTGCTGTGGGTTGGCAAAACAATTAGGCTGGTGTTCAGTCCAGACTAGGGCCATCACAGGATCTGATAGTTGTTACTCAATTTATTGACCTTCCCATCTGTGCAGGGAAATCAAACATTATTGAGTGGCTGTGGTGTGGCCAGTTCTCCTTGTACTTGACTTTTTCTTTCAGAATTGTTCCTGTCTCAATAATTTCCCCCATGTTTGTTTTCTGTCATGGATGGTCTCCTGCTTTCTGCCACTTTATCTCTTTTTTTAATTTCTTTTAGATATCTATTTAAATATTGTATCAGTGTTGCTCAGAACGTATTACTTTATAGACATCATACTTGCTGGAGTATCCCCTCTTTTCGCCTTATCAATAGCAAATCTTTCATTAGGAGCTTGAAATAATGTTGCTAAAATTCATAGAAACGTGGAGGGCTATTGCATTCAGTGGCAAGAGGCATGAGATGAAGGGAACAAGCTTTACATATTCTGTGAAGAAACTTTTCAGAGTGTAGCAGAAACTTTGAGAGGCTGGAAAATTGAAAATCTGAACGTTCAACAGTCAGGAAGAAATGCTGTATAGCTCCAGCTGAGGGAAAAGAGTGTGGCAAGCCATGCAGTTAATCACAGTTATAGCTATTAACTAAATTGGAACAGAGCATTGGAACAATAGATTATCAAGTGTTAAAGTGATTTGTGATGAAAAATACCACTTTATATCAGCTCTGGAAACAAACTATAGGGATGGCTTTTGCAATAGGCCAGAAGTGGGAGGAATTATATATTCCTACACTGAAGAAGATATGGTTGATGGGCTCAGCAGAATATGTGGCTATGGTCTAACTCAGGGGTAGGCAATCTTGGTTCTTTTATGACTCATGGACTTCATGACTCATGGACGTCAACTCCCAGAATTCCCAAGTCAGCACAGCTAACTCGGGAATTCTGGCAGTTGAAGTCCATGAGTCATAAAAGAGCCGAGGTTGCTCACCCCTGCTCTAACTCTTCCCCAATTGATTAGAACTCTTCCTTTATCCTAGATGTTTGGATATGAAACCATGTAGATCAAGTTAGCAACTTTAAGACTTGAGAACTTCAGCTATCAGAATTTTCCAACCAGCATGGTTGGCTGGGGAATTCTGGGAGTTGAGGTCCATAGGTCTTAAAGTTGCCAAGGTTAGACACCCTTCTGTAGATGAAAACATAAGTAGATAAATTATGTCCAGAGGATGTGGTTGAATAATAACTGGTAGAGGAAGAGTTAAACATTCACTTTATATTATTCCACAAATCCCCTCCCAAAAGAGAAAGAAGGAAATTACCCAAATCAGTTGGAAAAGTTGCTTTTGCAGCCTTCCTTAAGGCTTGACCAATTTACCTAAGAGTAAGCTTGAATGAACTTAATGGGATTTACTTTTGAGTAAACATGCATAAGACTGCACTTCTAATTCAGTTTCAGGCCACTTTCTTTCATAGCCATTGTTCCAACTGTTTCAGCTCAACAATTTGTCAACATTTCAAGTTTGTGTGATTTTGAGTTTGCTTTTAATTTAACAAGAAGCAGCCTGTTGACGTCTATATTGTGCTCTTAATAATGTTTTCAGGATCACTTAACTAAAGAAATAAAGGTTTTAAAGCATACGTGTATTGATTTTGTGAAGAGATAGTTCAGTAAGCAAACAACATCTATGTCAACAATCAAATTGCGATGATCAAATGATCAAAGTCACATATTTTAAAAAAGGTAGCTCTTTAATTTAGGTTCATTTCTTTTCCATTTGACTTTGTAATATTTACAAAAACTACTCATTAAAACACACAAATTCTAAAAGGAGGAGGAAAAATTATCCAAAACTGTACAGTACTACAGTTGTTGGGGAAATAAAAGTGCCTTCTATTTAGCTACCATATTGAGGATGCAAAAATATGAAAGACCAGGAGGTGGCAACAAAGAGATGTAATAAAGGCTATAATAAATATCCTGACATTTCATGGTCATTTGGATTTTTGCTGTCCAGATGTGACAGTCCTAGGCTTTCAGGGATGTATGGGAGGATGAAGATAATTCCCATTCCTCCAGAAATATCCTATACCTTCTCCAAACTCATAAGACTTGTAGATATTGGTATGGGCTACAGGAAAAAGGTGGACTTTCTATCTCTTCTGCTTATGAAAACTAAGTCTAACATAAGCTAAAACAAGCAAAAAGAACATGTTTATGATCTGTTAGATGCAGTAGTAAAAGAATGACAATTGTCACAAAGCGTTATCCTTATTATTCAGCAGTTTCTTGGGATTTCTTTTCCAAACAGAATTTTAAAAGGAATTTGAGGATCCTGAAAGCAGTGCCTGAAAAGTATAACAGATTTCTTCCTCACTTCCATATATATGCAAGAAAAATCAAGTGGGCATACTCATCTGTAGAGCTACCTGAATGTTATTCCTTATAAACCAAGTGTATAAGCAGGCGTGCCAAACTTGCAATGTCATGTGACATGGTGTGATGTATTGGGACTTTTTCCCCATTGCCAGCAATGGGGTGGGCATGCTTTTAGCGTGATGCATCCGGCTCACAGGCCGGCAGTTTGACATGCCTGGTATAAATAATTGGGACTTTTGCTCCATTGTGCAATTCTCTGTTTATAGAAGTGTGGGGGTTTTCAGTAATAATAAATGTCAACTTCAGTTATTTTCCACCAGATATTGCTCCTTTTAAAAATCAACATTGGTCTATAACATGCTATCCCACCCAACACACTCCCTCCACTGTGAAACTGATGAGCCTGTAAATCATAATAATTGAAGTAATGCCCAAGGCTCTTAAAATCAATCCAGCAAAAATCTACCAAAAGTAAATAAAACAATGAAATACACTTGCAGCACTTGGAACAGCTGGGGAAACTCAGTGGGAAGCTGTGGGCGACCATATAACTTCTATCATAACAGACAAGTCAGTACATGACGGGACTGTCAAAGGCATCAGGACAATTGCCATAGGCAGCAAGAGTTGACAGCAGTTGTCAGAGATTTGGAAAGAATACAGAGGTTGTTGCATGGGCTAGTAGCGCTTTTAACTATACACAGAAAAGATCTTTCTTACTTAGGAATCCTAAGGTAGAGGGAGGAGTAAAAGGTAAAGGTAAAGGTTCCCCCACACATGCGTGCTAGTCGTTTCTGACTCTAGGGGCCGGTGCTCATCTCCGTTTCAAAGCCGAAGAGCCAGCGCTTGTCCGAGGACTTCTCCGTGGTCATGTGGCCGGCATGACTAGACACCAAAGGTGCACAGAATGCTGTTACCTTCCCACCGTAGTGGTCCCTATTTTTCTACTTGCATTTTTACATGCTTTCGAACTGCTAGGTGGGCAGAAGCTGGGACAAGTAACAGGCGCTCACTCTGCTACGCGGCACTCGGGATTCGACCCGCCAAACTGCCGACCTTCTGATCGACAAGCTCAGCGTCTTAACCCACTGAGCCACCGTGTCCCTAGAGGGAGGAAGACCCAAGGAAATAAGTTCTTCCTTACTTTGAGCTTGCTGGCTTATGGACCTTGTGCCTGCCTATTTTTTAGATCTTTGTTTAGATATTCTATGACTTGGTTTACAAAAATATAAATCCTGATGGTAATGGGCATGTTCTGCAGGGCTTCAAAGAAGGTTATTATAATTCAGCCTTGTGTTTTTTGTATTGCTAAGCTTATATTGACTGATTCATTGATGACTGATTATATCCCATCAAGTCATTTTTTACTTCTAGTGACCACATAGATCAGGGGTGTCAAACTCGCAACATCACGTGATGTGTCGCAACGTATCACAACGGTTTCGATATGATGCATCTGGCCCATGGGCTGGCAGTTTGACACCCCTGACATAGATAGATCTAACCTTAACCCTAACCTTTCAAGTCTCCCATTGGCGCAGTCATCACTACTGTAAATGAGTCCATTCTACTTACTTCTGGCCATCCTCTTCTTCTCTTTCTTTCACCTTACTTAGCACTGGAGCCTTTTCCGGTTACTTGGGTCTTCACATAACATGCCCACAGTTGGATCATTTCAAATAAAATAAAATCAATTAATTATAGCCATAGGGCCAGATACAGTGAAATGTCTAACAGTAGAATTGTTACATACCTCTTTCTATGTAAAACAGAAAAAGATCTAAAAATAAATAGTCATATACAATAAAATAAAAATAGCATAGTAAAAAGTGCTGGATATTCAAACTTAATTAATGGTGCAGCATATTGAATAGACCAAGGGTCTCCAACCCTCAGTGCGGGGACTGGCACCGGTCCACGGCATGCCAGAAACCAGTCTGTGCAAACAAGCAAAGTCCCATCTTCAGGATACAGGTAGCATGCAAAACCACGTCCCTTCAGTCCACAAAAAAACCCCTATCTCCACGGAACCGGTCCCTGGTGCCCCAAAGGTTGGGGACCTCTGGTATAGAGCAGTGGTTTTCTTTAAATACTTTTTGTGGCCATGGACCACAGCCCCAGACCAACAAGACTTAATTCCATTTTTTTTAAAAAAAATCCCATTTATATCGCACCCTTCTCCGAAGACTCAGGGCGGCTTACAATTTAAGCACAAACCAATGTGCTTAGCAATAGCCTTCATTCTATGTATATGCCTGCTTATTAGGGCTTTTGCCCCCCCCCCCCCCGTGGCATTATTACAAAGTCAGCTTATTGTCCCCAACAATCTGGGTCCTCATTTTACCTACCTCGGAAGGATGGAAGGCTGAGTCAACCTTGAGCCTGGTGGGACTCGAACCTGCACTAATTGCAGGCAGCTGGTGTTATTTAGGGAGGCATTAGCCCACTGCTCCACCAAGGCTCTTTAAATTTAAATCATAACATTTCCTCAAGCCTCCGCAGTCCTCCTGGAATGAAATTGTACCTCCTCAGGGATCCGTGGACCATAGTTTGAGAACACTGGTATAGATGGTAGCATTCCTATTGCTAAGCTTGTAAGCCGCCCTGAGTCTTCGGCGAAGGGCGGGATATAAATGGAATTAAAATAAAATAAAAAAAAATTCCCTTTAATGTTTGGACAGATTTATGTTCAGTGCTAAAATAAGGAACAGTGTTTTAGTTCAGGTCTGGCTCTGTGTTTTCTTCCCTCAATCCAACTTTACAAATTCTTCTAAGATCTATTTTACCTTCTTGCTGGCTTGTCAGGGATTGATACAACAGAGATAACTTTTACTAAATAAATGCATTGTTTGGTACTAAGTAGTGATTTACCAGAAAGCTAATATTCCATGTAGTCAATACAATAGGCCTTGTTTAACCGTGTTTACTCAGATTATTATTATTTTCTAGTCCAGGGATATTTCTTCTGTTTAAAGCTTACTCCATATTTATAATGTAATCTATTTGCCAATATTGCTTTCACCTTTTAGTAATACAATTATTCCTTACTTGTGTATAGAGGAAGGTTCTGGCTACATTTAGCAAGATTACAAAATGACAGCTGCAAAATGCGATGCTTCTGTATCACAGTTTTTAACTGCTTTTATATCTATAGGAGATTATTTTTTTTCTACACAATGATCACCCATTGAAAAAACTATTATTATTATCCATTGAGAACAACAGTTTGATTGCAGACTTTCAGAGCCAAGGACTTCAAATCTAAACTAAACATGTTCTAGGGGGGCTTTTTTAGGGTGTGTACTTGGACACAGGCTTCCATAAGAGGTCATAGTTTGTGGGATAAGCTACAACTGTTCAACAAAAGCAAACCACATTATGGCATAGAATTGTTAATACATCTAGCTTTTGTTTGATCTGGTTGGTTTTTTATTGTGTTGGGAATTGGTGAAATAGGATTATAGCTTTGGAAAAAAATGGGGATAAGGAATATGCAAATAATTTCAAAGCACAGGAAGTTCTAGTTACCTTCCTTAAATTATCTAACCTGCTTATTCGTCTTACGCTATTTAGAAAATAATAATAATAACGAATAGTGAATTTTCTCTGAGTATACTTTTTTACTTTTCTCCTTTTTTAAAGGTAACTAACAGTACCACATCAATACCAATAATTTTTGTATTTCCCCCTCCCCATGTTGTCCACAGGTTCAAAGGAAAATAAACGATTTCTTTTCCATGAACATGAAATGTGTTGAAATTTTTTAAATACCAATCAATGAATACCTTTATTCACTGACTTCATCTGGTTAACAGAATCATTACTGAGAGCATCCTCTGGAAATGATATACGGCAATTAATTCAATTGATCTGACTTGCAAATCTAAAGTTAGACAACATTTTCTGCTTTAGTGGAAAGAAAATTGCTTTTTAATGTTAGTTCTTCTTAAGGATGGAAGGATGGCATATTTATGCAAAGACATGCTTAGATGCACTTTCATGTTTCTAAAAAGCTATTTTCCATTCTGAAATCTTGCAAAAAAATTACCTGTTTTTTTTTTTTAAAATGTACATGTTGCCCAGTCTTGGAGTAGAAAGAAGAAAAGCAAAAACTAATAAAACGAGAGAGAGAGAACAGAACTTATCAGCAGAAAACATTAGAAATAAAGAGCATAAGTTGTTGGAAAATATGAAAGAAGTTTGATTAAAAACTAAAATCTACAAGAATGCAGAGTTAAGGCGGAAAGAATTCTTAAATAGGGATAAGGCAGAGCTCAGAAATGATCAGGGGATGAGTTTGATTAGAAGTTTATTTTCATTTATTTATTATTTTCCCTTATTACTACAAGGTGACACTGGGCGGCTTACAAATTAAAATTTTATGTACATATACTATTGTGCTACTAGTACAATATGAGAAATTGTACTAGTAGCAGGATAGAGATTGGTTGTTTCAATTTCTATCCTGCCACTTAGTGTAATTTCTCATATTTGAGGACTATGCTTTGCTGGTCAGTTCTAGTTTCATTGCTTCTGACTTGGCTATTCATAGTTTCTGTAGTTCAGAGCATTGCAGCCAGAACAGGATGGCTTGATTTCAATGTTGGCAACCAAAAATTCTGATTAAAAAAAAGAAAGAATCATCCTAACATTCAATATCCTTGCTATGGAATTCTTCCAAACACCCATTCCAAGATCTATTGTGCCTAATGGAATCAGGACAACCGTCTGGCATTCACTGCTCTTATAGGTTCTTCTAATCTTTTACTAAGGATATAGTAAATTCTGGACATGTAGCATCTCTATTTTCATTTCTAATCCTTTTGATACTCATGGCACAACAGATAACTTGCAAATTTATTTTTCCAGACAGCATGACTAGTTTTGATTAAGTGATTTTTAATAGTAATATTCTTAAAGAGGCATTTTTATTTATACTAGCCTTTGGAATCTCCAGCCTATTGTTGATGATGACACTTCTTATTTTGTCTTAATTCATGTAGTAAAAATGCAACATAACAAGAACCCTCTTTTTTTTATCCACAATGGAAAATCAACCTGCTCCCATTCCCTCCACATATCTCAACAAAGAATAAATACAAGCAGTCATGTTCTAAGCCCTATTTCCTATCTTCTTTGTGCTCTTGTTTCCATCCTCCTTTTCTAGACCAGCCCACATGACCTTTATCGCATTGCAGCTTCATTCTTCTATTTTCCCCTTGGGATAGACTTGAGTAGCTCAGTTGCAGTTTGCTTTGTGAAAAGCTATCCATGCTGAGTTAATTTGGCAAATCAAATTACTTTCTAGACCACTTCTACCAGACAAAGAACAAATTGCCATCCAACAGAAATAAAGACAGTATGCACAAAGAGAAGAGATTTTTGTAATCACTGGAGGTTTTTAAAAAAAGACTGGACAGTCCCTTGTATGAGATGGTATAGGTTCTCCTGCTTGAGCAGAAGGCTGGATTCTATTCTATTCTATTCTGTTCTGTTCTGTTCTGTTCTGTTCTGTTCTGTTCTGTTCTGTTCT
>JAKJMR010000016.1:1670368-1704480 GCA_024449315.1 Daboia siamensis | reverse complement strand
TATCTATCTATCTATCTATCTATCTATCTATCTATCTATCTATCTATTATAAGTTGGAAGGGACTTTGGAGGTCATCTAGTCCAACCCCCTGCTCAGGCAGGAAACCCTATACCATTTCAGGCAAATGGCTGTCCAGTCTCTTCTTAAAAACTTCCAGTGTTGGAGCATTCACCACTTCTGGAAGCAAGTTGTTCTACTGGTTAATTGTTCTAACTGTCAGGAAGTTTCTCCTTAGTTCTAGGTTGCTTCTCTCCTTGACTAGTTTCCATCCATTGCTTCTTATCCTGCTTTCAGGTGCTTTGGAGAATAGCTTGACTCCCTCTTCTTTGTGGCAGTCCCTGAGATATTGGAACACTGCTATCATGTCACCCCTGACCCTTCTCTTCATTAAACTAGACATACCCAATTCCAGCAACCGTTCCCTATATGTTTTAGCCTCCAGTCCCCTAATCATCTTGTTGCTCTTCTCTGTACCCTTTCTAGAGTCTCAACGTCTTTTTTATATCATGGTGACCAAAACTGGATGCAGTATTCCAGGTGTGGCCTTACCAAAGCATTGTAAAGTGGTATTAGTACTTCACTTGATCTTGATTCTATCCCTCTGTTAATGCAGCCTAGCACTGTGTTGGCTTTTTTGGCAACTGCAGCACACTGCTGGCTCATATTTAAGTGATTGTCTACTAGGACTCTGAGATCCCTCTCACAGTTACTACTATTGAGCAAGGTACCACCTATACTATACCTGTGCATTTGATTTTTCCTGCCTAAATGTATAAATGAATTTCATTTTGTTAGATAGCGCCCAGTGTTCGAGTCTGTCCAGATCCTCCTGTATTTTAAGCCTATCTTCTGGAGTATTGGCTATTCCTGTCAGCTTGCTGTCATCTGCAAATTTGATGAGTTCCCTATCTATCTCCTCATCCATATCGTTAATGAAAATTTTGAAGAGCACTGGGCCCAGAACAGAGCCCTGGGGCACCACACTACACACTTCCTTCCATGTAGATGCAGTTCCATTGAGGACCACACACTGAGTATGGTCTGTCAGCCAGCTACGAATCCATCTGGTGGTGATGCTATCTAACCCACATTTTTCTATCTTATCAAGTAGTAGGTTGTGATCTACTTTATCAAATGCCTTACTAAAGTCCAAGTAAATTATATCTACAGCATTCCTCTGGTCCACTAATTTTGTCACTTGGTCAATGAATGCAATAAGATTTGTCTGGCATGATCTGTTTTTGACAAACCCATGTTGACTTTTAGTGATGACTTTGTTTGCATCAAGGTGTTTGCTGATTTGTTGTTTGATTATCTTTTCCAGAATCTTCCCAGGTATTGAGGTCAGGCTGATAGGTCTGTAGTTTCCTGGATCAATTTTTTCCCCTTTTTTGAAGATGGGAACTACATCAGCTCTCTTCCAGTCCTCTGGTAGTTCCCCAGTGCTCCAGGATCTTTGAAAAATATAGTTCAGTGATTCTGAGATCACATCTGCCAGTTTCTTGAGAACTTTGGGGTGTAATCCATCTGGTCCTGGTGATTTGAACTGGTATAGGTTGGACATGTGTTCACTTACCATTTTCTTGCCTATCTTAATTTGCGTTTCTATTCTGTTTTTTATGGCACTGGTTTTGGTAGGTTGGACTGTTATTTCCCTTTGTGTAAAGATAGATGCAAAAAACGAGTTAAATAGTTCTGCTTTCTCCCTGTTGCTTGTCACCTTCTTGCCACTTTCTCCCACTAATGGACCAATCATTTCCTTAACTTTTTTCTTGTTTTTTATATGTTGAAAGAAGCTTTTTTTTGTTATTTCTGACTTTGGTCACAAGTCTTAGTTCATTTTGAGCCTTAGCTTTCCTCACTTCATCTTTGCAGGTATGGGCTATTTGCTGATATTCTGACTTACTGTAGTTATGCACCCCTCTTTCCAATTCTTATACTTGTCCTTTTTATCTTTGAATTTATCAGAGAGTTATATATATATATATTTCTCTGGAATAAAACAATTGGATGAAAACAGATGCCTCAATTCAGTAACATCAAGGTGTGTTGAAACAGGATTCCATGCAGAAGTAGCAATTGTTTAGGGGGAAAAAAACATATAATGATGACTTTGCCATTGCTCTGTTTGTTCTTTATCTATATGTAATAAAAAAACAAGGGCCAAGGCCAAGCTTATTCTATAAAATAAGAAGGGATCTAAGATGACAAATTATAAGAGGTAGAATTGGAAACATAAGGGGACACAACTGTAATCTGCTGCTGCTTCTGGAAATGATACCTGACAATTAATTCCTTGAAATGGGTTACTTGCAAATCTAAAATTAAACATTTTCTGCCATAGTGGATAAAAAAAAATCGATTTTTAATGTTAGTCCTTTAGGATGTCAGGACTGTGTATTCTTGAAATCGCAGTAGAAGATGTTATTCATGAGTGGTGAGGAAACACTACCAATTTAGTTGGTTTCTATATGTGAAATGAATGAGGGATACTTTCTTACTCCATCACCACAGCATACCATTAAAATTCTGTATTTTCAGACCCAGATTAAAGATGAATGACATTTCATAACCTTTTGGAAATATTACACTGCCCTTATTACATGTAGCTAAAAAGTAAGATTGAAAATATTGAGACAGAAACATAGCAAACTGTATTAAACTGGGTTAAACCAATAATCTGCCTCATTCAAATATTATGGAATTTATCTGCTAACAGCTCTTTAGATTTTTAGGAAAAAAGTTAGAAAAATGACATATGTCATTCAATGACGACCTTTGAGATTTCTGAAAACTTGACTAGTCCCTTTCATTTTCCCTGAAAATATGAAGGAACAGTTTAAAAATTGCAGCTTTCTTGTAAAATAGAAATAATCTTTTATGGAAGAAGCATCTTGGGAGTTCCAGAATATAAAAGCTCTACATTCAAGGTAACAGTTTACTAGAAACTGATCATAGATTTCCCTATTTCCTATATAATCACAGGTATCTCTAATTAACGTTCTATCATTCTTTCCTAGGTTTTCCCTTAGCATGTCCATAACTTAATTATTGCTAAAGTTGGAAACTTCTACAATCAGATTTTTTAAAAAAAACTTCATATCATCAAAACTTCAAATTGGCATCAATAGGAATGAAAGAGATTGAAGATGGGCAAAACGAAGACATCTTGGAGCCGTGAAACTGTATAAAACTGAAGACATTATAACAGGAAAGATCAGCCTTTTAAGCAGTTGAGCATTATTGGGTGATTTCACATGATAGCATAGGAATCCTCTTCTATAGTACAATAAAACAAAATGTCTGAAATATCATGAAATTATCATGTGTGGGAGACTTGTAAAAATCAATCAAAAATCTCGAAATATATGCATAGTTCACTGCAGAAAATGTTGAGATTTAAATCTGAAACAAAGCCACAGCTGTTCTTATTACATATATAATTTCAGGGGAAAAAAAGATCAGTGAGATCAATGCTTACAGAAGCATGAATAAATTTTGCTCAATGCTAGAAGAAAGATACAATTCCATCAATATCTGAGTGGGAAATTAAATGTGGCAAATATGCAGCAATGGCAAAACTATCAGTATATATGTATACAATTTAAAATGGTAGGGCATTTTGAGTCATTGAGTCACAAGAGAAAATAAATAAATGAAAATAAACATATTTTAAATTCCATCACTTAAAAGTTTATTTTCTCGTATTAGTTTGTAAAGCCTTCTGGTCAAAACTATTGCTAATCTGGATCATAGCAGTATAGGAAGTTCTGAACTATGATTTCTATGGTGTGTATATATCTTTTTAATTTTTCATCTCTCAATTTTAGCTAGATTTGTATTTCTATTATCACATTTATCTGTCCAGCATGAACTTCTGATTGGCAAACAAACATCTTTATTTATGACGAATTTTATACTTTAATGAAACTTTTTGAAGACTCTCTCATTTGGTGGATAAATTGCTAGTTTCTGAATGGTTTTTGCAATGTCCCATCTCATGCGTAACAATCTTAGGTCCATGTTTTTCTATCACATATATAAATATAACCCTGCACTGTTCAGACTGTTTGGAACATCAGTCCTAGAATAAAAAAGACTATTATATTCATTTATTTCCTCCAAGCCTAGTGCATTCACAACCATCTCAAAGCATAACCATGACCTTTCAAAACTAAGGACATGTGAACCTAGACAATATAAAACATTATTTTAGAACTTTAGATCTGCCAGATCTGGGCTATAAAGATCCACAGGATCTATATGATCTTTAACTTTGTATTTCTATGAAGTGAAAGTCTAGATCTATGCAACCGAGGCCTGGTAGAACTCACATATATTTCAGTTATTTAATGATGAAAAGAGGCAACAATCACTGTTAAAATGTAAGTTATATACAAGGGGTGCTTCCCTGCTGCCTTGAAAGAGGTGGTGGCAAGGCCCCTTCTCAAGAAACCTGCCTTGGATCCAGCTATTTTAAATAACTTTCGTCCTATCTCCAACCTTCGCTTTCTTGCGAAGGTTGTTGAGAATGTGGTGGCACGGCAGCTCCCTTTGGTCCTGGAGGAAACTGAGTTTATGGATCCGTACCAATCGGGTTTCAGGCCTGGATACAGCATGGAGACAGCATTGGTCATGCTGGTGGATGATCTCTGGCGGGCCCGAGATAGGGGTTATTCCTATGTCCTGGTCCTATTAGATCTCTCAGCGGCTTTTGATACCATTGACCATTGTATCTTGCTGCGACGTCTTGAGGGATTGGGAGTGGGAGGCACCATTTTATGGTGGTTCTCCTCCTACCTCTCAGGCCATTCGCAGACGGCATTGGCAGGGGGGCAGAGGTCAGCCCTTAGGCCCCTTAGTTGTGGGGTGCCTCAGGGGTCGGTACTCTCGCCCCTCCTATTCAACATCTATATGAAGCCGCTGGGTGAGATCATCCGTGGTTTCGGGGTGAGGTATCATCAATATGCTGATGATACCCAGCTTTTCATCTCCAACCCGAACCAACTCAGTGATGCCCTCGATGTGATGTCCCATTGCCTGGAAGCGGTATGGATTTGGATGGGGAAGAACAGGCTCCGGCTCAACCCAGCCAAGACTGAGTGGCTTTACGTACCGGCATCTCGTTTAGTCCAAGAGTTTCCATCTTTGGTTATGGGAGGAGAGGTGTTACCTCCCGTTGATAGGGCATGCAATTTAGGCATCCTCCTGGACTCACGACTCAGTTTTGAAGATCATATTGGAGTCGTGGCCAGGGGGGCATTTGCCCAGGTTCGCCTGGTGTGCCAGTTGCGCCCCTATCTGGACCGAGATGCCCTACGTACGGTCACTCATGCACTCGTTACCTCCCATATAGATTACTGCAATGCTCTCTACATGGGGCTGCCCTTGAAGACCACCCGGGGGCTCCAGCTGGTGCAGAATGCAGCCACGTGGGTAGTGATGAGAGCATCCAAATACTCCCATATTACACCCCTCCTGCATGAGCTGCATTGGTTACCGGTTGTCCTCTCAGTGAGATTTAAGGTGCTGGTACTTACCTTTAAAGCCCTACATGGCTTAGGCCTGGGATATTTGCAGGACCATCTGCTGCAGGGAACGATCTCCCATCACCCAGTACACTCACACAGAGAGTGCCTCCTCAGGGTGCCGTCGGCTAGACAATGTCGGCTGGTGACCCCCAGGGGGAGGGCCTTCTCTGTGGGAGTGCCAGCCCTGTGGAACCAACTTTCCCTTGAGCTCCGGATGGCACTGGATCTCTGGTCGTTTCGCCTTGGCCTTAAAACACTTCTTTTCCATCAGGCTGACCTGGACTGATGACAGGGATTTTAAAATGTTTTTTTTAAATTTTTAACTCCAATTTTAATTTATTTTATTGGGGCTGTTAATTTAATTCTTTTTAACTTTTGTATTGTTGTATTTTATTGTTGTTAGCCGCCCTGAGTCCTTCGGGAGATAGGGCGGCATATAAGTCCCAATAATAAATAAATAAATAAAATAAATACCACAGATTATGGTGGAACTTCACACTGCAGCAATCTGACAAGTTTTGCATCATAGTATGTAAGTCATTGTAGAAAGAACTATGGATTAACCTGATTGCTTTATATGTAAATCAGTTCAGAAGTTGGCTCATTTACTTTCTTTTCCTTCCTCCAACTGATGTCAGCTTGGCCTTACATAATTAACTGTTTTACTACAACACAACACCAAATCAGGTGTTTTCTTTGTTTCCTGTAGATAGAAAGGAACAGAAGGTACTTTTCATTCAGTCCATCTTATACGTAGAAATTTTTTGAAACTTTGTGTTATTCTTGTAAATGTGTTTATTGTTTAAATAGAAGTAATTATTTTTCTTCTCCCGTAGGAAGCTTAAGGCTTCTGCCAAATGTCTTTAGCATTCTGCTAGCAGATGTAGTGTTTTTATAATAGAGCCCATATGTTCAATTGTTTTAAGGGGAGGGATGGTAGGTAGCACAATATTGGAAATGGAGATTCAACTTATGGAAGACGAAAGTCTGCTTAGGAGAGACTTGATGATTATATGGGAATGTTAAAGGAAAAAGGGTTTTGAAAAGCTACTCTTGTTTGACAATTGCCATAAAGCAAATAACTTCTTATAAAGAAAAAAAAACACTTTGCTTTTGCATATTTAAACCAAACCAGCCTATTCCAACTTGAATTTGGCCATATGTTGTGAAGTAACTTTCATTCTTTACATTTCACCATAATACTTGGAGCCGGAAGGAGTTACAGCTTAGACCAAGTCAGGTGGATAAGGTTGGAAAACTTTTTAATAAAAAGTATTTTAAAAAAGGATATACCTCTCACTCTCTGTGTCTTTCTTTAAGCTGCACCTTGAGTTCTGCTTGCCCCAGTAGGGAATGATAAATAAGACAGCTAGAACCTCTACAATGCATACATATTGCATGGCATCATTCAGTGTATTCTGTCATGACTTTTTGACTGTGATTTGTTGTAGAATTCACTATTGCTAGATCATTCTGAGTGTTCAACCATAATTTATAAACCATAGTAACTATCTTCGTATATTTTGAACCACAAATAAGGAGATCACATTTTGATACATCTTAATGTGAGCCCAGTCAATATTTTAACATTCATAGATAAAAATAAAATCCCCTTTAAGTTGAATTCAGCTCCAGATTTGAAATATATCTCCATATAGAATTCCCTCCCTCCCTCCCTCACTCCCTTCCTTCCTTCCTTCTCTAGAGCCCTAACAATTTTCTGGAACTATCTCATCCAAAGACTGACTGAGCCTGACAATGATATCCAGACAGGTTTAGCCAGATGTTGCTACCTACTAAAACCAAGATTCATAAAGTAAGCAGAAAATGTTCTGAACCATGGATTAACACCTCAGTATCTCTGACAATAGAGTGATTGCAATGACAAAGTTCAGGTATAGACAATGTCATTTACTAAAAATAATGTTCATCCGTGCAACAGCTTCCTAAGCTTTAGATTGATATTAGGAATCATGTTGCCCTTTAAAACAAGACTTACAAAGCTATCTTCAGAAACACTTGCACAGCAGGGACCATTAAAGCAAATGGAACTTTCTAGTAGTGAAGCATTTTGTTGATTCATAGCCTACGTTAGCTCAAGAGAATCTTACAGAGAACTAATTCTGCATGGAATAGAATAACTTTTGCTTTGACAAAAGTTAGAGGAAAAGAATTTGGTTGAGAGGAAAAATAATTTGGGTGAGAGATTGTAAGGCAAAGGTAAAGGTAAAGGTTCCTCCACACATGCATGCTAGTCATTTCTGACTCTAGGGGCTGGTGCTCATCTCCGTTTCAAAGCCAAAGAGCCAGCGCTTGTCCGAGGATGTCTCCGTGGTCATGTGGGCAACATGGCTAGATATCAAAGGCGCACGGAACGCTATTACCTTCCCACCGGAGTGGTCCCTATTTTTCTACTTGCATTTTTACATGCTTTCGAACCACTAGGTTGGCAGAAGTTGTGACAAGTAACAGGTGCTCACTCTGTTACACAGCACTCGGGATTTGACCTGCCAAACTGCCGACCTTCTGATCGACAAGCTCAGTGTCCTAACCCACTGAGCCACCATGTCCCTTTGACACGGTGGAGAGATTGTACTCTTATTTTCCAGAAACAGAAAATATCTAGAAGGCATAAGAAGATTTGTTCAAGGACAAAACAGAGTGTACGGCAGAACAAAGAAATAAACTCAAACATTGTTAGCCTTTTCCTTTTTAACCATGCCAGTGAATTTCTAGGAATTTTGATGATTCTCATGGTAATTACATTTGTGAAAACAGATCAATTTTCCAGTCACCATTTGGGGGGGGGGGGAAATAGATGAAATTGTTAGTCAAGCATTTATTTAAAAGGAACGATCATTTTCCCATCATTCAAATATTAATATGCATTTTGCCTATGAAAATGCATTCACCTTGAACATTCCTGTGGTTTTAATTATAACAAATTATATGATTCTTCCTTCTCAGATTCTAGTACCGTTTTGTATGTGTGTTAAAATATTCACTTTATACATCTTTCAGGATCCAGCTTTACCTGCTTTACTTTATACTCTGTAGAATCTTATATGTGTATATCTATTTACTGAATTTCCAATAGACAATACAAATCCCTGGCAAAAAGCTTCCTAATCACTTCCACACTTTTGTGCTCCTCTTTCTCTGATTTTAAAATTAATGTTTGGCATACAATGGTTCTCCCCAACACTCAAAACACAGCAATCTCAGGAGTATCCCAACCTTATTTAACACTGAACCGTGTTCAAATAAGTTGGTGATGTGTGTCCCTCTAATGTGCATGCATGGTTGCTTTCAAAAATCCTTGCACAAACTTTGTGAAGGCTGATAAGGCTATAATTAAAAGGTAAAGGTTCCCCCGCATATGCATGCTAGTCGTTTCCGACTCTAGGGGCCGGTGCTCATCTCCATTTCAAAGCCGAAGAGCCAGCGCTTGTCCGAGGACGTCTCCATGTCATGTGGCCGGCATGACTAGACACCAAAGGCGCAAGGAACGTTGTTACCTTCCCACTGGAATGGTCCCTATTTTTCTATTTGCATTTTTACGTGCTTTCAAACTGCTAGGTTGGCAGAAGCTGGGATGAGTAACAGGTGCTCATTCTGTTACGCGGCACTCGGGATTCGACCCACCAAACTGCCGACCTTCTGATCAACAAGCTCAGCGTCCTAACCCACTGAGCCACCGTATCCCTTAAGGCTTAATTACATTCAGCCAAATTTTCTATCTTGTCTTCACACTAACTATTCTAAGATGTCTCAAAGCCTCAACAAGGATTTGGTCTATACCATTATACTTGCTCTTAAGCATTTGATTAATTTTTTGCCAGCTTCACTCCTTTATCTTTGATAAAAGGCTGCTTTTGAGCAAATGGGGTTGACATTTCCAGCATTTGGCTTCCCAGCTTTGTTTGACCCTTAGGGACCAAGAACTTGCCAATAGAGCACAAAAGGGAAAGCAAGACTATACACAATAATTGAGATGCAGCTTAAAGGATTCTTTAGGTAGACCCTTGAAGGGACTGACGATTGCATCTCAGAGACTCTGTTCAACATATGCAATGGAGGTATGAAGCCTTTTTTATATAAATTGCTTATTTCTCATTTTAGAAGTCATGTTTTGCAACTGATACAAAATATCTTCCTTCAGGACAGGCTTTGGTTCTCTTCTTGAATTTAGAAGCATTTGCCAGCAAGACTTTCTGTTGCCTTTGGCTTGGATTTGATTTGGTAGCTCATTTGTGCCTCTCAGAGTTCAGTCAATGCCTCTTCAATTTGTCAAATCTGAAAATCTCTGTCTTTTTAGACACTCAGCTCTAGCCTTTTTAGTCACCCTGAATTATTTCTTGCAATGGCAAGGTTTTCTTAAAAACAAAACATATTTCAAAACATGATGTAGGTTTTTTTCAGGAATCTTTGGCACTGGGGCATTTTCTACAATCTTTGGTTGATTCAAATGCTGCAGTAACACAAGTCTGTGACTTAATCCATGCCTCTTTTGTTCAGCTTTTCAAAGAGAAAAGCTCAGTTTAATGTAACATCTTGAAGTATTCTCTCTTCGGAATTACATTTTTTCCCCCACATTCCTATCAACTGTTTAAAGGCAGGTCCTATCTGTTTAATTTTGGACCATAATAACTTGAGATCAACATTATTATTTTCAAAGGAAATTAAACTTAATGTTTATGGAAGATGTGAGTTTGCAGACAATAGTGATTCTGGGTAAATGGAATAAAATGCTTTTAGGTCAAATGTTTATTTCATGCATAAACCTTTTTCACTGCTTACACTTCTAAACTTTGGCTTTTTGAAAATTGACAAAATCGTATTAAATATTCACTGAAAACAAAAGTAAGGAATCCCAGAGCAATGTTTTTCTCCTTTCATTCCCTTCTACTTTTAAATGTATCCTTCCTTCCTTCCTTCCTTCCTTCCTTCCTTCCTTCCTTCCTTCCTTCCTTCCTTCCTTCCTTCCTTCCTTCCTTCCTTCCTTCCTTCCTTCCTTCCTCTATATTATTGAACACTTGCACCCATATATATGGTATCATATATTTTATCATTGTCTAATCTGTACATAAAATGTGAAAAGCAAAATTTATGTATATAACTTTGGAACAAGATTTTAATTTAAAAAAACATTTTGATTGCCACTTGAAATAAGGTCTGTGCTAACAGAATTAGGGTTCAGTTTGGAATTGAGATATGGAATTAGCATATCTGCCTGTGTGTATTTCTTTTGAAATAAAGCAAGTGTAAGTTCCATTTGACACATGCTTATACATCAACAAATCTATCAAATCTACAGCCAATAAAAGCCTCCCCCCCCAAAGGTATGAGGAAAAATATCTGAAGAAAATTAGGCAAATGGTATTTATTTTATTTATTTTATTTTATTTATTTTAATTCCATTTATATCCCGCCCTTCTCCGAAGACTCAGGGCGGCTTACAAGCTTAGCAGTAATTAATTTAATTATTTACTTAATTTAATTTAATTATTCAACTGTCAAAAACCATCCTATCATGTCCGGGTGACATTTTTCTCAGTAAAAGAAATGTAAATGCTGAAGACCATTGATGGAAAATGTATTTTTTGTGTGGAAAGTTTCATCTTGATTTCCAGACACTGCAAGATATAATGGAAGGAAAAACTCTTTCTTAAATCCTAAAAAGCAACTGACAATCATAGTATGAACACTTTTGAGTACTGTGGAGCAATAAACCTATTAGATGTAAGGCCGATTGATATGTCTTTAAAATCTCAACTCCCATAATAAAATAAACAATGGACCATCTGCTGCACTTTATTCAGGTATGTAAAGCAGCCATGTTACCACAGAAGTGTGGTCCACCTTGAGTGATTATTCAATGACAGCATAGGAACAAATGTTAAGAGGACTCTAATTACCGAACACAAATCTTGGCAGAAGAATCTATTTCTAGAATCTCATTATAATTATGTTCAGTCAAACAGCAACCTCATTTGAAGTTTTAGACAGCAAAAGACATCAAAGGTCTGATTAAGCAAGTAGCAATAAGCAAGTAGTAATTTTAGGTGTACAGAAAGTATACCAAATCATAACATAAAACAAACTATTTCAAAAATATTAACATAAATCTAGGATGGTGTCTATTTTAATTTTATTTTAATGAGGTATGTAATAGAAAACCTAACAGTGCTTACAGTAACAGATTTTTGTTTGCTAAGCTTGGCTGCTGGTGAAAAATGATCTGCAAACTGATTAGGTTAGAAATATAATGTGCATTAAAGTTGCTTAAGTAACTAAGTCAGGATTTAGCAAAAGCTAATGAAAATACCTTGAGGGTAGCACTATTACTGCACTGCCTGGAAATTATGATTTCAGGAAGAAAATTGAGCAACATATATAAGTGGTGGGGAAAAAAATCACTTTAACTGTTAATAAAGGACAGGGACCATTAAAATATAAATTACAGGTGAACTTTAGAAAGCAAGTTTCCTGCAGCACTATAATTAGAAATGGTAACACTGTTGTACTTTGTAGATAGAAAGCAGGATAAATCCATGGCATGTTTTTAATCCAAGGGTGAGAGAAAGCTTTGCTCCAGTCTAATGTTGTTATAAAATTTTAGAATCCATACTTCCTAAACTATTTCTAAACTGAAGTACATCTATCTTTAGTGTTTTGCATTTTTCAGTATTCTGAGAACAAATTAGTAATAATATATATTTTCTTTTTTTAATAAATGGTAGAAGGGGGGAAAAACACATACTGTACTGTATTTTGGAGAAATGGAGAAGAATCTAATCTTTCCTCTTTTACTAGCAGCCCTTTTTTTCTCACAGAACACTCAGAACGGAGTTCCGGCACCTTTTTTGGATGGAACCTTGTAGTTTAGGCAAGGCAGGTTGTATGACATGTGTGAGTTCCGGCACCTTTTTCTTTTACAAAAAAGCACTGTTTACCAGTATAACTATGAATGGAATCCAGAGTTAGTTGGTTTCAGCACCTACTTCAGCATCACTTCAGTGACCAGCATGATTATACACTGAAGTGCATGAAACACTATTACCTCCCCACCAAATTTTATCTATAGTATTTGCATGCTTTTGAACTGCTAGGTGGGCAGGAACTGGAGCAAGTAACAGGAGCTCACCCTGTCATGTGGTGTTTGGATCTTGAACCCAGGCTGTTACCCAGGCTCAGTGTCTTTCATTGCACCCCCTCCTTGTAAAAATATGCTGCCTTCAAGCTCCACCTTTGCTGCTGGCTTAAAGGAGATAGGTGCTGCCTTGCAGCTGCTTCACAACTCCAAGGGGAAAGCAGTGGCTGGACAAAGTGCTCCATCCTGTGGGGGTGTGTGTGGTGGAGTTGCTGTTGACAGAGACTAGAAGCTTTGTTTGCTTGAAAATGGGACGGTTGGAAATGGAGCGAATCCCTCCATTTCCTACGTTCTATTTTTAAGCAGATGAAGCTTCCAGTCTCTGTGATTTCTCCGAAAAGTACATGGTGTGTCTGGATCAACTGCCTCTGCCCTGGACTTACCTGCACTGCTCCAAGAGGCCAGCAGGCTGCGGCTACTGCCAGACACCATTGGCCCTGCATGCTCACTGCTGCTTGTGCTGCACACACCCTTCTGCTGTGCTTATTTTCAGGGTAGAGCTTATATTAGGCCCACCCCAAAAATCACACTTGGGCTTATTTTCGGGAAAACACAGTAACCTTTTGGGCTGCTGCTGCACACTGCTGGCTCATATACAAGTGATCATCCACTAGGACTCCAAGGTCCCTCTCATAGGTACTGTTTTTGAGTCAGGTCTGTACTTATACCTTTGATTTTTCCTGTCTAAATGTAAAACGTTGCTTGTATACACATTAAAATTGATATTGTTGAATAAGGCCCTTTGTTTAAGTTTGTAAAGATCTTTTTGGATCCCGAGCTTTTTCTGTCATCTTGACTGCTTCATTGAAGAATCAATAGAATACTAATATTCTACTAATTTCTAAATGTCTTCTGGTTTGGGTTCCAGCAGTATTAATGTTCTAATTGCATTATAATGTAGCTTTTCAGATAATTTGGAGTTCATTTCCTATTGGGCATGACAATAAAATTGATCAGGACTGGAATTGTAGTATAAAATATAGGGGGAGCAAAGATTCACCATCTTCAGTATAACAAATTACTTGTTTCTAGGTTCAGAGTTAAATGCACTGCTTGAATGATTTGTACCCATTATTCTTATGAAAAGCTTTCATTTTATTGAAATGTAATATTACCTGTTATTGGCTTGAGGTTACTGTAACAGTGCAACAAAAACAGAGCTGGATAATAGTACTTACAGCTTATAGCAGGCAATCTTATTTTACATATTCTTATAAGCCATGACTTGTGATTATCTTCATGATTTATTCACATAGTTCTACTTCTGAAGGTGTTTGAAAAATAGAGCTGTCTTTTTAACATCTAGTCACTAACCCATTGTATCTGCTTTAATTTGCAGTTTAATTAGATATGACTTTATGGTTATGCGGTAAATGTTGGTGAAAATGTTGTGCATAATAAAACCTTCTTTTATCATTGTATTGCAAAATGGTTGATAATGCAGCCTGAAAAAACTACTCTGGAATCATGTATCCATGGCAAAGATGTCAGATCATGAATAGAATTAAAAAATGTCTGCCTAATTTGAAAACACCTGTCTAGCTGGTCCAGTGTTTTCAGTTTATGCTAGTAACATCCTGAAAAAACCAAAACTCTCTAAAAAGCTCTATGAACAGTTAATAGCATAAATTTATGTTTCATAGCTTAATACAATGAGGCAATTTATGTAACAGAAAAGCACCAAATCTGGTCTCTATCCATGTAATTCTTCATAGCCATGGTAGAGTAATTACTTCAAACTTTCCAGTTGAATTAGCGTAGAAACTTTTAGAAGTAAGTAATTACATCATCATCATCTACAACTAATTATTGTTAATTGTTTTTGCATGCATAGGACATGTTTTGGTCTAAATCAGACATGTCAAACTTGCACGACGTATCAGAGTTTTTTCTCCATTGCCAGCAATGGGGTGGGCACGGTTTCCTGATGACGTGTTCGGCCTGCGGGCCGGCAGTTTGACACCCCTGGTCTAAATTATCTTATTATTCTGTCACCCAGCATTAGAACCTTGCATTCTGTGCCATTCTAGAACATTAGGTGTTCATCTCTAAAAGGAGAGGAAAAGCTCCTGACAGGAATTCTGGACAGATAAGTATAAATAGGCACCATTTGAATTTATGACAGTGTTGAATGAGGGGGACTTATGAGATACATTTTCATAGTTGCAGTTGTCACAGGATACCCATGGTCATATGACTGGAGTTTAGGTACTTGGAAACCTACTCACAATTATGACATTGCAGTGTTCTGTGATGACTGCCATTTGCAACTTTCATTGGGAACACCTGACAATTTCAAATTCAATGGTGAAACTAGCAGAAGGTCACAAATGGTGATCATGTGACTGTTGGATGCTATGACCAGGTGGGATTTGGTTAATGGCATCATCTGGGATTCCACAATTGCCATCATAAGTCAGCACTGGCACATGATATCCTATTTTACAATGTGACACTTAGCAATGGAATTGTTTCTTCAAATTATCATAGTTAAGCAAGGACTACCAGTATACATAAATTATTCATAAATAGTTAAACAATCCTTGTTTAGAATGACTAGTGACCTGAGGCAGAAAACAGTTTATATATCAGACTAACCCACCATTTGTTTGGGGCCTAAAGTAGATGCACTTTGGGTCCAACTGATTAAACAATATCCAATGGGACCTTTCTCTGTTGTGGTACACGTCTTCCAGAATAATACGCCCTCAATTATTTGAATGGCTCACCCTAGATGACATTCAGGAACTTATTAAGTGCCTGAATGTCTTCTCAGGCTTTGGGGCAGGGGGATGGCTGAGTAAATGTGTATAGTTTACATGTTTGCCTTTGGGCTCTTTATAATTTGTTTTCTCCTTGTATTTTTTCTTACTTTTTATTATAAGCCACCTGAAATTATTGGGAGTTGGGCAGAGTATAAATGGTGTGAATCAGTGATGGCCATAGCTAACAAACCATAATGACTGGATTCACATTATACACCAAGCCAAAACTTAGCAAACTCCCAAAGGAAGCTTCTTCATCTATAGAACTTTTATTGCTCATGAAGATTATCTGGGCAAGTATTCTTGCAGCAGCTGCTAATTCATTGATTGGTGACATACTGTAGAATCAAGGCTCTTCTAGCTCTTTTCTAACACCAAACTGAGCTTTGTGATATACAGTATTTTCTACTATGGTAAGAAAACTACCGTACAAGCATATTTGGTGGCCTTTAAGAAAACCCTAAGGCATTTATCTCTCTGATCAATTTTTATTTGATACTTAATTGTTTCTAATTGGATTGATTGTCTTGTTCTTACTGTAACTGCATGTAGGTGTTTCAATTGTTTCTATTTTTTTTTAACTGAATTTACTACTGGATTTTTCAAAATGTCTATTTTCAAAATGTAGCAGCTGAATTATAACTTTGATTGAAATGTGAATCCTGCTCACATAAACTGGTTTATAATATCAGCACATATTTTTTTGTTAATAGATATTTGCAATATATACAAGAATAGAACAGAGAGTCATATTATACAGCCATGTGTAGGCCATCACTTTAGGAGATATCTTTGTAGAGTTACTTGACTTTGGACTGATAATTATTCACTAGAATAATCATATATCTGAAATTATGTCAAACAGTCATGACTTTTTAGTCTTCCTTCCACCTCTGCTCAATATCAGCTTACCTTTTAACTCCCATTTTTTGGTCTGATTTCCTTCTGTCTTAAAGGCTGACTAAAATGGGATTGTAAAAATCTGGCAACCAGTAGATAATTACAAGGAGAATTCCTTTATGATTTTGCTGACATCTAAGATTGCCCATAACAACCCATTTGATGTAGTGATGTAAGGCTAGAAACACAAACTGGTGGACCTTGGGCCAATCATTGTCTCTCAACCAAAAAAGGCAATGGGAAATAGTCTTCAAATATCTGGAATATTGCATCCAGTTTTGGTCACATTACAAAAAATAAAATAAAAAAATTGAGACTTTGGAAAAAGTGCAGAGAAGAGCAACTAAGATGCTTAAAGGCCTGGAGACTAAAACATAAGAATGCATGCAGGAACTGGGTATGGATAGTCTAGAGAAAAGAAGGAATAGGGCTGACATGATAGCAGTATTCCAGTATTTGAGGGCCTGCCACAAAGAAGAGGAGAATGACTTATTGTCCGAAGCAGCAGAAAAGACAAGACAAGACAAGACAAGACAAGACAAGACTAGACTAGACTAGACTAGACTAGACTAGACTAGACTAGAATAGAATAGAATAGACTAGAATAGAATAGAATAGAATAGAATAGAATAGAATAGAATAGAACCTTGGAGGTCTTCTAGTCCAGCAACCTGCTCAAGCAGGAGAACCTATACCATCTCAGACAAGTGACTATCTAGTCTCTTCTTAAAAATATCCAGTGATTTCTGGAGGCAATCTCCACAATTTCTGGAGGCAAGCTGTCTGCTGGTTAATTGTCCTCACTGCCAGGAAGTTCCTTCTCAATTCCAGATTGCTTCTCTCTATGATCAGTTTCCAACCATTGTTTTTCGTCTTTCCCTCTGATGCTTTGCTGAATAATGTGACCCCTTCTTTGTGGCATCCCCTCAAATACTGGAATACTGCTATCACATCTCCCCTACTTTTTCTTTTCTTTATAATAGCCAAACCCAAGTCCTGCAGCTGTTCTTCATATGTTTTAGTTTCCAGTCCTTTGATCATCTTAGTTGCTCTTCTCTGAATTTTTTCCAAACTCTCAACATCTTTTTTGTGATATGGTGACCCACTTTCCTTTTGGGGGGCTGCAGTTTGGGGTGCTTTTCTGTTTATGTCAAGTGTATTTGTTAATATGACTTTTTAAGGCATATTTGAAGTGACTTTTTATGGATATTTGAAGTTATTTCTTTGCTAGGGTCTGCATGTTTTCTTTGAGGGGGAGGGTGTAGTTCTGCGTATTTCCATCTAAGGGGAGAAATCAATTGCTCAGTTTTAATGGGGCTGCTTCTGGTTGGGTTGGATTGGGCAGAAAGGGTTTGTTAATTTTGTGCTGCTTCTTTCTTTGAGTATTGTCTTTGTATGTGTGACATACCTCCATTTGTCTTTCTCCAAGCGTTCATTAGTAGCATCAAATCCTCTGGGAGTTATTTGTTCATTGTTTGGTTCAGTTTGGGTGGAACTTTCCTTTGTACATTGGGGTTTGGCTACAGTTGCCTCTAAGTTCCTTATGTTTTCCTGTAGTAAATTACATAATTTACATCTAATGCAGGTATAGTTTGGGTGTTCTTTGGGCATAAGCACATACATGGAACATGTATTGCATACCACAATAGTATCAGTCACCTGCTCCATGAGTTTGTTGTTTGAAAACTGTTCCTTTTGGTTTGTGGATGTGCTTTGCTGTTAGCCTTGTTTCTAGCTTGTCTGTTCTAGATATTTGTGCCTATTTTCCCAATCCTTTTTTCTGTCTTTGTGCTTGTTTTTCTGCCTTATTATTTCAGTATAGATAAAAATATGTAGTAGTATGCCCTTTGGTTTTAAGAGGAAAAAAATGAAATTTGTATTGAGGTTAAAAGTTAATTTTAGCATAGGGCTATTTAACGAAGGGAAGGGTTGCTTTCTCCTCAGCAAGAAATTTGCTTTTAGCTTTCTGCTCTCTGCCTAAAAATGTGTCCCTGTCCTTCCTTTTCTTAATTTGTTCCTTATTTAACTCTGTCCTCTCTGCCTTGCTTTTTTGACTGCCTTTCTGTGCTCAGCCAGTCTTTGTAGTTGCCCTCAGTTGCCTTTAGCTGTTGCTCTGTCTTCAACGTTCAGCCAGGTTCTCTCCAGCTGCTGGTCAAGTCCTCCGCTGCTCCACTGCCTCTTTCATGCTGCCACCTGCAGGCCTGCTGGCCTGCCACTGCCTTGTCGCTACCCCCAGCCACCTCACTGGTCAGTAGCTCTGCATTGCCACCACCCAACACCTCTGAGCTCTCCCCAGCTGCTTCACCAGATAGTAGCTCTGCGTTGCTGCTAGCTGCCTCTTCACTGCTCAAGCTGCCAGCATGCCGTGTTGCCCAGTTTATTATGCCAGTCTTCACTTCATTGGGCCAGGTTGGGTCACTGGGCCACTGGACCTTTCAGGTAGGCTTCCATAGGCCTAGAGGTCCTCCAACATCCCCTTTGTGATCCTGCATGGCTGCTTTGTCAGATGGGTGGCCCGCTCCACTTCCTCTTTGATATGCTCCAGTCTCTGGGTAGGCCTCTGAGGTTTCAGCTGGGCTTCTCTCAGTAGGCAAGTTGCCATAGGCTGCTGCCCTTGTTGGTGTTTTCCTCCTGATTTCTTGAGTCTTTTCCTCTTCTTTTCCCTTCTCCATCTCTTTTCTTTTTCAATGACCTATTTTTCCTTCTCAACTTCTCCTTCTACTGTTTTGTCTTAATTTACTGGCAACTTTTTTCCCCGCCATGTCAGCATGCTTCCTCTGTTGTCACTATCTTAGAAAAAATGAATGGAATCTAATCAAGGAGAGAAGCAACCTAGAATTAAGGAGAAACTTCCTAATAGTGGGGACAATTAACCAGTGAAATAGATTGCCTTCAGAAGTTGTGGGTGCTTCATCACTGGAGGTTTTTGTCTGCCACTTGTCTGAAATGGTAAAGGGTCTCCTGCTTGGACTAGAAGACCTCCAAGCTACCTTCCAGCTCTATTCTGATTATTATCTTGCAGGTAAACTGTTCTAGAAGAAATGTTGCCCTGTCTTCTTTTGTCCCTCCTCATACAGAAAATATAAATCATTCATGTGAAAATAATGGCAGTTCTGTCTACTCTTTATTAACATTACATTTCCTAGCTTTCATTGCCAACTCCCATTCTATGATGATGTTGTGCAGAGGTAAAAAATGTCTATGAAATTAATGGCAAATCTGTCCAGGCCATTATCCAATGCCCTTATTTGAAATGATTAAGCTCACTGACTATTTGCTTAATATATTTTCCTCTTTTCATAGAGCATGCATGGTGCCTCAGGGCAAACCCCTCTCATAATTTTCAATTGCATAAAACCATAACTCATGACCCAATAAATTATTAAGAAAGCCTGTGTTGTACCTGATCGATCATTCATCTTACTATAATGGTGGAAAGCCTACAGTTTTGGTAATGGTTCTTACTATAATAAATAGTTGTCTTAAAATTTATGAATACAGTGGTATACATTAAAACATTATCTGTCAAATTGTTGTTGTTTTTTTCCCTTTGCCTTGCCTTTATCAGTGAGTTGTACTAATAATTGTGCTGGTGTAGAATATGTACCAGTTTCATTCCTAGCTCAAAAGTTCTTTTGAAAAAGGATTGTCAAATGATAAAAGCTTCACAATATCCAAAGTGGACTCTGAATAATTGCTCAGTAGGATTAAAAAATTCATAATCAACCATCAACAAACATTTATACTGTAGAAGATTTCTCTGAGGTTGGTTGCTTGCAGAGATTGCATTATCCCAATAGTAAAATCCTCAATACTAGTAAGTGTGAGGTTGCACCTTGTTTATATATAGTAGTTTACTCTGCCAGTGTTGATGGGAGTGTTGTTTTCTCTTTGGTAGTTCCTTGATTAGAGTATTGTTTTTTTTTGCTTGATTGTTTGTCTTGTGTTAATCCCTGCTTATCTGAGTGTAGGCTGCCAGGGAGAACATTTTTGGTCTTTTTGTTTCTTTCTTAGCTTTTTATTGAGAACTTCTAAGTCTCTTGTAAGTGGTGCGTAAATATGGTTTATCTCTATGCACAGCAAGAACTCCACATTTTGACTCTGAGTTACATGTATTCTCTTCTATTGGAAACATCTACAATGTTTACTTTCCTACACTTAATTATTTGTCCAAAGTATTATTGCTTTGTAATAGTTACTAAGCGTTCTTAGGTCTTTTGGATAGCACTGGTATAAAATCATTTGTCTTATTAAATTCTTTTTTTCCCCATATACTTTTTTATATTATTTTGGAAAGAACAATAGTTGCATTCTGCATGTATTTTTTGGTCTCAGGTGTTTTTATTCATTTTTAAGGGATAATGTTCAACACATAGAATTTTCTAAAATTGTGTAGATATAGAGAGAGGTTATAAATAAATATACATGAACGCTATAGAAAAATATAGACAAAAATAATAGAATATGAACTTTTGATATTCCAATTATAATTAATTAAAGTATAGTCCAGGGTTTCACTCATTCACCATAAATTGAATAAAAAGAGTGCTGTCCATCAGAATATTTTTAACTACTTCTTAATGCTGATTAATTTTTTTCTATATTGTATTGATATATTACAGATTAGATCACATATTAGAATATATTATATTGACTTGTGGTCATATATATTTATTGGTATTCAGATAATTTTATTTCTCAAATTATATCTAATTGCATATAATATTTCAATTAATATTACAAAATTATCAGCCTTGATTGGATTGGATTTAATTTGATTTTATTCCTTTGGTTTTTCTTTTTTCTTTTTGGAAAACCAATAAAATTTTCCTATTGCACATTTCTGTTGATATATTGTCAATAAGTGAAAATTTAATACAACGTGAGATTTAAAAGCCAGCTGGTCTAGTAGTTACAGCACCAAGCTAGAAAGTGGAGAATATGACTTCAAGTCACATCTTAGCCATGAAAGCCAGTTGGGTAGCTTTAGGCCAGCTGCTCTCTCTCAGCCCATTCTATGTTTGTCACTTTGACTTATTTGTAAAAATAATAAAGGCAGGATATAAATAAATAAAATGTAATAAATAAATAAGATGAAACCATTCCATCAGTTGCACCATATGTTTTAGTTATTTGTTAGAGCTACTTTTCTAGGAGCAGAAGGTGAATTATATTGTGTGATGATATATGGGAATTATATTTGGAGACAGAAGGAAGAGCCACAGAGTAGACAACCATCATGTAAAAGCTATCTAAGTCCATAGCAGAAAGGGGGCATGGGAAGAGTTTAAGAAGGATCTTCCCTAGTTTTACAGAGATTAAAAGAAAAGGAGGGAAGGAATAATTTCAGGATTGCAGGTTATTGACACAAATCATTCACTGAGCTTCCATGGTTGAAGTTTGGCTTGGGTTTGGATCTCTCAAGTCCTAGTCCAATACCTTAACTATTGTACCACCTTGCTTTTCCCACTTTGTGTGTCAATAGTTAACACACAATGCCATGCCCTAGTTTCAACAGCCTTCTTCTCCAGAAGACCAGGAGATGATAGACCATATAATGTGAAGTTCCAGCAGTTAATTCTCAGTCAACAATTGGTCCCACTAGACTTGTAGTCTCTGGTTCAGATCAGAGATCTCCTTCACTCTGCTCGCATGAATCTTAACATTCATAGATAAATTTGCAAAAGACAAGTATAGGAGTGTTAAACTAAGCCAAGAAACAACTGCATCCAGAATAACCACCTGAAAGAAGCAGATCTGACCAAGGCCAGATGAGCTTAAGATGGATTGAGACTGCTATTATTTAGAAAACAACATGGTCTCAATGATTGTTGGAATAACTCTTATCCATTAAATCACAATACCTGCTTTAGAATTTTTAGTTGCCAAGACTCTTTCTGTAAATTTCAGTTAGTTTATCTTCAGATTCTATTTCCCTGCCTCTGTAAATTGAATTGTTCTGGGTAATCTTCTTAGACAGATGTGAAACTTGGACAGAATTTATTTATTTATGAAATGTGGCTGTGGGTGTGTACAATTTTGAAATATGTTTGATGGATTTGCTGAGACCAGAATACTTCTGGTCCTTTAATGAAAATTGTATCTCAGGAAGTGAAATATATAAATCCTCTCTAACTAATCCTGATCTTTTATTCAATGAAGTCTAGAAGTGAAAGAGAGAGAAACAACCAAGTAACTTCTGCTGAGTTTGAATCATTATTGGATTGATTTTAATTTACATCATATTAACAGGCTTTCCACTAATGGAGTCAGTCTTTTGGGATAAAGCTTTCCATCTGTGTGTGAACAAACAATATTTGCAGCAGTGCTATCATCAGGAGGCATTTAAACGTGTAAGTTATACAGATTGGCACATTTAAGCCAAATGCTTTTTCATGGGGCATTTAAGCAAAATAAGAATAGCAGACAAAACTTCCATGGCTTTCTATTATTTTACTCAATTACCTGATATTGAAGAGTCTACATGTGGAGTCATAGCACAGCAAGAAGAGCAGGTTGGTCAAGGAGCCAAGAACATGTCATGAAATCATAATTCACTGCTTCTCCTCTGGGATCAGGTCTAGAAATTGATTTCAATAGATTATGTGTTTTCATAATCATGTACCTATTATCTATGTACATATATTTTAAGTCATTATTTGCAGTCAAGAGTTTCACCAAGAAATAAGAAGACTCGTATTAGATTCTGGAGTTGGTCTAGGAGTGTGGGACAGCCTGGGAGAATCATATTTATGCCACTCTTAAAGTCAAAGGGCTTCTGATGAAAGCCATTAATATCTAACATCCTAAAGAACAATTTAATGCCTAAAACCTAACCATATAACATGATACTGTGGGGAAAAAACTTAGAGATCATAAGCTTTACTCAGTGAAATTAGCATCAATGAGAAATTAAGGTTTCTTTTGGGAGGAAGAGGGAAGGTCTGATTTTAGAATCTCCAAATACATTGAAATGCCTGTATGCCAAAATCCATGCTTGACAGAATTTCGTGACATATTTCACAACCCCCAAAATATACATGTGCCTGTTAGAAAACATAAGAAAATGTGTGTATTAAAGAATATAAACAAAAATGGATTTTGCTTTGAGAAAAATGCTTGCTAAAAGTGCAAATATTAAGAAAGATTTGTTGAAATGTGTCTATATATTTAAAATTACCCAGCAACATACACATACATATTTCCTAAACACTTCCAAACATGGTTTTCTCATTGGCTACATACTGATGGCATAGGGCCTAGATATCTGAGTTCCTAATGATTTCTGCCTAGCCAGTATATTTTAGCAGTGTGGATGCAATCCAGGTCCCCACCATTAAATTTTGCTATCTTGTGTGATCCTTAGAAAGCATGCCTGATCTGTTGTGGTTCTCACCCTCTAGAATAGTATCTCTCCAAAGATAAGGGGAGAACCCTTTCTCCTATGGTTCCAGGAAATGTTCAAAAACTGGCCTTGATGCCAGACCTGGGGTTGATGT
Source organism: Daboia siamensis (assembly GCA_024449315.1). Lineage (NCBI taxonomy): Eukaryota > Metazoa > Chordata > Lepidosauria > Squamata > Viperidae > Daboia > Daboia siamensis. The sequence continues at coordinate 1,680,631 of JAKJMR010000016.1, read as the reverse complement.
TTATAGTATCTGCTTAACAGCCACCATTTTTGTTTGATTTTATTGTTAGAACATTTTAGTTTGGGCTATTTGATTTAACATTTTTAGCTGTGTTTATGTTTTCTTTTGTAATTTGTATGCACCCATACTCCACTGGATGGCACGCGCACACATAGAAAGAAAGAAAGAAAGAAAGAAAGAAAGAAAGAAAGAAAGAAAGAAAGAAAGAAAGAAAGAAAGAAAGAAAGAAAGAAAGAAAGAAAGAAATGCTTCACCTTCACAGCTTAGATTGCTCAGGCAAGTTATTACATTTTATCACTTTGCATTTTACTGCCCCCCCCCTTTCTGACATAATTCTAAAGGCTATTTCACAGCTGTGTTAGCAGCTGTTTCTTCTTAGTTTCTTTCCTGAGAAAAGTATACCAGTGCATTTTTTCCCCTTCATTTCTAGGTCCTATTATGCCTCATTAATGAGACCATAGAGAAGGGCTGTTCCTATGTTTCCATGCAGGATAAACTAAGGAAAGCAATTGGTGGATTCTTCAATCAGTTGGGAAAATATCTAGGAAGCATTCTCAATTTGGAATGGAATTGGAGCTGGGAAAATGACTTGTTCTGAGAAATGGCTCTCTATTAAATGGGGCTCTATGTAACCTTTTTCTCTCTCAAATTTGTGTAGCTTGATAGGTCTAGGTTTTTTTATGTTTCCATAGTATTTAACAAATTAATTCACTTTACATGAATACCATAAAAATATCAGCAACAATAACCAATCCCCCAAAATGCATCACGCCAGGTCATTTTTTTTTTCTGATTAAACCATAGGCTTGTGTTTCTTTTTTCTTTGTTACTTTGTTACTTTTAGATAATCATTTTGCTTCTGAAAGCATAAACTGAAATGTTTTAAAGGAAGCCCATCACCATAAAACTAAAATTATTAAAACAATCATCATACAGGTTAGTATGAAACTGAATTTTGCTATGGTTCTGTAAAATAGAAGAGAGGGATTGATTATAAGGTGAACCAACATTTTCTTAACAGTGTTACAAAAATGAATACAAACATGGGGAAAGTGCAAAATTGCCGCCATTCAACCTGTAATTTTACCAGCCCAGTTTAATAAATATTGTTGTTCGAAGCAAGATGAAATAAATCTTTTGTGTTCTGAAATGCTGCACAGAGCAATATTTTGATTATGTTTCATACTGAATCACACATTGCCAGGAAATGTCTCTAATTCTGCATGTCAACGCAGCTGGTTTTCCACCCACACTCCATTACTTTTGCTGTATAATGTCATTTTTGTGGCTTTGTATAAAATAATAACTGTGATCAGATAGCAATAGAAAATGTTGCTTTCCCCCTCCCTATTAGTTCTAATTATATGTTGAGCTTTGCACGATAGTGATATTTGTAAAAAGACATAGTTCAATACTTTTTATCTAGGGAAAATTATGCTAAACCAAATGTTCCCTTTTATAGATATATGTACTGCGTACCTAATATTCATTTATCTACCTAAGTCTTTTTCAAACCAAAGGAGATGAGCATTTTCAAACTATGTTACTCTCATTTATCTCTTTAATATTATAAGATGCTGAGAAAGCATACATGTTATGCCTCCTGCAGCCAATTCCACCCTTTAGCTACTCAGCCACATTATTAGATTGTCAACATAATTCAGATGTCTTGTATAAAAATGAGCAATGTCACTGGCTCCAGATCTCTCTACACATATCTGTGTAACTGCTTTATTCTTATTGAGTCTTTTAAATAATATATTTGTATGGGACGCATTTACAATATGGTACTTACTCTTAGAATTCATTTCTTGGTTTTCCCAGGTTTGATCTGACTTCCCTTATACCAGGGCTTTTCAACCAGTGGTACGGGTACCACCTGTGGTACATTGGGACCTGGCAGGTGGTACGCGACCATCCTAGAAAAGTAATAGCGGGGGAAAGGAATGAGCTGAACTGGTGGTAGCACTGCATAATTAGAGCCTTGGTGGAGCAGTGGGCTAATGCCTCCTTAAGTAACACCAGCTGCCTGCAATTAGTGCAGGTTCGCATCCCACCAGGCTCAAGGTTGACTCAGCCTTCCATCCTTCCGAGGTAGGTAAAATAAGGACCCAGATTGTTGGGGGCAATAAGCTGACTTTTTAATAATGCAGCTTGGGGGGGTTCGAAAGCCCTAATAAGCAGGCATATACATAGAATGAAGGCTATTGCTAACACATTGGTTTGTGCTTAAATTGTAAGCCGCCCTGAGTCTTCAGAGAAGGGCGGGATATAAATGGGATTAAAAAAAAAGCGAGAGATGGCTGGAGCTGCAGGGTTGTCAGGGCTCAGTGGAGCCCCAAGATCAGCACTTCTTCGGGGCTGTCAGGGTTCCATGGAAGCACCAGGATCAGCACCAGGCTCCAGCTGGAGCTTGGCACTGATCCTGGCACTTCTGCTGAGCCCAGAAGAAGTGGCGATCAGCTGGAATGTTGCAGCATCTCCAGAGTCTTGTGATTTACATTCAGATGCTTGGCAACTGATTCATATTTATGATGGTCACAGTGTCCCAGGGTCATGTGAAGTGACCAAAACCTGCTGCAACCACCCAGCAGACGGGGGAAATAAAAACCAAACCCCACCCCATCCCACCCCTGCTGCCAATACTGAACAGAAATGCTCACAACAATGAAAACCTCGGACATGAGGAAGAGTGCCGCTGGGCAGGCAGGCAGTTGTCTTGCTTAGCTGTGGCTTGGGGGGGGGGACACTTTTTTCAGTGCCATTTTAACTTCAAACAGTCACTAAGCAAATTGTTGTAAGCTGAGGACTACCTGTACTTCATCACTTTTTTCCTTTTTTTTTTTTAGTCATCAAGTTTTTGACACTTTGCTAGGTGACTGGTGATACTTGGATGTTGCCATATCCTAAAAGTAGTACAATGGGTGAAAAGATTGAAAAGCCCTGCCTTATACTACTTGGAGGACCCTGAAGAGGCTGAGAGTTGAAGTCCCTAAGCATAAGACCAAAATGCTCAAAATGGAGACTGTTAGTGGGTAACAACACCCTGCATGAATGTGGAGAGATGCAGAGCCCATCTGTTGATATGTCAGTTACTACCAGAAACGTGTACCAAAAATGAGTTATTTTTGGCCAACAACAAGACCAAGTAGGTGTCTTCACTTTGGCAGTCTAAAGTTTGATCTGGACACACAAGAAGAGCTTACTTTTAGTACAATATTTTTCATCAGTCACTTAGCCTCACTCTTTATGCATGTGTCATATGTAAACCACCAAGTATGGGATTCTGAAATGGAAGTTTCACAAAGTGGACTGACTACAAAATGTAAGTTGTGCAATGGCTCAGTAATAAAACTCTGAGAATAATTATTCTTAGCTGATACGAATCAGTCTTCCACTATAAGTTCTACCGAATGCTATTTTATTGCAGCTGAATACATGTCCAGGGGTCACCCAATGCTGACTCTAAAGTAGGGATAACTTATTGCAAAATTCCACAAAAATATGATTCCCACTTGGCAACCCCTTTAAACCTAAAATGTTTCTCTCTATTACTTGTGAGACAGTTGAAAGTAGCTGAAAAATTGTTTTCTGTTTGTGGACATATGCCTTTTTATTACATAAACTATTGGTTTGATGAATACTTTCCTTCCATACAGACACACACACAAACCCACATAAACATATTTAATAGATTTGCTAGTCTGCTAGTTTATTGGTTTACAGATCCCATGAGGTTAAACAACTTTTAATTTTTTATTACTAATTAGTAAAAAAAAATATTGGTAAAGCAAACTTGCCTAGTACAAGTATGGGAACTCACTATAATATTGCAGAGTGGTAGAGTAAAGTGCAAAGGAAAAAGACACCTTAGAAGAAGATATTCCATATTGCTGCCAAGAAAACTGCATGGATATGCCCATGAAGCCCCTTGAAGTTAAGCTTCACTCATGAAAGGTCTTGTCTTTTACCTTTGCTGAAATTTGCAAAGTAGCACTGAGAATGACAGTCTGCCTACCTATTTCCCTATACTTCCTAATTGGTTTTTTTCAGATTTTTCTTCTGAAGAGGAGGAAAAAGTGGGGCAAAGGTGGCATGCAGCCAAAGTGAGTACCAACCAACCCATGACCTGCATTTCAAGCAATGCCTCAGACCTCACATAGCTTTCAACAGCCTTCTTAGAAAATAAAGTGCTGGGTTTCTGTAGCCCAGTGCTCTTTTTAATTCCCTCTGCCATATAGAGAGATTGGCTCTATGTAATTGGCTGCACCCACCATGGGAACCATATTACAAGAGTATCCATCATCTGCTTTCAACTTCCAAATGGGTCAATTGTAAAATATCTGATCTTATTTCTCTTTATTTTATTTCTCACATCATAAAAACCCAAGGTCGTTCTCACATATCATTATAACTTGTCTCCAGCAGCTCAAATAATATAAATGGTTCTCTCCTTTTTGTCCCATAACAAACTTATCTGGTAGATACTGGTCCCAAATCATGCAGTGTGGATTCAGTGGGGATTTGTATATGATCTCCTTAGATATAATGGAGCATCATGCACTTTCTTTTAGTTTTTGCCTCAAGTATATTTTTAAAGCTTTAGTGGAAAGCTATTCTCACAGGGTTGTGTTTTTTTTTTAAAGAAAAAATCGTTAGTATTCCTCTGAAGCTTCTTTCCAATCAGAGGAACACAAATATTACACACCTGAACTCACAGGAAACAGCAGCTGCTTTTTTAAGGTGACTTTGATAGGAATCAACATGCATCAAGGGAAAAATATTTCTAAGATTCAAAGCCTAAACTATTAATTTACATAATTGTGTGTGCACACCGCAGATCAAACACCCATCCCCCCCAAAATGTCAAACAATATTAAACAGTTAACTTTATTAAAAGCTATGAAGTGTGGCTTTCCTCTGTTGCCTGAGGGAGTGGAATCAGGGTAGGGAAGTGGCTGAATGCAAGAGGTGGGGTGAAGCAAACATTTTAGAATTAACTCCTGAGGCTAGTCTCCAGTGATGCCATTGCTTTAGAAGCTTAGCTGGTTCTTCTGATTCCTAATGAAACCATTGTCTTTTTGAAAAAGAGGTCCTTGAACAATACAGAGATAATGCCAAAGGCTGAAAAAGGGAAAGATAAAAGCAATACCAGAGTGATCTCTATTAGCACCAAGCCACCGCTGAACTGCAACCCAACATATTCTGCTGATGTTCCCCATAGTAAAAACAAGAGCTAATAAGTAACTGCAGAGAAACTACAGCCCAGAATCCTAGTAAAGCTAAACCTCTATCTTCAAGCATGTTTTCTTAAGAATGTACATTTTGTCACTTACAGAAGAGCAGAATGACAGAATAACTGAGTTATTCTTGCCCCCTGCTCAAAAAGGAAACCTTATACTTTATACAAATGATTGTCTAGTCTTTTCTTAAAAACTCCAGCACTGGAGCAGCCACAATATCTGGAGGCAAATTCTTCCACTGATTAATTGTTCTACCTGTCAGACAATTTAGGCTCAGTTCTAGGTTGCTTCTCTTTTTGATTAGTATCCATCCATTGCTTCTTGTTCTGCCTTGAGGTGCTTTGGAGAATAGGTTGACTCCCTCTTCTTCGTGGCAAACAGGATATTAGAACACTGTCACCCCTAGTCCTTCTTTTCATTAAACTAGATATACCCAACTCTAAGGGACGCGGTGGCTCAGTGGGTTAGGACACTGAGCTTGTCGATCTGAAGGTCGACAGTTTGGCGGGTCAAATCCCGAGTGCCACATAACAGAGTGAGTGACTGTTACTCATCCCAGCTTCTGTCAACCTAGCAGTTCGAAAGCACATAAAAATGCAAGTAGAAAAATAGGGACCACTACGGTGGGAAGGTAACAGCGTTCTGTGCGCCTTTGGCGTCTAGTCATGCCGGCCACATGACCACGGAGATGTCCTCGGACAAGAGCTGGCTCTTTGGCTTTGAAATGGAGATGAGCACCGGCCCCTAGAGTCGGAAATGACTAGCACGCATGTGCAGAGGAACCTTTACCTTTACCTTTACCCAACTCCAGCAACTGTTCTTTATATGTTTTAGTCTCCAGTCCCCTAATCATCTTTGTTACTCTTCTCTGTACTCTTATCTTCATAACCTTTCCTCTCATTGTGGGAACGGCCAGAATTTGGCTTCCCAAGAATTTGGTTTTTCACCCTTCTGCTTTTCCAACCCCCCTTAGCTGGCCTTCACTTGGGTTACAGTGAGAGCACACTCTCCTGGCTCATAGGAAGGCTGGCATGTGGGATGTTTGGGAAACGCTATGATAAAGCTTTCTCATATAGTACCTTGTTTTGGTATGATCTCATAGGCACCTGAGTAATCCTCACCATGTATCCAATTATTTCTATGTACCTTATTTTGTATGAGACTGATGGAGTTTTTTGTAATGTTGGAGGTGAATAAAAGTTCAGTGGGCAGTGCTCAAGGAGGCTTTTTTCTGTGGAAACGAGGCTGCCTGGCTGGTTCAAAGCTCTCTATCGACTCAGGTCTGAATTCTTTTTCCTTCGTCTGAATTCCTGTTGCTTCATCTGAATTTCTTTCCCCTTCACTCATAAGCGACAAAACCCTTCTCTATTCCAATAATGGTTAGTGTCCCATGTATGAGAATAATACTAAATTATGTCTTCTTTATTTACATCAAATTGTAGTATATTTTCATGCCAACTATGCAGTATATTTTCATAGCAGAAGAAAACCACTTAAGGAAAGAAGATCATATTGTACTGCTGAACAGTTAGCATCTGTTTTGGAAAAGGGAAAATATTGAAAAATAAGGCCCATGATCAATTCTAACATTAAGAGCTTCTTTATCCTGCTATTTACAAGAAGAATGTTAATAATTTCTCCCTGTTTGAAGTCACTGAGGTTTAAATATGTTTTCCTTTGAGGATAACAGATCTTAATCAGGATTCCTTCCCTAAAAGTGTTGTTTTTTTTTCCCCAGTATCTTATCGTATAGCTCAACAGGATACACACACACACACACACACACACACACACAATTGTGGAAAGTGATGAACAACCTGCTCAGAATAAATCTCAGTGTAAACTGTTTTAAAGTATGTATTGTAAAAAGATTATGTGATTATTTTAGTTCAGGTGGCATTTCAATGGAGTATTTTTAGTATGGATGTAAGATGGTGTTGCTAAACAGCCCCAATAAAATGCACAGTTAGGCAATGTACAAAAGAAATCTTTATCAGCAAGATCCTGTTTTCAAACAGTGGGAAACCATCATAATGAAAGGCTTGTAGTGGAACCAAAGAATGATATGGCCCATTGTATCAGATAGCAACCATAATGCTTATAATCACAGGAGGCTGTGCTAGTTATCTGTGAAGTGAAAGCATTGTTTGAAACAAAAAGAAATACACACAAAATATGTTTATTGAATAAAGAAATATTTATACTGCATAACTGATCAGTCGCATTTTAAAGGCAAAGTGGAAATATGTGAAAGCTCACTGGAGGAATTTTGAAATCATTGACATGATGTCCCCAAGTTTAAACTCACAGCTCTTGCTATCAACGGCTTGAGAAATTCTGAATAGTATAATTTATATAGGTACAAAAATATGCAATTTTTAGAAATGTACCCAACAGTGGGTGCAACCAATAATGCCCCTCAACCGTTTACAAACAGTAGGGATGAAAACAACTTCTAAGATAAATTACTCTACTTATATATTTTATTTGATATGTAAACTTAATCCATTTTCAATGGTAAAAGTGATCACCAAATCCTAATTCTGGGAAGGACAATCAATAGAAAATCTATGTCAACAAAAAGAAAAGGACGGAAGGAGGAAAGGTTATACAAAAGGGCATGCCTAGAATGCTGAATATCATCACACTATGTTGACATATTGTTATTTTTCCTAATAATGTATTGTATTCACTCACCAGGTTTAAATAAAAGTAGAATATATAATATCTGTAAACAAATGGTTATTTGAACAACATAATCTTCCTGAACTTACATATTCATACACGTAATTAAAAAAAAAACAGTCCCTCAAACTCAGACTGAATCTTGAAATACACTATATATTCATGCGCTTTCTGAGCTTTGATTTAAAAGAAATAAAATTAGGAAAACGTCTGCTAAGAAACAATTGAGACTAAATGAAAAACCAAAAGAAAAAAATTAACTAGGCTATAACAGAATTATAAAATATGGCAATATATTTTACTTGCTTTTCATATTAAAGAGAACGTGTTCCCCAAACATATATTTTAGTTAAGCATGTAACAAAACGTACAAGCATACATATTTTATAATACAATAAATATGCAGCCAAGGCATATTACAAATAAAAACACATCTCAAATAAAAAGACATTGGGGAATGACTGCTGAAAATTATATTAGCAGATGTAGAACAAAATAACATTTATCTATGTTTTGTTGTGACTATGATCAATAAGCTTTGCATTTTTAGATTTTAATTCATATTTTATATCAGTGTACAAAGGATCTTGAAAATTAAATAAGTCATATGCTTCCATGGATTCTATTATCAAGACACACATTTAAAACAAGTGAACCACAATGTAATGGTGATAGGGATTCCAACATTCCAATGTAAACTCATTCAGATCCAAGACCATTCCTGCAATTAATGGTGCACCCGAGGAACAAAATCTCAGGACCTCCATTTATCCATATTCTAATAATCATCCAATAGTCAATCAGTCAGGCAATCAATCAATCAACCAACAAATCTCCCTGTCTCTCCTTCTTGCAAACAATAACTCTAGGTGTGTAATGGATTAAAAGCACAATGAAATAAGGCAATCATGACATAAAGTATATATAATGGCAATCAGGAAAATGGCACCATAACAACCCTCTCAGTGGTTCTCTTCACCTCTTGATCCATCATGCTGGGAAAGGGACATGTTGTTGTTTTTTTAATCCTATTTATATCCCGCCCTTCTCCGAAGACTCAGGGCAGCTTACAATCTAAGAAGCACAAATCAATGTGCTTAGCAATAGCCTTCATTCCATGTATATGCCTGTTTATTAGGGCTTTTGCACCCCCCAAGCGGCATTTTTACAAAGTCAGCTTATTGCCCCCAACAATCTGGGTCCTCATTTTACCTACCTCAGAAGGATGGAAGGCTGAGTCAACCTTGAGCCTGGTGGGACTCGAACCTGCACTATTTGCAGGCAGCTGATGTTACTTAAGGAGGCATTAGCCCACTGCTCCACCAAGATTTTCCAGACTGCTAGAAGAGTTGGAAGCACCACATGTCAGGTGATGCTGTTCTAGAGGATATGCATTGCAATAGAAAACCACTTTTTCCTGGATGCCATTAAATGACATTCTCAATCACACGGGACTTTATTTGGAACTAGCAGGCATATAGAAACAGAGAGACAGTGTCACACAAATAATGTGGCCCTGTATTACAAAAAGCTTTATAGGTGACAACCAGCATGTTGAAGCACTCTGGGAACCAGTGCAATTTGTAGATTCGAGATGCAAAATGGGCATTCTATGGGAAACCATGGAGCACCTACAATTGCCCACAACTCTAAATTCTGGACCAGCTGAAGCTTGCAGATTTTCTTCAAGGGCAGCCCCATGTAGATTATGTTCCAGTATTTCATTCAGAAGATGATAAAGATACAAATTACTATAGGCAGTGTGCCCAATTCCATTGGTATACAAGTTGAAATTGTACAAAAGCCCTTCTGAACAAAGTTTGCACCTGTTCCTTGAAGAGAAGTCAAAACTGCCAGAATTTCAGTGGGATCTAGTAATAACTTGTCAAATTAAAGCTAAAGAAGCACTAAATTTGGAAGTTCCCAGATAATAAATGAAGGTAGGATAAATGCCCAGTGATGAATTTGAACATTTAGACAGTTAAATCCATCTACAGGCAGCTGTAATTTATACCATGAAAGTTGCAGAAAAATGTTGCCAAATAAATTTATTTGTAGATGAACTAAAAATAACATAATGGAATATATTAAGAAAGGTCTTTCAAAGTATAAATCAGCTTTGGTAGTAATCTTAATCTATTAATTTTAGCTCAGATACTCAAACAATTTCTAAACCATCTGCCTAGATATTTCTCCTTTTGCATAAGAGCAGGATAAATTCAGTTTTACTAGTGAGAGAGATTCTTGGAAAATGTCAATGGAAATTCTCAGTCATCCAGGTCATGGTGGTCCCAAAGGTGATTTTTCAAGAGGCACCTGGACAACAAAACCCAGT
>JAKJMR010000016.1:1652485-1669968 GCA_024449315.1 Daboia siamensis | reverse complement strand
TGACGGATGAGATTTCGTCAAAACGTTGCCCTGATACCTCCAATTCTAAATGGGAAAAAACCTGAATGATATATAATTTGCTGACATTTTCTTGCCTTTGTTGTAAAGTTCTCACTGAGATTGTAATTGGAACAATTTTAAACAAATAATTTATTGTAGGTAATTCATTCATTTTAATAACTGCAATTGATTTTAACTAACCAAGATGGGTTTAGATTCTTCCACCTTTGAAGATCTTTTGATTTTTTGCCATAATTTAGCATAATTATTTTGATATATTTATTGATTGTTACAGACCAAGATATTTCATTGAGTTATATGACAGCTAGGCTCTTCCTGCAAAGGATTAATTAGAGCTATAAATAGATTACGATTCACAAAACCTTTCTGTAGCTATGATCTTATAGAAATTAACACAGATCTATCATTGGAAGGTGGAGATAAAAACAAGTCCAACAAATTAATATAAGCAAACATAACAAAACATTAAGAGGGGCAAAAAGTTCCTCAATGTGAATATTTTTTCAAAAGTTACTTCAAAGCTATTTTTCAGCTTCTATGTGATTATTAGATATTTTCAGACTACATAATTTCAGAACCAAGTGGCCAGAGAGTTGATGAATTATTGATGATTCTTCTCTGAAGCAATATTTCTTGCATTAGTAAATACTTTACTGTGTTGTTCGATTCCTTTAATAAAATCAGAGCAAAACATAATACTGGACTTTTTAATATCCAATTTGATTACAGTACAAAAAGGTATGTCAGATCCTTCACAAATATGTTTCTTTGAGGAAGACCACAAATGCAATCAGAATATACACAGGCATAGCTATTTTGTATTCATCTATATGAAGTGAAAAATGCTTCAGAGAATCATTTTTTTTTCTTTAATCCATGTACACAGTATTAAATATGAAAAAGCCAAATTACTTTCATTACAAACATACCACATAATCAGAGTTATTACAGTTATTGTTGGTTACAAATGGACAAGATAAATAGAGTTCAATAGCTTAGTGCTTATTACCTCCCCACCCCCACACCCCCGGTTCCCATTTATTCTCAAGACAAAATTAAGAGAAGTTAATTCCAGCCCCACTTTGGAAATGGAAACATAGTAGTAATACTGGATGGCCTATGATCATGCGATTGGGTCAATAGATTTTGTGCGCTCATAACTAAAAATGAGCAAAGGAAGATATTTGGAGAAGACAAGAGCCTTCAGCTGTTCAGGGAAGGCAGTGCAGATCTATGATCTACAGCACTCTGTTTTGCTGAAGTGGTTTCAACATCCACAGCATTGTCTTTTAGGAAAGTTGTCCCATTATATAAACCCAGTTTGTCTCTTCCCACCACCACCACCTCTCTCTCTCTCTCTCTCTCTCTCTCTCTCTCTCTCTCTTTCTCTCTCTCTCTCTTTCTCTCACTCTCTTACTTTCTCTCATAACCTTACTAATCCTTCATTTCCAGCCTAATTATCAAGTTTTGGGTCTCACTTTTATAAATCTCTCTCACAATGTTCTCATTCCACTATAATAGAGTGTTATTTTTTTTTCCAGATACAGCTTCCCTGATGTCATACTTACTGGGTGTAAATTGCTCTAGGGATTCCTGAGATGTGAATTCCTTTATCGTGTTAATGTTACCATTAGTTCTGATTGCTTCCTTAAGTGCCTCCTTAAGTTCTGTTGAGGGTGTTAGAAATTCTCATTGTAGCTTTCTTTTCTGGCAATTTTGTTTTAATGCTTTGTTTGTTTGCAGTCTTTCCGTTATTTGTACAGGAGCTTTTGTCTTAATTTTCTTTCAAAGAGGATTCCAGTTGTGTTATTGGATGGTCGTGAAAGTGGTGTTCTATCATTTTGGACAGTTTTATACTTGTTTAATAGAGCTGGAGTTTCTGTTCCAGGAATGCTGCTTGCCTTATTTAGTAAGGTTTTAGACATGCACACTATAAATGACTGCTTCACAGCATCTTTTCAATTTCCTTCTGTTGGTGTTCTTGGCAATATTGTTCAGAGTTATGACCATTTGCAGCTGTGTAATCTTGTGGCTGAGGCCCAAAGAAACTCTTCTCAATTTATTAAAACCTTTTCAGGGTATTTATTTATTTTATTTTATTTTATTACATTTATATACCGACCTTTCCCGAAGGACTCAGGGCGGTTTGCAGGGTGATTAAAACAAAAAATACAAAAGTTAAAAACAATTTAAAAAATTATATCCGTCCCTGAACAAATAAAACCCCAGTTAAAATTAAAATTAAAATTAAAATTCTCAGCCTGGGCCAGAGAGCTCAAAGAGCCAGGTCTTCAGGTCCCAGCGGAATGAACGGAGGTCGGAGGAAGTCCTAAGCTCCACTGGCAGCTGGTTCCAAAGGGCAGGCGCACCCACTGAGAAGGCCCTATCCCTGGGTGTCGTCCGCCGGCAATCTTTAACCGGCGGCACCCTGAGAAGACCCTCCCTGTGGGAGGACACTGGACGAAGGGAGCTTGATGCCGGCAGCAGGTGTTCCCTCAGATATCCTGGACCCAAGCCATTTAGGGCTTTATAGGTCATCACCAGCACCTTGAATCTCACCCAGAGGGCAACCGGGAGCCAATGCAGCTAGCGGAGTAGAGGTGTTACATGGGAGTATCTTAAAGTCATTTTATCTTTATTTTTATTTGGTAATAATATTACTTAATTTTATTATGAAGTCATTTGATAATGTATTTATAACCCTTGCAGATTGATAAGTAGAACACTATTATCAAAGGAGTCATATTTTTTAAGACGCTTGGAGTAATAATTCAATGAACACATATAGCATACAGTAACTATGTACGCTTTGTATATGTATATATTTTTATATATAATTAACTATAAACAGAATATTGAGGAAATATATTGAGAACAGGAATAAAATCTGGTAAGCTTTGGTATCATATTTAGAACAAATGAAATAAAATGGAATAATAGCTATAAAAGATTCTGCATTTATTTTTTAAAAAAATATGTTTTATTGATTTTGTTTTTGCATATCACCATTAATATTGTTGGGGGCAATAAGCTGACTTTGTAATAATGCCGCTTGGGTGTGTGTGTGAAAGCCCTAACAAGCAGGCATATACATAGAATGAAGGCTACTGCTAAGCTTGTAAGCCGCCCTGAGTCTTCGGAGAAGGGCGGGATATAAATGTAATAAAAATAAATAAATAAATAAATATTTGGTAAACAGTGTGTTGTCTAGGTTTGTATTTACAAATAATCAATAACATTTAATTTTTATAGTTCCATATTCCACATAGTAATTTTCCTTGATTTTCTCTTCTTCCAATAATATTTCTTTTATCAACCTTAAATTAGAATATTTCTTAGTATTTTTTTTGAAAAATAACAATTAAATGTCTACGAATATCCTCCACTTCATTATTAAGCTTTTTTCTAATTAATCATCTCGATAACCTTGTCATAGATCCTGTTTTTAGAGTTCTCCTTTAAATTTATTTTCCTCACAATATTCAAAAGAAAACATTTTTACTTGTTAAAATTTTCTTAGAGTTAATTACACTTATATATTGAAATCTTTATCCTCATGTGAACCATCCCAACACTTACATTTTTCATATCTTGAAACAGAAAGAAGAAAGGACAGAAATAATATACTGTCTAAAAATATATCCCTCTCAAAGTAAATACCTTAATAATCTATGTTTCATTTTTTAAAAAAACATATTCAAATCTTCAAAATCCATTATCTTTAAATATTTAATACATTTCCCTCATATAAATCTTCCCACACATTTTTATATTTCTCATATCAGAGGCAAAAAAATACTGTATTGTTTAAGGAGCCTATCCCTCCAAAGCTGAGATTCATTTGTATTCAAAATTTTATTTCTTTAACCATATTTAAACAAGTGTTTAATCTTTAAATATTCCATTAAATGAATCCCACCATCTAATTTCTTAATTCAGACTTTAGCCCTTTTTTTTTTTGCCAAACATTTTTCCTAGTCAGTGTGTTCCGTTGACCTCCAAGATCTTCCCATGGTTTTATAAATGTATAGTATAGTATAGTATAGAATAGGGTGACTAGGTGGACCTAAGCTGGATATGATTCCTGACCCCTATGTGATATTCACAACAGATATTTTTTCTTTGCTTTCTAATAGACAATCATCTGCTGCTACCTAGGTTTGAACTCTCAACCTTCCAAGTGGGAGGCAAGTGTCTTCACCACCAGGCCACCATGCTGTTCATCCCTCAGTATAAGAAAATAGGCCAAATTACTCATCTGGTTTATTATTTCTATTTCTTTTTTTTTAAAAAAAATTGAGTTTTCTTGAATGATTAAGAGATGAATCAGTTGAACTTACAGTTCGTAAGTGGCTATAAATTAGTGGCTATAAGCAGGATAGAATCCTACAACTCTCAGCTAATAAGCTGGACGCAAAAACACAGTTTCTGCCATGTGCTCACAAAAAATGCAGTTGTACAGAGCACATGTGGGTAATCTGATGATCTCTCTTTAACTCCAGAGAATTTTCAGTCTTCAGATTCTTGTAATCAGGCATTTTTTTCGTCCGTAATATGTTTCTTTCTTTAGAGTAATGTCAGTTTGCCATTAGGCTCACCAGACATCACAGATTTAATATTTGAAGATTTTTTTAATTAATAGTGCTCTTCCTCTGGCAATTTTTGATGTCCATTTGTAAAAATCTGATCTACCCAATTTCTAAGCAAAATACATTTTTCATCAAGTACCATTTTTCATCAAGTACCACCTGAAAAAAGGAGAGACTTCAATAGCCTCACTTTATTTTTATAAATCTCTTTCAGTTATACCTTTCACCTCTGCAATCCACCATAATACAAAAAGCTTCTTTAGTCTTAAAAAAAAAGAACAAAATGAGATGATTTTCCCCCCGATGGGGCAATACATTTAATCTATATAAATTATTCCTACTTATATCAGGATTTTGATTAAAATAGGATCTGGCTGTTGTATTTCTAGTAAAAGTTCCCTTAGGGCTAGCTTTTAAAATATGAAAACCTTGCCAGATTTAAAGGGAGCATTATTACCTTTAAATCTTTATGAGAGAGAATTATGACAGTGATTCTTTCTGCTGCTACTGCTGCTGAGTCTGCCAAGACCTAAATCTAAAGTATTATGGGGACCTAGTTGAAGATGTAAGAAATTATGCTCCTTTAGACAATTCTTTCCATCATCCCATACCACAATCAGACAGAGATTTTATTTCTATATGAATATGGGAATCAGCTGCTATATGGACTTTGAGAAGCAGGATAGAAAGAACATCAATGCTTCTGAATTTTGGTGCTCTTACATGGATGATGAGAACTGGTGACAACCCCTATTGATGTTGTCTTTTCTGTTCTTTGACATCTATATAAATCTATGGGAAGAGATCATCTGACAATCTGAGGTGCCATATCATAAGTATGCTGACAATATACCTCCTTATTTACACTAACCTCTCTGGGTTGGAGGGGAGATACTGCTAATGTCTTATCACAGTGCTTGGGGATGGGTGGAAAAAAACAGGCTTAAATTTAACACAAATCAGATGAAGTTGCTTGTGCATTGGGATTCTCTGTGTTGCTAGCGTTATCATTGGACAGGCAAGGACTTTCTATGAAGGAGCTGGTTTCTTGTGTAAATGTCCTTCCATCTTTAAACAGCAGACAGAGGCCACGGCATAGCTCTCCATAGAAACCAGAGAGGGATGGCTTTGCCCATCTGTAACTGGCGTACCATTTGCAGAATTATCTGGTGCAGAAGGGACCTGCCTATGTCAACTCATGCTCCTTTTGCTACCCTACAACACTACTATAATACAATCTTGCCTTTGAAGAGAGCATTCTACCATCTTTTTAATTCTCCCATTTTATTTATTCCATTCATTTATGTACTTGTTGGAGCCTTTTATGATGGTTACTCAATATATTATTTTAAACATACAGTACCATGAATGTTTTAAAGAGATTTCCATATTACACTAGTATTACAGAGTATTACACCGATGATGCCAGCAATTTCATATTGAATTTCAAAATTGCAGCTTTGTATGGGATATAACTGTGATGATAGATGATTGATTGATAGATATATAGATATAGACTTGTATTTCTTTACTAAAGCTATGACGATTTTAAGCCAATCTATCTGTGCGCTGGTCTTCATTTGTAACATAATTTTCCTTTAGCCATTGAAAAAGAACTTGAAACTCAGTCGTTAAGTTTGGAATTAACACAAGAATTCCTTGAGTCCTAAAAACAACTGCATTAACTATTAGCTTTGGCAAAAAGAAAAAAAAATATATAGAGAGAACTAAGAAGTGACAAGTTTGAGAAATTTATCTTGCCAGTCAGCTTACTTTAAAACATTTAAACACACATCCACTGCAATTACTTATGTTTAGATCACACATAAAAAATGATTGGTTTTTATCTGCCCCTCTCAGTTATGTTTTTTTGGGGGGAGCTAAGAATGCATAACAAATCTGTAAATTATAGATGGTGGAAAATATAAACTATATTCCAGAAATCCGAGGTCCTTTGGCACACTGTAAAATTTTGTACACGTTTATGAGCATGTAGTTTAGTCTCCCAGATAAACTATCAAAAATCTCCCAGACATACTATTAATCTGGTACATATTTTTACTTTTCCTAATTTATCTGATGAGATGATGAAGATTATATACCTGGTATCCTTTCAGTGCCCAGCATTTTTGCTCCCAGATATATGCAGCATGATTTCACTAGTGCAGAAACATTCTTCTAATACATTTCCCTTAAAAAAAAATAATAAAAAGACCCAAAGTTATCACTGCTATTTTGTGCTCTAAAAAAAATCTAATTCAAGTACTGTTTTCCATATACATGTATCCATATTCATAACCTCCACGATATCCATTACATTAGTTGTAAGTTATAAGTCAAACTAATTTTCTCTTTCATTTCATCATAGATTTTATTGCATAATAGATTGGTATGACTGAGCTTGTATGAAACCCTAACAAATTTCCTCTGTACCTAGTATAATTTCCATAATCTTAACCCAGAGACCCCACCAAGGAGCTAACTGGGAAACCACAGAGATCCTCTTCACTGGAGCAGAGAATTAAATGGAAAAAACAGACGCTTGATTCCTAGCTAGCACAGTCTCCCTCTTCCAAGATGGCCCTAAAACTTGTGAAAAAGGTTTTGCAGTAATTCCAGATTACAAAGGAAATATGAAACAACAGCATGATACAGCTAGAAAGAGACAAATGCAATTTTAGATACATCAACAGGATTATAATTTCTAAATCAGTGGAACATTTTCAAAGTAGTTCTAATTCATTTGGCATTGGTCAGACAGATGCTGTGGTCTGTTCTAAAGCAACACAATAGGAACAACAGAGATGTGAACAAAGGTAATTGGGAATAAGAAATGATGTCCTATGAAGAGAGAATGAGCTGAGAATTTTTTTTCTTTCCCTGAGAAGAGAAAACCAAGAGGAGATATGAGACCAGTCTTCAAAATCCTTGAAGGATGTCAAACAAAAAAAAAGGTCAAGACCTGTGTTCCATTTTCCAGTGCAAGCTAGACAGGCATCTGTCAGGCCTGCTTTAATTTGTACTCCTATACTGACAGGAAGTTGAACTCAATGACCTAAACAGTTTCTTCCAGTTTACTACTCCAAAGACCTACAATTCAAATTTTTAGCAATGATGTTATAAATATTTCTATCCATCTCATAGAATATGGTACTCTACTTTTTTTTAAAAAAAAAGAACAGTACATATTCATAGTAAATACAGTAGCAAAAATAAACTGGATTACCCATAATTATCAAATCAGTGTTTCCAGTAAACATTTTTTTGTGTACCTTGGGCAGAATAATATTTTCTCCTTCTTGATTTGGATCTATCCTCTTATCACCTTTCAGTACTGGTTACATTGGCTAGGACTTATGGAACTGGGAGTTCAGGTACTGAAGAGCCACAGATAATCTCGCCATAATCTTTTTCAAGGGATGATCTCTATCTTTTCAGAACTTTCCCAGTGTTATTGAATCTTAAAACAGTTGTTACCAAATCTACTACTGGCTTATTTATTTTGCATTCTATTTCACGAAATTGTTCTGAAATGCTGCCATCATTTCCGTAAAAAAAAAAAAAAAAGCCCTTCACAAAGCTTCTGAAAGTATCTGCTACAAAACAAAAGGCCGATTTTCTCCTCTGATATGACAGTCAAAGGGATGGCAATTTTTCCATCTCTTTTTTCTTCTGGTATGCCAGAAAAAATATAGCTAGCATGTGGCAGCAGAGCTCGAAAAAGCTTGCTCATGCCCTTTCTCTGTATTTATCTCCTCACATTTGTTGAAGCCATTAATAAAGACAGCACTGACGGATTTCCTGCTGAGTAGGCAGCTGTAGGTAGATATTTGACGTTTCAAATGAAGCAAAAGATTTAACACAGAGCTGGCAGATTCGTATATTTTGGGCATTGCTATGAATACACCGAAAATTAAAGACTGCAGAAATAAGTTTTAAACTTAAATGAAGATAACCTCCCTCCTCCACAATCATCCACATTAAGTCAATATGCCTCCACACAATTGTTGCTGGAATACAAAAGCAGGAAATGGTTATTATACTCATGCCTTCTCATGTGTTGTAGCCATGGTAGGAATGTAATTCTGGACAAGTTACATTTCTTAACTACTGTCATGGGTATTGTATAAGTATACACTTACTGCTTTATAGATTTGGACTTTGCAGCTTGTAAAACTAATTTTAAAAAGTAGCACTACCTTCAAACAATGGCCTTTCAGATCACATTTCTTTGTTGGAATCTTGTACAATAATGCTACAATGGTTCAAACAGGATGCAATGACACCTGCATTTTGTTTGAATTTAGGGTTCTCTCATGATGACTCCAAGTTGGAAGGGCATAACACTGTGCCTGAAAATCTCACTGCTTGATGTTCTTATGTTTATCACTTTAGAATATCCTTACAATCTTCATGATTCAAAGCTCCTTTTCAGATAAGTTTAGCAGGCTGCAATAGCATGCATTTCTTTTTAGGGAACTCACAGTTTTGGTAGAAGAAGTTCTTTTCTTAATTTCAGCAGTGTTAGAAACGGTAACAATGAAATATTTTTTCCTCACTTGTGATTGACTAGTAGGCTATTTGTAGCTTTTATCAAACCCAACAAATCTGTGTTTAATAGGCATATGTAAAAGCAAAGTTTTTTTTTATTAATCTAGAAGTGTTCACTGAACTTTAGAAATGAAAAAAAAAGTCAGCTCTATTAATTTGCAGCAGAAAGTGCCATGTGTTGTGCTGATTAATTGATAGTTTATGTTGATCCAGCTCCAGATCTTTAGCTGGGAGAGGACTTTTTTTAGTTTTGAATCACATTCTTTATGGTACTGAAATATAATTGGAGTGAATCTCTAAAATGAAGGATTAGCAACAAAAATAGAATCAAGAATTGGAATTACCCTCTTTATAATTTATTATGGGAAAAGCGTTTACATATAAGTAGAATTCACATAGATAATATAAATTACATTAGACATGTATTGAACAAGATGCCTGTTTGTTTGGTTCTTAAAGTCCCATAAGATCTTAACCCACACATTTTTCAAAACCCTCTCAATGTGTTGGTTCCAGTTGTTTTTACTACATTCAAATCCAAAAGTCTGGCAAAGTTTCCAATGAATAATTCTGGCAAGTTGGTCATGACAATGCTTGTAGTCAGTTGCTGAAATTTTGCTGCAGCCACTGTCCAATTGGTTAACTGTTTCATCCTTTTTTATTACAAATGCAACATGCTACATATTGATTTTCTGCTTTCATTCAATTATTGGCAAAGCTTGTTTTTGAACCACTAAAATGAAAACTTTAGTTTCTTTCTTTAGTATTCCTGATCTTAACCAACTTTATGTGGGATTTTTTTTTTATCAGCCTTTCCTTCTATATCTTTCAAATATCTGAGTATGCATTGGCTTGTTCTTCAAATTAACAAATTGGTTTTCAACTGTTTTCTGTATTTGGCTTTCAGCTTTGTTGTTTTTAAGAGCTTTCCTCAATGGACTTCTCTTAGCAAGGGTTCTTGGCTTTTCTTAATGTAGTCATTCATATCATGCTTTCTTTCCTCCACAGTTTATTTTATCTGTAGAAGTCTTGTCTCTCATTCAACACTTTGCAAATACAGCTGATCAATATCACCTTTTGGATGCAAAGTATGGTGCATTATCAGTAGATTTCTTTTCTTCTAATCCTAGTTATCAAGTTCTGTCTGGGACCAGTCAACCATTTCTACTGTATATTGAATAACAGAGACTGCCCCGGTATTAATCACTTTGATGAAGTGTCCACCATTTATCTTTGACTTTAAAAATTTCAGAGCTTATTTGATATATTTGGTATTTTCTTTTACTTTTTTCTGTAATAAATTGGAAGCTTCCAAAATTCTAAAATATTTGAAGCCTTCTTTTGGTGCTACCACTTTTATCAAATATTAATTGCTCGGCTGTATTTCATCATCTTCAAGATTTTTTTTTCTGTCTTCATGGCTTTGGTTGCATGTCTGCCAATGACAAACCATATTCCAATATCTTTATGTCACAGGATATATTATTATCTCTTCAGAAAACATGAAATTACAGCTATCAGTTCTTTAGCTGATGTTGGCTTTTATATAAATCGAGTTCTTCCCAAGAACCTAAGATGTCATAATGTATCGGCACAATATATGTGTAGATCCAAGTAGTGGAGTCTTTTACATATGACACAGGGAAATTTTATCAACACATGGGCTTTCCAAGTGCCATCCAAGATTTTTTGATATGGAACCCAGTGTGTCAATAAACATTGGGATCACCATGACTGGTTTATGCCATCACTTTTCAATTTTGATTTTCAGATTTTGATACTTTGTGATCTTCTCCAATTCTATTATCCCCTGATATTGACATAAATTATACCCCCCTACACATATACATACATCCTTGTGTTCCACAAGCCATTCCAATTCAAATAATTGATACAACCATATATAAACTGACAATAGGATTCTCTTTACATTTTAGACTTCCAGTTTGCCAACATGGCTGCCATGGACGTCTGTTTGATGATTCAAAAGCACAGACACGGAAGACAATATGGCAAAGAAAGAAAGCCAGAATAAGACGGAAGAAAATTGGGGTTTTGACTTATTCATGAGAATTAAAATAGAATATAATCAAATAGTTAAGATGTGTACTTTGAATACTAGATATGGTTATGAGTTGAGATAAAGAAAACTTAGAAGTATAAATATTAATAGTTAAATTTAACATTAATTTGCTCATAAAGGTTAAATGTAAAGGTAATTAAGATATATAAGCTAAAAATCTATCGATGAATGTTTTTATTTAGCGGTAATAATAAAAATTATTAGCTTAAATACAAGATAGTAGATATTAAGAGAAAAAGACAGGAAGTATTAAATGTTGAACTAGGAGGAATTTTGGTTACTAACTTTAAGATATTTGGAAATTACCAGAAAATAAGAATATTATATTGTATTATTAATTAGTTGATGTAAGATGTTGAGAATTCAAATAGACAAGATGTGTATCCTGAACATTAGATCTTGTGATGAATTGTGATAAAGGGAATTGGAGTTATTTAAAACTTGGAAATTATAAATATCAAACATTAAATATAGATATTAATGGGAAACTAAAAATTGCGAAAAATTAACCAGGACATTGATTGTCTAAAAAGATTGAATATTAAAACAACTGGGATATTTATAAACTAAAAATTATTGATAAATGTAAGAAAGTTATTTTTTATTTAATCGATATAATAATAATTGTATTAAATATGAGACAGTAAATACCAAGGCGAAAAGAGAGGAAACTTTTAATGTAACAGTTTCAGATCTGTACTAAAGTTATTTGTATGTCATTGAATTATTGACCAACTCAGCTGCCATGTTGCTTTTCAAATATTTAAATGTAAAACTAGAAAGCCAATAAAATTTTCTTTTTTTAAAAAAGGATTCTCTTTACATTTTTTAGGAATGGATACAGGTTGTCCTTTACTTACAACCATTTGTATAGTGACCATTCAAAGTTACAACAGCATTAAAAAAAAGTGACTTATGATTTTTTTTTCACACACTGCTTGCAGCATCCTCAAGATCACAGGGTCAAGACTTTCGGGTGGCAAGGCTCCGCCGCCGGCAGCCATTTAGGCTGTCAGCCCCATCGTTCCATAGAACCACCGAAAACAGCACCGATCAGCTGTTTTGATGGCTCGGAAGCCCACTCCTCGGGAGAAGAGGAGGGGTTGAGCGCCCAGGCAGGGCTAGAGCTCTCCCAGACCGCCAGAGTTGAAACTCTGGTGGTTGAAGGATTGAGGCCCCCCCCTTGAAGCCTGATTTTGCTCCGGACTTCGGGATGCCTCTGCTCCAGGGCTTTGGAGCAGAGCAGGGCACAGCTACCATCCCTGCCAGCGAGAGTGAACTTTGGATTGCTTGGATGCAGGCAGAGCTGTACAGGAGAATCATGTCAGAGCAAGTATATGATCTTTAACTCAGTGGACTTTGTGGAGATTTTTAAAAAGTGAAAGTGCGCAATAGAATTGAGTGGGTGAAAATGGCTGCCAAATCTTCTAAATTTCCTAGAAGTGCGGGGGCTTCCCCGGTGCAGCAATCTTTGTTACAGGCTTTAATGCCCCCTCCCCCTCTACCTGCACCTGCACCAGCTTTGACAGTAAAAGATTTGCAGGATGTTTTGCAAGAGGCTATGAAAAACCAATCTCAACAATTAGTTGAACTTATGGATGAGAAGCTTACAGAACTTATGGATGAGAAGCTAAGAGAAATGAGGGCAGACATCTTACTTGCATTTCAAGGCATGGCCGTTTGCATTGAGCGCTTGGACGAGAGAGTAGAGGAACTTAGTCAAAATAACATCAGACTAGATGCTAAAATGACGGATGCTGAAACTGTGATGGATAAGATTGACAATGATTTAACCATAGTCCAGTACCATGAGATGGAGTTTGCTGTGAGAATTAGGGGCTTAAAAGAGGATTCTAAGGAAAATTTGAAAAAAGTAGTTTCAGAAGCCCTGGAAGGCATTTTGGGGCGTTCAACAGAAGATATTATGGTGGATATAGACAAAATATTTCGCGTTAATTCATGGATTGCAAGACAAAGGAAATTACCTAGAGATGTGGTGGTTTATTTTACAAAGAGAGCAATCAGAAATGAGGTCATTCAAGCTTTTTATAACAGTAAATTTGCAATTGCAGAGCAAGAAGTTTTGATTTTAAAAGAGATCCCTCCAAAGATTTTAAGAAGAAGAAAGGAGTTTGCTTTTTTGGCAGAAGAATTAAGAAGACGGGATATTCAGTTCAGATGGGAGATTCCAATGGGTATGGTGGTGATGTATGCAGGCACGAGACATCGTCTTCTTACAGTGTTACAGGCACGTGATTTCTATGCCAAAGTTTTAAAGGCAGTCCCTATACCACTTTTGGAATCCAAAAAGAAGAATGGTGAGGGAGAGCGTCAATCACAAAGTAAGAATGCACATGGCACTGAAGGAGTTACGCAGCTGAAAGATGGAGAATTTCAGAAAGTTACAGGAGTGGATCAAATTTCAGTATCATCGGAGGAGGTTAGAGACCAAAGAATGACACATGCTGCTGCTAGATGAATGAGACAAGAGCAAGAGCAAGAACAGCAGAGAGTTATGATGGCACCTCAAAAATTCACTTATAGTGAAGCAGTGGGAGGAGCGTGACCAAAGAGAGTGCAGGTGATTTTGGAAGAAGTGCTCCAAAAGCTTCAGGTCGCGAAAGATGGCAACAAAGCTTCTAACCTGGAATGTTAATGGTCTAAATTCACCACAGAAGAGAAAGAAAATATTTCAATATTTAAAGCAATTTAAGAATGATGTTATTTGTCTACAAGAAACACATATTAGAACCACGGACCAAAAGTATTTGTTAAATTCAAGGTTGGGTACACAGTTTATTGCTTCTGCAACTGATAAGAAAAATGGAGTGGTCATTTACGTTAAGAACACTTTGACAGCGACTTTAATTGAAGCAGATAAACAAGGAAGATATGTTATAATTGAACTGTTAATAGAAGGCAAGAAAACGCTTTTGGTTGGACTATATGCTCCTAATCAACAACAAGGAGATTTTTACAGTTATAAAATCTTGTATATTGATGGGAGACTGGAATGGCATTCTGGATGTACAAATGGACAGGGGGGGGGGTTAAAAGCACCCCAAGTCATGCTAAACTGCCTAAATCTTTTTTTTTTGAAATGAAGGATGACTTGGAATTGAGAGACGTTTGGAGAGAGAGGAATTTGCAAGAAAAAGACTTTACTTTTTTTTCCGACAGGCATCAATCTTTTTCTAGGATTGAAAAATTACAATTATCTTTATTGGGGAGAATTGCAGCAGTGAAAATGAATGTTTTGCCAAAATTTTTATTTTTATTTCAAATGATACCTATACTTAAAAAGGATTTAAATTTGGAGGAATGGCAAAAAGGAGTTAATAAATTTGTATGGGCAGGGAAAAAGCCACGAGTTAAATTTAAGATAATGCAAGATACGCGTGAAAGAGGTGGTCTTAAAATGCCTAATCTCAAATTATATTATGAGGCTGCTGCTTTGTCAGCGATAAATGACTGGTTTAATTTAACACAAGTGAGATTATTAAATCTTGAGGGTTATGATTTGTTATTTGGATGGCATGCATATTTACTGTATGACAAGAAGGTGGATAATGTGTTTAAGATACATATTTTAAGATATGCTCTGTTGCGAGTCTGGAAAAAGTACAGACATACCTATTTGGGCAATACCTAAACACGCAATAGAAAATATAAATGTTGGATTTAAACATGATGTGACTACATATAAGGAAATTTTAAGTTTTGAGAGGAATGTATGGCAATTAAAGCCATATAATATTTTAAAAGAAGAAAAGATTGTACAAACCTGGTTTCAGTATGGGCAATTACAGGCTAGATGGAAAGAGGACCAGAAAACTGGTTTTTCAATCATTGATGAAAATTTGGTAAAGCAAATTAGAGATCAAGGTCAAGCACATATAAAAAGGATATATATTGCATTGATAGAAATTGATTCAGAGACGGAACTTGTTAAAGACTGTATGATAAAGTGGGCTCAGAATTTTCAAGAAGTTATTACAATGGATACCTGGGAAAAGATCTGGGTTAGAAATGTAAAATTTACACAGGCCCAAAATTTAAGAGAGAATATTTATAAAATGTTTTACAGGTGGCAACTTAGATCCTAAAAAATTAGCAAGTATGTATCCGAACTGTCAGCCCAAATGTTGGAGGTGTGGTTGTGAGGATGCAACGTATTTTCATATATGGTGGACTTGTAAAAAGGTTAAAGCTTTTTGGATTAAAATTTGGTGGAACATGCAAAAAATATTCAAGAAAAGGATAAAGTTTTCTCCGCAACTGTTTTTATTGGGTATTACTACAGATACCACCGTTGTAGACACTAAGTTGATGTTGAATTTAATTACGGCAGCGAGACTTTTAGTAGTGCAATATTGGAAGAAGGAAGAACTGCCGACTATAGAAGAATGGACTTTAAAAGTTTCCAACTTGGCGGAAATGGCAAAGATCTCAGCGTATTTGAAAGACCAATCGCAACAGAGATACATTGTGGAGTGGAGGAGATGGATTGACTATATTCAGAATAAATATGGGACTAAAAAGTTTCACTTAGCATTTGAATAAGTAGAGGATATATATGATGTATAATTAGCTTGTAGTTATTTTACTGAGAGTTAAAGTGCGATAAAATTTAATATTTTATTGTTGTTTGCATATTTTAGATTATGTTTGTTCATATTTTTATACCCTGTATTTAGCATTGGGAAGTCGGGGAGGGGGGAGGGGAGGGGAGGGATGGGGAGGTTTGGGGAGAGGGGAGGGGGAGGGTTTTGTATTCAAAATTTATTGTAAAACTTTTCAATAAAAAAAAAGATCACATGGTCAAAATTTGGATGATTGGCAACTGGCATGTATTTATGACAGTTGCAATGTCTTGGGGATATATGATCACCTTTTGAGACCTTTTGACAAACAAAGTCAGTGGGGAAGCCAGATTCACTTAACAACGGTGTTACTAACTTAACAATTGCAATTATTCACTTAATAACTGTGACAAAAAGGTCATAAAATGAGGCAAAATTCACTTAACAGCTGTCTTGTTTAACAATGAAAATTCTGAGCTCAGTTCTGGTCATAAATTGAAGTCTATCTGTAATAGTAATACTTTAAAAAATGGATGTGGAGAATGTGCTTAAGAACTAAGGTTCATATGAGACTTGCAAACTATCATAATTGTGAATAGAAGGAAACATTCTTGGTTTATGAATTCAAACAGAGGATAAGATTTTTTTTTTCTAGTTACAGGTACTGTATATTATTTGTGTAATTTTGACTAATTTGATTTGTCTTTTATAGATACTGCATTGAGGCTGATGCAAGAAAAAAAATCAAATTAGATAGCCAGATCAAAAGGTTAAAATGTATTCTTTCCCATGCCTACTTTGCACATTTATGAAAGAAAATCAAAAGCATCTTATACCACAATACAATTAAATTGTAGGCAAATGCCAATAATGACGTCAATTCTCATTGATTTCAACGGGTCAGCTCTTAGTACAAAGTATGAAATGAAAAGATCTTCAGCCATTCCCAATGTATCATAATTATAAAGCCCTCTTCCCTAAATTTCAGAAGAGAGCATTGTTTTCAGACTTAGTGTCACTGGAACTGCTCTACCAGTACTGACTTGTAAAATGTTTTAGGAACTTTCATAGGCATTGTATTTAAGCCAACCTTTGTTGTTAGGGGAGTATCAATAAACACTCTTCTATAATACAACTAATAAATAACTGAACAGGCTGGGCTACTTTCTTCTGAAATATTTACAGAACTGGGAATAAAATAAAAAATGTACATCAATGAATATTTGTCCTATTGTCATGAAGTATATACTGTATAGCAGAGTAGGAACAGAGAAAAGGTTATTATTGGGTTTGATTTTACTCTGGGACTGTTCTTTCTTTTAGTCTAAAAGTAAATATGTTTTATCACACAACCAAAAAATCAAGTGAGGTTTGGATTCAGGATTTCTTTTCTTTCTTTCCCCATTTTATTTTATTTATTATTATTCTCTTTCAATAACCAGCCAGAATTCTACATGAACTAAGCATGTACATTAATCTCAACAGGAAATTCATTCTTTTGGTTAAAATGTTGTTTATCAAAATCAGAGACAATAAACATAGTTATACACACAAATGTATTGGTGCAACCTGAATGAATAAAGCCTTGTTCTTCCTATAGTTCCTGTAAAAGGAAGGAAGGAAGGAAGGAAGGAAGGAAGGAAGGAAGGAAGGAAG
>JAKJMR010000016.1:1612302-1632297 GCA_024449315.1 Daboia siamensis | reverse complement strand
CACAATGTGCTAGATATGGCTAGCGGATTCTGTGAGCAGCCTTGATCAATAATTTGTAATCATAGACAAACATCCATAACCAGCTTGGGCATACACTGCAATCCATCTCATTCCTTTCCAGGAACACAATGTTGTAGCTGGGGACAGCTGAGACTTAGCAGCTAAAATTTGCCAGTGGTGGGACATAAATACAAAGAACATATAACATTCAGTATCCCAAACTTGCACTAGTCCTCTGCAGTTTAATTTCCCTTTCTGGTAACCCACTTCTATTACAGCTGGTGACTTTCATAAAGGTAATTCTGCCATAGTGGACAAACTCCAAATTGGCAAACTCCAAATGCCAATTTCATGAAATTCACAAAACTCACTCAGAAGTGCAGTGCTTGCAGTTCATTTGCTCAATTTGTAATACTCAACATTGCCAGACCAAGATACAATAAAAACGACAACTCTGTTTGAGTAACTTTCAATAGTAGAGGCTTGAACCAAGCAAGGGACCCCAGGGACTGCATTCCTTTACAGGCAGGGGTACCTCTCCCAAAATGTTTTCCTGTCCTTGGAATATGATAGAAAAAAATCTCATCAACTACTACAAAAAATCCAACAATCATTTCATTAAAGCTAGCAAATTCCAGTGAGTGTCTGGTTTCTTGCATAATCTTCTTGCACTTAAACAAGCCAAATACAAGAGCCCCAAAATTAATAAATCTTAGGTATAAATTTGATGAAAAATACTATGATTCTCTGAATATATTAGCAGGGACCCCACACACATAGAAAATTGCTTTATAGCAGATAAGTATGAAATAGTAAAAAAAAGTGGGGGGAAGAGGTATTTTTCAAAGTGTTGAAGACATTTCAGATATATTCTCTAATTGGTATTCTAACAAACTCTCTCTGTGATATTTATGTGGAAGGTGAAAAAGGTAAGATGAAAACCACATATCCTTGAATGCTGTGAAAAATATAGCTAAAGGTTCACATTCTATAAACATTTTAATAATTCACAATTGAGGCAGTAAAATTCCATTTTAAATAAGCATCAACAAATATATGACTAAACACTACATAATAATGGGAATAAGATTGTATATGTAAAATGAAATTATAGAAAGGCATAACACATCTTGCTAAATTCTTATTTCTGCTTCTTTTTTTAAAAAAATATTTTATTCAAAATATTAAAATACAAACTCCACATAAAAAGAAAGAAAAGAAAAAAGTAATACAAAAGCAAATCAAAACTAGACATTATTTCTGTTTTCTTCAGGGGACTATTTACTAAACTTTTATGGTTGCCCATATGGTACAGATACGGGACTGGATGGGGAAGAACAGGCTCCAGCTTAACTCGGCCAAGACTGAGTGGCTTTACATACCGGCATCTCGTTTAGTCCAAGAGGTTCCATCTTTGGTTATGGGAGGAGAGGTGTTACCTCCCGTTGATAGGACACGCAATTTAGGCATCCTCCTGGACTCATGACTCAGTTTTGAAGATCATATAGAAGTTGTGGCCAGGGGGGCATTTGCCCAGGTTCGCCTGGTGCACCAGTTGTGCCCCTATCTGGACCAAGATGCCCTACGTACGGTCACTCATGCAATCGTTACCTCCCATATAGATTACTGCAATGCTGTCTACATGGGGCTGCCCTTGAAGACCACCCGGAGGCTCCAGCTGGTGCAGAATGCAACCGCGCGGGTATTGATGGGAGAATCCCGATACTCCCATATTACACCCCTCCTGCATGAGCTGCATTGGTTACCGGTTGACCTCCAGGTGAGATTTAAGGTGTTGGTACTTACCTTTAAAGCCCTAAATGGCCTAGGCCTGGGATATTTGCAGGACCATCTACTGCCGGGAACGACTTCCCATCGCCCAGTGAGCTCACACAGGGAGGGCCTCCTCAGGGTGCCGTCGGCTAGACAATGTCGGCTGGCGACACCCAGGGGGAGGGCCTTCTCTGTGGGAGCACTAGCCCTGTGGAACCAACTTCCCCTTGAGCTCCAGGTGGCCCCGGATCTCCAGTCCTTTCGCCGTGGCCTTAAAACATTCCTTTTCCATCAGGCTGACCTGGACTGACAGGGATTTTTAAAATGTTTTTAACTTATTATTGGGGCTGCTAGTTTAATTCTTTTTTAACTTTTGTATTATTGTATTTTTATTGTTGTTAGCTGCCCTGAGTCCTTCGGGAGACAGGGCAGCATATAAGTCCCAAAAATAAATAAATAAATAAATAAATTTCATTGGCATGTAACTGGGTAGCATATATAGTTAAAATCTACGTAAAATCGTGATCTGCTAGCAAAACAAAAATTTAAAACTAGCAATAATAAAAATACAGAGAATGCATTCTAACAATGCAACTATTTTATGAGTTCCATAGTTTCTTGGATGCTGGCAAGTTTTAAGGACCTTCCAAAAGCTTGGAAGCATTAGGCCAGTCTCACCTTGGGGAAAATGATGTTCCAGTGGGTGGTTGCAACAGCAGAAAAAGTTCTCCTTCTGGATCCTGCCGAATAAAGCTCTGGTATCAGTGGTACTCATAACATGCCCTTTTTGCTGGACCTAATATAGATGTAATTAGGGAAACACCCAATACTATCCTCAGGTAATTTGGACTATAACCTTCTTGGGTCCTCAGTCACTCAATGGCTTTTGACACCCTCAATCATAGTATCTATATTGAGGTTTACATAAGAAGGTTTAGAGCAGGGGTCCTCAACCTTGGTAACCTTTAAGACTTGTGCACTTCAAGTCCCAGAATTCCTCAGCCAGCTTTGCTGAGTCCACAAGTCTTAAAGTTGCCAAGGTTGAGGACCTCTGGTTTAGAGTACAGAGCATGACCTTGCAGTAGTCTCCCCTTTCTAAACAGTTGTAGATAATGGGAGAGGAAAGATATTCCTGGAATCACTTGATCATGTTTCTCAGCATACCAAGTAGAATTTGCTAAATGTACATCTTATGATTAAATGGTGGTGGTTGTTTTTTTTTGCTTCTTTGGATTCAGCATCCACACCCTCAGATTAGCATCATTACGTTGCTAGTGTTTCTGTTTTGTATTACAAATCATCTGACATCTTGTGTCCTAAAATATATCATATTTTGAAACTAAAATATTTCACTAAAAAGAAAAGACTAATTTTCTTATCCCTGCCAAAAAAATGGCAAGTCCCACCAATTCCAACTGGTAGCTTGAAGTATATTCAAAGACTTCTAGCTTGAACTCATGTGAATAATACTCTCTAGGCCGACTTTTCAAGCATAAGAGAATGATCCATTAAAACTGGAAAATAGCAGGAAACAATTTCAAGAAAAAGCAGTCCTGTGTTTCTATTCTGTCACTTAATGCACTGCGTTGTCACAACTGAGCTGACACAACTTTAAGTAAAATGATTCAAAGAACTGTGATAGATGCCATGTGACACAATATAATTACAAGAAAGCCATCAAAAGAACATTATATTTCCAGCAACTACCACTTCCTGTGCATACAATGCCTAATCAACTAAAAGCAGATATTTCAAAGTTGTTGTTGATTTTTTTTTGCTGGTCTAAGTGGAGCAAAATGAAAACCTAACAAAAAGCGAACAAGGTAGCAAGAAAAGTACAAAGAAAAGATAGAGAATCAAAACGCTTGATTCAAAATTTGCCTGTTAGGCACATTTAGAGTAACAGATTAACTATATACCTGTCGGTAAAATTTAGATACTTCATGATGAATGGATGAGTGGATGAATGTTTAATGTAAGCAATCTAACAATATTGTGTATTTTTTTTCTAGTTCCTAGTGCATAGACCAGAAAAAATATTAAAGTTATTCCTTAGGAAGTATAGTGAAAATTAGTCAGGTAGTGATATCTTTGAGTGGGGAAAAAATCCTATAATTCACAAATTTTTGAAAACCAACAGAGAGGATTACACATTAAATTATACATGTATTATATTGCTCTCTCAGTCTCTCTCTGTGTGTCTCTGTCTCTCTCTGTGTTAATTAAAAGCATCAGATTGAAAATTGATAGACCAGCTGGGCAACTTTTGGCTGTTTGAAAGAAAGGTGGCAATTGTAATCAAAAATGTTGCCAAGAAAATTTCATGGACTTGTTCAACCTTTTTTTCTTTCCTTTTTACTCTGGAAATTGGAGACAATCGGATTAGCTAGCTTGGTGAGACCAGAACCCAGCATGCAATGAGTGAACTGGAATCACAACAGCAGCAACAACAGCTGTTGCAAAATAAGAAGAGAGCAGAACCCAGCAATCAAACCATCTTCTACAACAGGGTTGTCAAACTGCCAGCCAGCAGGCCGGTTGCATCATAGAGAAACTGCGCCCACCCCATTGCCGGCAATGGCAGAAAAAGTTGCAATACATTGCGACATGTTATGTGATGTTGCAAGTTTGACACCCCTGTTCTACAACCATAGCAGTAGCCAGCAGCCACTAACAAACTGATGATAAAATCCACTCCTTCAAACTAAAATTGGTGGAGCAGAGGGCTAATGCCTCCTTAAGTAACACCAGCTGCCTGTAATTAGTGCAGGTTCGCATCCCACCAGGCTCAAGGTTGACTCAGCCTTCCATCCTTCCAAGGTAGGTAAAATGAGGACCCAGATTGTTGGGGGCAATAAGCTGACTTTGTAATAATGCCGCTTGGGGGGGGGAAAGCCCTAATAAGCAGGCATATAGATAGAATGAAGGCTATTGCTAAGCACATTGATTTGTGCTTTAAATTGTAAGCCGCCCTGAGTCTTCGGAGAAGGGCGGGATATAAATGGGATTAAAAAAAAAAAAGAGGTGCCAAAATTCCAATGGCAGCTGAAGGCAGAGGTAGCAAATATTCTATAAGAAAGTCTTCAGGCAGGTATAGTTTGGCCATGGGACAGAAACAGCATTGGTTGCTCTTATTAATTACTTGAGTTAGGGCTTGGATGGAGGTAGTATACCTGTCCCAGTTGGTTGCATTTACAATGGTACTATAGGGACTGAGTCCTAAAGGCACTGTTTTACAGTAGTTCCATTCTGTTTTCAGACATTACTTATAAACTTTTGAATCACAAATTTTAGCCAATATGAATAAAACTGTGTACAATTCAAACCTAAAAGCCAGGAGAAGATGACAAAATGTTATTTTATGGCACACTGCACACTGCATACTTACACTTGACAGCACTATTGCACAGGTCTTTACCACAAGTGGTAAAGTGGAAGGTGGCACTCAATATCTGAGGGAGTGAGGCTGATGGAACACCAGAAAGAAGGCCTAACCATTCTGAGAGGGGAGAAGGTCACCAAGGCACGAAGGCTGTGTTACGTGAGTATCACCCCAAAAGGGATGGGCCACAGAGTCTGCAATTGATCAGCTCAAGAAGAGAAAAAAAGGTGAGCCATACCTGGGATCACCTGGAAGAAGAGTCAGCACCCATGTCTCCCCTGAATATCCTTGAGAAGCTCATGAAGGGGAAATAAAGCAGCATGAGAAAGGCAGGGGGTCTTGTGTCACTGGAAAACTCCACCAAACATACTTCCAGTATCCTTGTAGAGAATGTAATGACATGGGTCTGTCCACTGCTGCTCGTAAGGTCAACACTGACCATTATCCACATTACCTCTCTCCCTACTGGCAGCCATTCCCCATCAAGACTCCCAAAGGCCTGTAAATGACTAGCTTACCCTGGCACTGGCAGCCAAAGCCATGATGGATTGATACTGGAGAGGACATGAGCTCATCCACCACTAGGCGGGAATGAGATCGAAGAGGAAGCTGTGGCTCTTGCTGCTGCTTGGAGAGTGTGAGGATTATTGTGAATCTTTTAATGCTTGCTGGACTAGCAAACAAAACAGACTTATGAACAGTGTCTAAGAACATAACCCTTTTGTAAATGAGTACCATATTTTACTGTCAGCAGTGAGTAGAATGGATATTGGCACATTTAATTTATATTTTTATTATTGTCTTCATGTTGTGAACTGCCAAGAGCCTATATACAACTGTGATGGAACATAGATATGACAAATAAATGAATATACAAATTAATAAACTGCCAACCAGCAAGGAAAATGACAAAACTAGGGAACTGAAGGATCCACAGAATTTGGGTTGAAGAGAATAAGACCCTAATTTCTTTTCCAGCAGGGAAAGAAGCTAAATATAATCCACATTTCTGACAATCCATAGAAATGTGAACAATTCAACTCAGTTTGGGAAAAAAAGAAAAAGAAAAATAAATGTTCAGAAATTTATAAAAATTCATGTATGCATTGTAAGATATGTTCTATAAGATACACAGAATAAATAAAATTCAGAAAAAATAATAAACTTCAGAAAGATAAAATACATAAAAACCCATTAGAACTCAATAACTGATAAACTGAAGAAACCCACAGAATAAGTTGCATAGTAAATATGATTTTAAAAGTTATATATAAATAAGTGGATAACTTCAATTTTGTTTGGAAAAAAAAAACATGTTTGCACAATTAATTCTCCTCTGCAGCAAAGGGAGGGGAAGTTATAGTTTTTGCCTGCAATTTAGTTTTACCATTTTGCAAAGACAAACAAATCATACCCCACCCCCCACCCCCCAAAAAACCCTTTCACATTCACCAACATGTTTCTTCCTACATGGGAATCCAAGACTGCAATGCTTAACATATGATTTCTGGTGTCATAATCTGCACATCTCCGGAGAGAACTGAGTTGAAACTTCTGACCTTTTTTATTCTGTTGGATTGGAAAAAAACTTAAGACAAAACGGAGGTAATGGGCCTTGTGAAAGCTTAATGGTCTTATTCACAGCCAAACTAGTTTAACAAAACAATCAGAAGTTTTCCCACTGAAAACTGCAGTTTTACTGCCAAATTTCAACAATGTGATCTTGGGAAAATACAAAAATGGAATTGCAGCAATAAGCAATCTATTTACTGCATGTACCCCATCCTTGCCCTCAAATGAGAAATTACTATAAATTCATATTGTCCATAGAAAACATGTTAAGGAATTCTTCCTATAGCCCTTGTCAGATTAGGAGAAAGTAGTATGGAAATCGCAGTTTGTTAGGATCAGTTACAAAGAATTAGTAGTTTTAACACTTTTTGAAATTATGTAAAAACCCTCTAAACGGTGTGGGGGATGGGAGAGAGAGAGAGAGAGAGAGAGAGAGAATGCATTGACAGCAGTGCCCAAGCAATCTCCCTGCCCCCAAATATCTAAATTGCTGATGTATGTTAGTGACTGTGGCTTAATATGAAAATCATCCAGGCTCAGTTTAACCACATTTAACTAAATCACCCATATGCCTATTTGGGCAGAGTATCGAAAGAAATACATTGAATGTTCCTATTTCCAATGAGAATAATGAGAACAGTCTATCACGAATCTCCAGCAACTGTGTTATGTTGTAACAACATTAATGCACAAACGGCTGAATCATTTAACCTATTTCTTGCATTCACCCTTCCCATTGGCAAACATTTCTGACATCTGAAATGACTTCCTCCTTGAATTTTAAATGATGATATGGCTGCCAACAAGGAGCCCCTAAAGAGCTTTTATGTTGAAAAGGGATAAGAAAGGTAATAGAATACAAATTGTTCATTAAAAAAAATGCACGAGAAAAAGTTATTTTCACCACAAAAGTTAGCATTTAGATATAATATTTTAAACATACGGAAGAAGAAGAAGAAGAAAAGGCTAGTGGAAAGGAGGTGTATTATATTACATTACATGCTTTTGTCCTATTCTTTTCATTTAACTTCAAGAGTTTATTAGCAATCTCTCTGCCTTGCCTTCTCCGTCTCCCTCTCTGTCAAGCTATTTTATCAGCTTTATTTTCTTGATATTTTTCAGTGACTTGCGCAGGCTGCAGATGTACAAGACTGTCAGCCCTTCAAGACAGAGCAGACAGGAAAACCAATGCCATGCAGATCAGGACTACTTTGATCCTAAAGCTTTAGTAACAGAATCCTGTAAGTCTGAATATGCTTCCCTCACTTCCTCTTTTTATCCTCATGTGAACTAGGGAGGGATTTGTCTGGGATGTTTACTCGCATTATCAAATTGCAAGAAGGACAGCAGGTAAATTTAATAAGAATTACATTCCTGGCCTGAGCTCAGATTTCTTTCACCTGACCGTTACCGAGCTTATGGTTCTTCCTCCTATCCTTCAAAGCCATTTCTGTTTCCCTCTGCAGAGATAGATGGAAGGATATCATGCTGGCTGGGGAATTCTGGGAACTGAAGTCCATCCATTTTAAAGTTGTCAAGGATGAGAAATACTGCTGTAGAAGTTGCCAAATCAAACTTACTGTTTCAAAGCATTCTCAGCAACAGAAGAGCATCCAACTTTACTTGCTTCCATCCCTTACTCAAGATAAAAGTGTGAGACAAGGTAACATGATTAATGTAGCTTAAATGCAGTGGGATGGTGGTCTAGTGGTGAAGATGCTCGCCTCCCACTAGGAATATTGAGAGTTCAATCCTAGGTAGCAGCAGATATTTCTGTCTCCTAGGGTGCAAAGAAAAAATATCTGTTGCAAACTCTGTGTGGCATCAGGAAGGGCATCAACCAGTAAATGCTCAGCTCCCAACTCTATCCTGAATTAAGGGATTACAGAGTTGTAAAAAGGAAGACTTGATGTAACCTTAAATACTTAGAACTAATGAGAAAGTTCAAGCAACAAACTTGCTTAATGAGACTTTTTTCTTCACATTGAAGTCTGTATCTGTCTGAAGGAACAAATCTGCTTTCATAAGGAGCCATTGTTTTAAGTACTTCACATGAACACCTTTATTGAGAGAGGAACTCCAAGATTAGATTCAGTTGAAGTTACCATTTTATACTAACAAGATGGGAACCTAAGTGATACATAAGAATTTACTCTTTTTTATGGTGTATGAAAAATCTTAAATTCAGGCTTATCTTAGAGATGCACATAAAATGTGTTCCTTAAGCATATTATACAGCATATTAGGGTAACAAATTTTTATTTCCTACAAAATATTGCTTGTAAAAATGTGTAGAGAAATGCATACAAATTTGTAAATAAATCTTTTCAGCCAGGTTCACATCTGACAGAGAGACAGACATTCAACTGGAAAAAAAATAGTAACAGATAACTTATGTGGGATGATCATACATTCAGTGATGGACATATAGATGTGAAACAGCTCTTATAACAACTGCTTTAATAGAGGAAACAAGCTTCATAACAAGGCAAAACACTAGCAAAGTCATCTAGAATCTACCCTCAGGCTGATACATTTGGCTTATGGAAAATATACCTAAGATGCCTTCAGTGACAGATATTTTGCTCCAAAGATAATTACTCATATGTGATAACTACTCTGTATATCTGAACAAGCAATTCATCACTTGATAAGCAACAGCACCATAAACTTCATGAAACATTGTTTTAATATTACAAGAGAGGCTAATATTTCTCTAAATAAGTGATTTTTTCATTTGTTTATCTGAATTTATCTTTTAAAAAAATGTGGGTAATGAAAAAGACATGCAGTTAAGATGCTGGGCTTGACAATTGGAAAGGTTGACAGTTCAAGGCCCAAGCACCATGTGACAGGGTGACTTCCCATTCTTGCCCTAGATCCTGCCAACCTAACAGTTTGAAAGCATGCAAATGCAAGTAGATAAATAGTTACCACTTTGATTGGAAGGTAACAGTATTCCATGAACCTCGGTGCATAATCATGTCAGCCACAAGACCACAGAAATGTCTTTAGACAACAAAGGCTCCCTTGGCTAGGAAACAGAGATGAGCACCAGCCCCCACAAATCAGACATGACTGGTCAGGGAAAATCTTTACTTTTTTAATGTAAAAGAAACAAATTATGCAACTGCATAATCCTGTGGTTATTTAGGGTACCTACACAGAGACAGCCATGATTCCCATGTGATGCCAGGAATTCAGCTGTGATGGAACCAAATACTGCTAGTTGCTTTTTTCAGGGTTGTGTGTCTCTCTCTGTGTGTGTGTTCTTCCTTTTTTTGAATTTTTTCTTATTAGTTTTTATAGGGTTAAAAAGGAGGGTAAGGAAATGGAGATTTGGGATAGGGTAGAGTAAAGGTTAAGGGTAAGCGTTGGGGTTTCCCCTAATAACATTCAATATTTGGCACACAGTATGTTGTCTGGGTAGATATATATAAATAAAGATAATGAGGCTAACAATAACATTGATAGATATCAAAAATTATCAAAAACAATACTAAATTTTCAATGTATGATAACATTCTTAGTCAAATAAATTCAAAGTTGCATATCACATTCCTTTCTCTCTAACTCGTTTATTTAGCCATTGATAAAACTTATTCCAAGTTCTGTAATAAACTGAATGCTCTTTCTCTTTAATCTCTAAGGTTAATCTATCCATTTCTGCACAATCCAATATTTTCTTAATTAATACTTCTTCAGTTGGTGACTTTTCATTTTTCCAATATTGGGTATACATAATTCTCGCCTGCTGTCAATACATGTAACATTAGGTATCCACTCTCCTTATCATAGTTAGAGTCTATCATTCCTAAGAGAAACAGTTCTGGTTTAAATTCTATTTTTTTTTTATCATCTTTTCTAACCATAAATGTAAAGCCAAAACATTTTTGCTTTAGGACATGTCCACCAGATATGATAATAAGTACCTGGTCTTTGTTTACCTTTCCAACAAACATTTGAGGTATTTTTAAACATTTTAGCTAGTCTCACTGGTGTCATGTGCCATCTATAAAACATTTTATACAAATTTTCTTTATATGATACAGCTTTGGTTAATCTAATATTTCTATCCCTAGCTTTTTTTTTTTAATTCCATTTATATCCCGCCCTTCTCCGAAGACTCAGGGCAGCTTACAAGCTTAGCAGTAGCCTTCATTCTATGTATATGCCTGCTTATTAGGGCTTTCACACACACCCCAAGCGGCATTATTACAAAGTCAGCTTATTGGCCCCAACAATCTGGGTCCTCATTTTACCTACCTCAGAAGGATGGAAGACTGAGTCAACCTTGAGCCTGGTGGGATGCGAACCTGCACTAATTGCAGGCAGCTGGTGTTACTTAAGGAGGCATTAGCCTTCTGCTCCACCAAGGCTCATTTCCCATTCTTCAAGCTCTATAGTACGACCAATATTTTTTTCCCATATTATCATTGTTTCTTTAACTTGTTCCTTCTCCATCTTTACGTTAAGCAGTAATCTATAGAGTTTTTTAATCAGTTTTTCATCTGTTTTTAACAATGTAAGATCAAGTTCTGTCTGTTCCTTATAAAGTCCCATTACTGTCACCTCTTTTTCATATCTCAATTGAATTTGTAGATATGGCCACCATGGTAAGTCAATATCTTGCTGTTGTAAGTCTTGTCTAGATTTCAATCTTCCTTCATTATCTAGTAAGTCTTTATATGTTACAAGTTTATCATAGTTAATTAAGTTAAGCTTCCATTGTTGAGAGCCATTCAGGTATCTTAGTATAAATTTTTTCTTTTATTTTTTTTTCCCATTCTAAGAGAAGTGCATTTCTTATAGCATGGTTATGAAAATATCTATGTACTTTATTCTTTCC
This sequence comes from Daboia siamensis, assembly GCA_024449315.1. Taxonomy (NCBI): domain Eukaryota; kingdom Metazoa; phylum Chordata; class Lepidosauria; order Squamata; family Viperidae; genus Daboia; species Daboia siamensis. The sequence goes on along the minus strand of JAKJMR010000016.1, from coordinate 1,620,721 downwards.
ATACCATAGAAAGGCATGCCAGCCAATCTACAGGTCATGCCCCTCTAGGTATAGTAATCTTTTCTCTCTAAGTGTTATGGATTCTTTAATCCACATTAAAATAGCTGTTTGGTAATATAATTTCCTCTCTGAAAGTCCAAATCCTCCCCTTTCTCTAAGTCCTGTAGCAATTTCATTTTAATTCATGCTTTCTTTCCTTGCCAAACAAATTTCAAAATTATGGTATTCAGTTCGTCAAAGAAGGTTTTTCTAATTTTACCGGAATGGTTTGAAATAAAAAGAGTATTTTCAGTAAGATATTCATTTTAACTGTAGCTATTCTCCCCAATATTGACAGTTGGACATTTTTCCACTTTTCTAAGTCCAGTTTTATTTAATAGTTTTGTATAGTTATCTTGCTGTTAAATAAATTCCCAAGTATTTAACTTTTTTAACTATTTGAAGATTTGTTTTTCTGGCAAGTTGCATTTTCTGTTTTTCTGTTAAGTTCTTTGTCAAAACTTTGGTCTTTTCTCTATTTATTATCAAGCCTGCAACTTCACCATATTGTTCTATTGTGGCCAACAGTTTTGTGCTTGTTTCCAGAGGTTCTTCCAGTATAAAGACCAAGTCATCCACAAATGCCTGCAATTTATATTTTTCACCCTTTATCTCCAGTCCTTTGATCTCAAAGTCTTGTCTAATATTTCTGTTCAATACTTCCAACATTAATATAAATAGCAATGGTGATAAAGGACATCCTTGTCTTGTGCCCTTTTTAATATCAAAGTTTTCTGTATAGTTTCATTTACAATTACTCTAGCAGACTGTTTATCATAAATTGCATAAATTGCATTCATGAAGTTTTCTCCAAAATCCATTTCCAAAAGGTGCTGAAACATAAATTGCCAATTTAAGTTATCAAACACCTTTTGTGCATCAAGAAATATCAAAGCTATCTGTTTCCCTGGATGGGCCTCATAACTTTTGATTGTAAGAAGTTTAAAAAATATAAAAATAAAAAGAGAGGGAAGAAAAGGGAAAAATAGAAGTTGTGCTGGCTTTCAACAAAAAACACCAAGTTCTATCAAAACAAAAGCTTCCCAAACTCTTACACCACAGACAGCCTTGTAACAAAGTAAAGTTTTCACTCAGCCAAAAAGCTTAAACCACTGCTTCTAATTTGGGAGGGAGGGGATGAATGAAAAAAATTCCACACAATCCCTAATAGTAAGGGCTTCACGTTCAAGGGTTGGGAAGGTGCTTTCCACTAAAGATCTTGGCTTGTAGGTAGAGTGAAAGGATAATCCTCAACCAGAACAGCTGCTTGCTCTTTCAATTGCTGTTCTCCTGCCTCCACCAAATAGCTGCTAATGGCAGAATACAAAGTGCGGTCCGCCTTTCTTCCTGCCGGTTCCAGAGGCTCTGTTGGACTAGCGGTCTGGCTACCACCTAGCCACAATCCTCAGACATTCATCCATTTGGGGCTACCCCTACAGGGCAGCATTCAGTCCATTTGGACCCACCAGCTGGTAGAATTCGAACCCAGGGATAGAGAGAAACAATTCCCTGAGTATGACATGGCTGATGTCAGTGGAAGCTTCCTATGTGTGTGTTCTGAAGGCTTTGGGGATGGGCCACTTTCATACTCTGGAAATGTATACCTCCTCATTCTTGAGACCTCATGTTTTTCTGCAAAAGTCCAGTTGAAGCACCATCTTGCCAAGATAACATAATTTTATCTCTCATCTATGTTTAAATTGTGGGTATAGGAGTGGTACCTTTTTATCTGTTCTTCATTTTGGTCTTTACAACAGATCAAACAATGAAATACCATGTGAAAGGAATTATCTAGATATCAATTGGTCAATAGAACCCATGTCTTTTGGTACATGTGAGATTCTTAAGGGTGTAAGATGGCTACAATGAGTCATGGGTCAAGTTGAAAGCCAACAAATGATGACATTGTGGGCAAATTTAAGTAAGCACCCCAGAATTCATTAGGAATCATTCCTAGATCAGCGAATACAAAAAAAGCAGACAAAATGGTTCTCTTCTCTGCAAACCTTGTCAAATTTAAGTCCAAATGGGGAAGTTACTCTAAACACATTTCAAACTCATTAAAAGATAATTCTAATATTGGACTGATTCTTATATTGATTTGAGAAACATGATTGGTTGAGTGTCAGAACAATTTTTGCAGCAAGGATATTTTGTGACTTTACCATGTTTCTTGCCTTTATGGCTGAACATCATTTGAGTTCAATGCATTTCTTGATAATCTCAGAAGTAAGGGCTCTTATTAAATTTATATATCATGCTTAAGCAGATGGTTCCTCTAGAAATCAGAAAGAAACCAAGCATGTTGTTGTTCTCTTTATAAAAGTAGATTGTCAATATAGAAGCACCAGGGGATCATCTGCTAAAGTCGATGCAAATATTTGTCATTTGTTTAAGCAGCTCTTTCTCAAATGAGTTGTTGAAAGGCTTGACAGGCATTAGGGTCCTTTAATCATAACAATTAAGGATAATCTCTTCATAAAAAAATTCTGGTGTCCTCATAATTTCCTACAGTTGACTATAGAATTATCTTGAAAATAAGCAATGTGAGAATTCTGGGTGCCTTTCTAAGTGATGGAAGACTTTTGTATAAAGTCTTGATTTTTAAAAAAAACAATAAATATTGAAAGCATAGTACCATCTGTAATAGTTTTGATACTTTGCATCTTTATCATCATCATTGCAATCATATCTATCATTAGTATAATTACATTTAGAAAGATAAATTGGGATGAACAATCTAATGCTGTATAGAATGTTGTCTTGCCCTTTATGGCTGTGTTCTGAATGCACCAATTCAATGAAAAAAATGTTGATTTGGGCATTTACATATGATTTTTTTTCCCATTTTTTTCTACTGTGGTTTCCAGAAATCAGAAATAAAATAAACAAAATGTATTTTGCAGGGTGGAGAAATATATATACATGATTTACATCTGCTCTAATATCAAATCTGAATGGAGCATATAAAGTTAATGATAAAAAATTAAGTATTACTGTTATTAATATATTATGTTAAATATCTTCAAACTAATGCTCTCCAGATGTTTGGGACATCAATATCCATCAACTTGGAAGGCAACTGAAATGGATGTGCATTTTTATTATTTCCTATAAACAAAATTAAATACCTTTACCTACATTCAATTAGCAGTGAGTTGAAACAATCAGATTCCTCTTTAGGGAATGCAAAACCATTGAAGCACTGAATTAATAAAGGGCAGTCAGTGGAAATAGCCTTGTCTCAATATTTCACTACCATGATACCATGCTCATCAAACTTCCTACTGTTACCAGGACTATTGCTATGTTGAAATTCCTTTTAAAGAAGCGAATATTGCGTTCTTGCACTTATAATTTGGCTAAGCAATGTAATCTCCTAGAAAACTAATGGTAATTCTGGACTTATGGAAACAGAATTTCCATTGTAAGTCATTGAGGTTGCAAGTCAAATCAGATCCAACTTTACAACAACTTTTAAAGCAGCTGTTAAGTGAATGGAAAGGTCATTAAGCAGTTCAGATGATGGTTAAGCAAATCCAGCTTCCTCAATGGACATTTTTGCTGCTTTTTGCCAGTGCAGGATGCTGCAACCAATTGTCCACCAAAGAACAGAACAGAATAGTACTATAGAATAAAATTCTTTATTGGCCAAGTATGTTTAGTCACACAAGGAATTTGTCTCTAGTGCATAAACTCTCAGTGTACATACAAGCAACAAGTGATAAAGCATGATCATAATCATGAGATACAATCATAAGATACAACACTCAGTGATAGTCATAGGATACTAAGTAATCAACATAAATCATAAGAAGATACTCAAAGCAATCAACATAAATCATGAGATACAAATAACAAAGTTATAGTCATAAGAAGGAAATAGGTAATTAGAAATATGTGAAAGTTAATCGTAATAGTAATACAAACCTACTAGGTAGTTTGACATGCCAGGGAAAATGACAGTGTTGTGGGAATTAGTTGCTTAGCAGACTGAGGTCATTGTGTCTTTGTGTCTGGTTGTTTTGGTGTGCAATGCCCTATAGAGACATTTTGAGAGAAGAAGTTGAAAGATGTGAGGGGTCTGTAGATTCAGTTGCCAAGCATCTGAATCACAATCACTTGGCTGGGAGGATAATGTGATGGCTGTAAGTGCAAGTACAGATTGTAAATCAATTTTTTGAAGGCCAGTGTAACTTTGCACTGTCATTACATGAACAATCCCAAGCTGAGGACCACTTTTATAGTCTCTCTGGATTTCCACCCACTTCAGTAAAATTTCAAGGAGAAACATTAGAAGAGAGTTCTTCCAGATGGGCCTTTTCAAATTGAAAAAGATGGACAGTTGTGGTGGGGTGATACTTTCTATCACTGTGATAAAAGATGGCTAACATGAAAACAATAAACTTGCAATGGCAACTTCTGCTACATCCAAGAACAAATAATACTAAGAGAACTATGACAGGAATGTTCAGGTGCCATGAGAGTAAAGGTTTTGGCAGACAGCCATGGATCAAATGCTACATGGCTATCCAGGCACTCAGTGCAGTTTAAATGATATCACTGCTGCTGGAGACAATGAGGAGCTTAACTGCAAAACCTCAAACCAATATTGCAAAGATTGTCAGACTGAGGCATTTGAGCAGGACATAACACATGTGACTTCCTGAAACCTATTAGCATATATTGTGGTCAAAGCAAGGTCTGCAAGAGTCTGTCAGAAAATTGAACCAGTCACAAATGCCTAGGACCACAATATATGTCACAGCTCTGCTGCTTTTTAGGATTTGTTAATTATTATAACAGATGTCTGCCAGATTTAGCTACTGCCCTACAACTTTAAACACTTTACTATGAATGGAAAGTGCTTGGCAGTGGACAAAATAGTGTGAACAAGTTTTCACAGGAGCAAAGAAAATAATGACATAAGGCATGGTGATGACATATTGCTGTAAAATTCACATTTGCTAGTAAAATCGGCTCATGATGTCTCACCATATGGCGTTAGTGCACTTATCACATATCATGATAACATGATATAAAAGGCAGCAGTGAATGCCTGATAGCTTTTGTATCATGTTGTGAAAGCCCTAATAAGCAGGCATATACATAGAATGAAGGCTACTGCTAAGCTTGTAAGCCGCCCTGAGTCTTCGGAGAAGGGCGGGATATAAATGGAATTAAAATAAAAAAAAAGTTCATTGAGAGCTGCGAAGGAAAAAAAAGGCATAAATACGGTAGGAAGTACTGTAATGAGGTTTGAAGTATTACATGCTTCATCCAGGTGTGCTGCACACACACACACACACACACAAATGTAACTGTGGTTTAGTGGGTTTATTAATGTTCCCCCACAACTCACTTCAACAAAAACCCAGAACTGTCCCAATTAAGTCCAGCCACAAGCAGACCACTGCTACTCCACCAAGTAATGGCCAAAAAGCCCACAAGGCATTTGAACATTTCCCAGTCAAAATAAACACACCAGGCAAAATTAAATCCACAACATAAGAGAGTTCACAAGGTACAATCCAAGTCAAGGCACGGTGTGAATCCAAAGCAAGGCTTTGGAAATGAACACTAGGGGATGAATACATTATTCCCAGCATCGCTTCCATCTCTGCTGTGCTAAATAGCCAGCTTCTGGTGCAGCCCATCAAGAAGGGTGAGGCTTCCTCCTCACAGGTAATCTGGCTGAGCTTCTCTGTTCCTGCCTTTTTCTCTGCCTTACATGTTCTTAGATCAGATGCAGAAGGCACTTCCTCTTCTCCATCACTGACTAGCTGCAGCTGCATGCTTTCTCCACCTGAAGAATCAGGGCTGTCCTGCTGCAGCTATGCTTCAGCCAAATCCCTCTCAGACTGCTGCTTGGACCCATTGACCAACTCCCTTCCAGACATGCCTGGAACTAGTTCATCTTTCTCCAAGCTGACATCTGGAGAGGTACCTGGGGAAGTGTCCAGGGGAGTCATCACACCAGGATATTTACAGAAGGGAGTTTAGTGACCTGCCACTACCATCTATCTTTTTTTCCACAAAACTAATTCTGCTTACAGTGGTTGTTTGAGTGCTGTAGTGGACTTTATTCCTTGAGGGCTGAGGACTTTTTCTGCACAAAGTAGAATTCAAAAGAATCCACAATCATGCAAATGCAGACCAACTGATTTATTTACAGCAGGAGTATCAAACTGCTGGCCTGTGGCCGGACACATCATCCGGAAGCTGCACCCAACCCGTGGCCGGCAATGGCAAAACCGTCCCAATGTGTTGTACAACTTCACGTGACATCGCGAGTTTGACATGTCTGATTTATAGCTAGAGAGAAACAATATGAAAAATCTATACATGCTGAAGATTCTTTGAAAAGTTTTCTGTCAGTCTCCCCATCACTGAGTTGATTCAAAGAGAAATTAGGGAAGCCTAACATCATCTGAAGTCTCAAAATAACTGATATAACTCAAAATGACTGATATATACAATAACAATCTGTTTATAATCAACACCAAGCTGCATTTAAACTTCACAATGGTTATCTTGTGTAGGCACTTCAGTGTTGGAGGACCTACATTTAATGTAGCAAAAAATGAAGGCATTTGCTTATAGTTTATTTGTTGGGTAGAAATTGACCAACAAATTGAACAGCTTTGAATGAGTTGCCCAGGTTTTTAACTTTTGTCAGCTGTCCAAAAGAAACCATAAAAAAGCACAATTTTATTTATGGGAATGGCCTGCATTTCCAAGGCAAAGAATTCATATATAGCCAGAATCATTCATGGGCTCAATGTTTTTACTTATACGTAGATGTGTGTTCAGTGTGGACCAGAGGTGTTTTCAATGACTTCAATATACTGAGAGAAATTTTTGTGAGAGCAGCTATACCACAAGAATTAGTGAGTGACAAATAGGCTACAATTTGTAATTGGACAGTTTCAGACTTTGAGAATGAAACTGGTAATATAACATCAATACTACATCGCCAAACTACAAATGGAAAGTGAAGGTATGCTCAAGAATGGTTTGTAAGTAATCTATGGAGAAAATATTATACTGAATCAAAAGCTTGAAAATGTTATATGTGCATATTGCAACACTGGGCATGCCATGATAAATCAAATATAAGCAATGTTATTCTTAGCTCATGCTTTATATTCAAAGTGGGACATTTTCAAACCATTTCACATTTTCAATTTCAAAGGAGCATACAAGACAATCGGCTCAAACAAAGTGAGCAATCTTTTCATGCCAAACTAAACTTTTTTTTTCTGGTGGACAAATAGAACAAATTGGAATTCTTCTTTGGAATTTGGAGGTGATATATCTATTAACTGAAGAGAACAGAGGTAATGACAGAATTTCCCTCTGATATGGTTGGATCTACAGCTACAATTCCTGAGCACCATCACTTAGCTATCACTCTGTAATAGTAGGGGGTTAATGTCTCAGGAGTTAACTTGACAGCCCAGGTTTAAGAGCAAGCTCTTCACAACAGGGTGAGCTCCTGTTACTTGACCCACCTCCTGCCCATCTAGCAGCTTGAAATCATGCAAATGTAAGTAGATTAATAGGTACTATTCTGGTGGGAAGGTAACAGCAATCTGTGCGCCTTTGGCATATAGCCATGCTGGCCACATGACCACAGAAATTGTCTTTGGACAACTCTGGCTCCGTCAGATCAGAAACTGAAATGAACACCATTCACTAAAGACAGACAGACTATCAGGGAAACCTTTACCTTTTACCATTATAATTTCTGCATTTTGGCAAGCAGGAATTTAATCCATTGTTTATCACTGTTGCTTGATTAAACATGCCAGTGATTTGTTGTTGTTGTTATTATTATTATTATTATTATTATTATTATTAATATTATTATTGTTGTTGTTGTTGTTGTTGTTCAGTTGTCTTGGGCTGCCTATGTATGTTTCAATTCTTACAGGCTCCCTGGGAGATAGTACTTCGAGAAATTTAAGTGAAACAAACTGAAGAAAAACAGCTTCTGATTCTAGTGTTGCTTGTGAGAACAAAAGAAAAGACACAACCTGGTTTGGTTTGGTTTGGTTTTGCCTCAGCTGCTAGCTATTTTACATTTCCCCAAAGGTCAGTCAGAGCTGGAAATGTTCATTAACTGCTATGCCCACATGCTAAATGCTAATGGTAAGCCCAACAGATGTAGTAGGGTGGCTTAAACATATCATGGTTCTGATCCATGAAATCAATAGTGTAAATTTGTAAAAAAAAAAAAAAAAACTAATCATATATTATATACTGCCCAGAGCCTCTCTGAAGAAGATGGGTGGTTTAGAAACAGGATAGATAGATAGATAGATAGATAGATAGATAGATAGATAGATAGATAGATAGATAGATAGATAGATAGATA
>JAKJMR010000016.1:1579018-1599756 GCA_024449315.1 Daboia siamensis | reverse complement strand
TAATAATAATAATAATAATAATAATAATAATAATAATAATAATAATAGTTTGTTGTAACACACTAATGGACATGCGTAGTTTGGGAATAAGCATGTAATCACAAGCGCTCTCATACACACACTCTCATTCAATCACAAAATAAAAATCACACTGAGATGATTTGATATTGATATTTACAGCTCCAGAAACAACAACTAGCTTCATTGTCACAAGAAAATAGAAAAAGCCCACTTATTTATTTATTGTTAAGGATATATCTTCCCAATAAATTCTTTATTTTGTAGGCAGTTCACTGCTGAAGCAAGCTGAAGCTGCTATAAGATGTTCCAGCTGCAAGTAGGAAAAAGTCTCCCATGCAGCCATTCTAGGTCAGTTGGAGGAGACTTCAGTGCTTGGGGGCTTGCTGGTCTTCACGAGGCCTGGTATAGGTTTCTCTCTTCCCTCTGATCTGGATTTTGAGCCTCCATAGTCATTTGTACTTTTAAAGACAATAGAATCTTTCTTGGTAAATATTTTGTGTATGTCTATCAACCATGACATAGAAGACCTAAAGTGGATCTTCCACAAGATTATGAGCTTCTGTATAACACAAAGATGTCTTGTCAGATTTATTGCTTTCCTACCTTCCTTATACTTTCCTTCTTTATAGAAAGGAGGTGGTGGGCAGAGGGTGGATGAGATGCTGATATTGATCAGGCAACACAATGAACCTTTCTCTCCATATGGAAAAAAAATTATGAAAGCAGAAAAGGCTGAAATTTACCAAGCTGCAACAGGGATGGACTCACTTCCCAAGGATGAGAGAAAAGCATGTTGGTGAAGTTGAATAGAAAGAATCATCGATTCTCAACAATGGCAGTGCTCATGGTTACATTTGCTTTCTCATTTCCTGGGAAACTTTGTAAAGCAAACATCAAGTAAACTTTCTGTGTTGGAAGGGGCCAGGTGGTGATCAGTATGAATAAGATTTGGCAGCAAATCAAGTTTTGGAGGTCTTTTTTACACTTAACACAACTCACAGGCAGAGTCTCTCCCCTAGGATTGACTGACTTTAATACAACATGATTGCTATATATTTAATTTGGAGCATTAATTAGCATTTTCTTTTCATTGCTCTTTCTCTCACTTCTGAGGATGTCTTTAGAGGGGGAACCATCACAACATTATACAGGTTTGCTTCTCACAGTTCACTGAATCTCCTCCCATTGACATGTATATTGTGCCCTAGAAAAATAACGATGGCAGTTATGGGCTATGAACTAAAACATAAACTGTATAGCTCACTCTGCTGACCTGCAGTTTGATACCAAGTCCTTGTATACAAGGGCATTTGCTTTACCCAATTATGCAAAATAAGCAAACAGTGCCAAGAACAAAGATTTAAAGTCACAGATTTTTTGCCATGAAGTGCTCCTGCCAAATATTCTCTAAAACAAGACCTCTTTAAAAATGACATTTTTATGTTGACACAGAAGTGGATTCAGATTTATAATGCTACCCTGATGTCGAGGGTTTTCATTCTCTCATATTTGCATACTGGGGATAACTGGCTGGAAATAAACCCAGTATTTAAGCGGCTGCTCATATGAGCTTAAAACTCCTCTGCAAATGGGTATGCTGATTAGGCTTAGCCTTAATACACTCAGTTCAATAAGGGGATGTCAAAGAGTGAATTCTAGGAAATACAACAAAACTCAGAGATTGGTGGAGGTGATTTGAGAGTCAATTTAATACAGCATATCTAGGTTTAAGCTACATAAGGAGGTAACAGGACAATTATTTATTTATTTATTTATTTATTTATTTATTTATTTATTTATTTATTTATTTATTTATTTATTTATTTATTATATTTGTATACCGCCCTTCTCCCAAAGGACTCAGGGCGATGAACAGGGCAAATATAAGAATACAGAATACAAAAATTAAAAAAGAATTAAATAGGAGCCTGAGCTAAAACAATAGAATAATATAAAAAACCCACAATAAAAACCCCAACCCATCCCCCATCAGGCCAGGCCGGCTTGTTCAAATAGATAGGTCTTTAGGCCACGTTGGAAGGAGCGAAGGTCAGGTGCCATCCGGAGCTCAACCGGCAACTGATTCCATAAAGCCGGGGCGCCCACAGAGAAGGCCCTCCCCCTGGGGGCCACCAGCCAACATTCTCTGACCGGTGGCACCCTGAGGAGGCCCTCTCTGTGGGAACGCACAAGGCGGAGGGAAGTTGACGCCGGCAGCAGGTAATCCCTGAGGTACTCCGGACCCATGCCATGTAGGGCTTTGTAAACCATCATCAGAACCTTGAATCTCACCCGGAAGACAACTGGTAGCCAATGCAGCTCGCGGAGCAAATTAAAATTGAGACTTAATGCATTGCAAGAGTTTTACCAAGGCAAGAAGAGTTAAAAAAAGAATAGGGAGGGGGAAAAAAACGCTTTTTGCACTATAATAGCATCAAAAATCTTCACACATTAAAGAGGCATTGAAAGGCATACTCATACATGGTGAAGGACAGCACCTTACCTGTAAATAAAGACTCAAGAAAGTTCCCATTTCATGGAAGGAGAAAGTAATTTACAGATGAAGAAGAAGGGAAGGAAAGTAGGAGAGAAGGAGAGACCAAAATAAATAAATAAAAAATCAGCTTTTCCTAATGAGGTTAGTATTTTCATGTGTTGTTGGTCTGAATATAATAGAAGACATCTCAATTTCTTTGATAAAGAGGGAAAGGGAAAGACAAAGAACAGCTGACTTCACTGAGTAGGTAATTTTTACCCTTTCATCGGAAATTTGGCAAATTACAAAGACAATGGTAGGAATGCTAGGAAGTCGTTACCAAGGTGTCAAAAAGAAAGAATAGGAAAAAAGAGCATTTTCCTCTTGCTTCCTGGGATGAGGGGCCAGGAAAGAATAAGGGGCCAGAAAAACTTTCAGCCCAGTGCTAATTTAGCATCTCAGTATACTTTTCTGAACCAAAAGGTTTTACTGAAATTACTGGATTTGGCAAGAACTGAAGCATATGAAAAAGTCCATGCACTGGAATTATTCTCAAAGTATAGAATTATATATGTACAGGTGAAACTTGAAAAATTAGAATATCGTGCAAAAGTTCATTTATTTCAGTAATGCAACTTAAAAGGGGAAACTAATATAGAAGATAGACTCATTACATGCAAAGCAAGATAGTTCAAGCCCTGATTTGTCATAATTGTGATGATTATGGCTTACAGCTCATGAAAACCCCAAATCCACAATCTCAGAAAATTAGAATATTGTGAAAAGGTGCAATATTCTAGGCTCAAAGTGTCCCACTCCAATCAGCTAATTAAGCCATAACACCTGCAAAGGGTTCCTGAGCCTTTAAATAGTCTCTCAGTCTGGTTCAGTAGGAATCACAATAATGGGGAAGACTGCTGACCTGATAGTTGTGCAGAAAACCATCAATGACCATAAGGAGGGAAAGCCTCAAAAGGTAATTGCAAAATAAGTTGGATGTTCCCAAAGTGCTGGATCAAAGCACATTAATAGAAAGTTATGTGGAAGGGAAAAGTGTGGAAGAAAAAGATGCAAAAGCAGCAGGGATGACTGCAGCCTGGAGAGGACTGTCAGGAAAAGACCATTCAAAATGTTGGGGACTTTCACAAGGAGTGGACTGAGGCTGAAGTCAGTGCATCAAGAGCTACTACACACAGACGGATCCTGGACATGGGCTTCAAATGTTGTATTCCTCTTGTCGAGCCGCTCCTGAACAACAAACAACATCAGAAGCATCTTACCTGGGCTAAAGAAAAACAGACCTGGTCTGTTGCTCAGTGGTCCAAAGTCCTATTTTCTGATGAGAGCAACTTTTGCATCTCATTTGGAAACCAAGGACCCAGAGTCTGGAGGAAGAATGAGAGGCACACACTGCAAGATGCTTGAAGTCCAGTGTGAAGTTTCCACAGTCTGTGTTGATTTGGGGAGCCATGTCATCTGCTGGTGTTGGTCCACTGTGCTTCATTAAGTCCAGGGTCAATGCAGCTGTCTACCAGAAGATTTTGGAGCATTTCATGCTTCCTTCCACAGATGAGCTTTATGGGGATGCTGACTTCATTTTTCAGCAGGACTTGGCACCTGCACACACTGCCAAAAGCACCAAAACCTGGTTCAATGACCATGGGATTACTGTGCTTGATTGGCCAGCAAACTCGCCTGACCTGAATCCCATAGAGAATCTATGGGGCATTGCCAAGAGAAAGATGAGAGACATGAGACTGAACAACGCAGAAGAGCTGAAGGCCGCTATTGAAGCATCCTGGTCTTCCATAACACCTCAGCAGTGCCACAGGCTGATAGCTTCCATGCCACGCTGCATTGAGACAGTAATTACTGCAAAAGGGGCCCAAACCAAGTACTAAGTACATATGCATGCTTATACTTTTCAGAGGTCTGATATTGTTCTATGTAGACTCCTTGTTTTATTGATTGCACGTAATATTCTAATTTTCTGAGACTGTGGATTTGGGGTTTTCATGAGCTGTACGCCATAATCATCACAATTATGACAAATCACGGCTTGAATTATCTTGCTTTGCATGTAATGAGTCTATCTCATATATTAGTTTCCCCTTTTAAGTTGCATTACTGAAATAAATGAACTTTTGCACAATATTCTAATTTTTTGAGTTTCACCTGTGTGTGTGTGTGTGTGTGTGTGTGTGTGTATTATACATAATCCTATACTCATGCATAATTCTACAGACATACTCATAGAAACAGAAGTACATACAGGGGTATAACCTATCCTTCCCTTTTTATCTTAAACAGGATAGTTCAAATGAGTATAGATTTTATGAGCTGACTACTTTGATGGCTCTCTCCTTGGGCAATGACAGCAATTATATGAGTGTTAACAAGGAAGGGGATGCATTAAGGGAGCTCATCAGGGAAAATGCTTAGAGAAGGTCATACCTTGCCTGGCTTTTAATAATACTGCAAAGAGGCTTTCTCTACACTTTTCTCAAACCGTTCTTTTCAACTGTAGACTATCTCTAACAAAACATGAGAGAGCTCCAAGCAATTCTTCTTGGTTTTGGGGTGAAAATCTGGGGGGAGAATCACATAATAATATCCAGCAGAACAAAGGTTTCCCACCTTCTCCTATACTTGATAAATGTTAACTCAATACACTTAGCTGAGAACTGTATTTCCAGTTCTATTCTGCTGCTATTGCGTATGTTAAAGGACTAAGGATGGAATAGCTGGAGACAGGCCTGTTTACTCATAGCATTGTTTTCAATGGCTCTGAAAAGTTCTGTGCCAAATGATATACAGAAAGTCTCAACAACTGATTGGTGGCAGTATTTCTGCTTCCAGCTGATCTCTAAAGTCACTTAGATTCAGTGGTGGGATTCAGCCAGTTCACACCACTTCGGCAGAACCGATAGCTATTTTTTTGTTGCCCAGGCCCAGAATGGACTTCTGGAAGTGGCATCCACACAGAGAACACATATTTGAATCCCACCATTGCTTAGATCAGGGGTATCAAGCTGCTGGCCCATGGGCCGGATGCGTCATAGCAAATCCATGCCCACTCCATTGCCGGCAATGGCAAAAATGTCATGATACATCGCGACACATCACGTGACTTTGTGAGTTTGACACCCCTGGCTTAGATTGTTCCATCTTGCTAATGCCAACTCTATCTCTGATGTCTTCTTCAACATATCCAAGAATCTTGTCCCCAAAAGCCTACTCAAAACCAGTCACTCTAAAGGCACATATTGTCATTGCCCTTGCCCTTGCTGTAGTGGTGGGATTCAAATATGTGAACAACTGGTTCTCTGTGTAGATGCCACTTCCGGAAGTCCATTCTGGGCCTGGGCAACAAAAAATTAGCTACCGGTTATGCCAAAGTGGTGCAAATCGGCTGAATCCCACCACTGCCCTGCTGACACCAAACATGTCCAGCAGTGTCAGTGATATCAGAAAAAAATTCAGCACCATCCACACACATTGGAAGTTATGGTGGCACAGTGGAGGAGCCGTGGTGGCACAATGGTTAGAATGCAGTATTATAAGCTAATTCAGCTCACTGCCAGGAGTTTGATCCTCACCAACTCAGTGTTGACTTAGCCTTCCATCCTTCCAAGGTCGGTAAAATGAGGACCCAGATTGCTGGTGGCAATGTGCTGACTCTGTAAACTGCTTAGTCAGAGCTGTAAAGCACTATGGAGTGCATATAAGTCTAAGTGCTATTGGTAGTGCTATTACATCTCCCTGCCAACTCTTTATATAATTCACTTTCTTGTTCTAGTTTTTCGCTTTTCAGTTTTAACTTGCAATAATGCCATCTATTTGGTTTTTTTTTCTCAGACATAGCTATCTTGGTCTTTGATACATTAATTTTCAGTTTGACATTCCTCCTTTGATCACAACATTTGCTGCAAATTATTTACATTCTCAGCCAACAATATTGCATTGTCTGCATACAAAACTACACTCATATTTATGTCCTTGACTAACACATCTCTAACATTACCCCACATATTCCTTATACTTTTATTCATAAATAAGTTGTGTAAGAACCAGGATATCATGTACCCTCTTACATATTAGTCACTGTGGATCCATTTACTAATCACTCCATTCTAAGATGTATCTAACATCTGGATACTATGACCATGATTTGTTCATCTTCAGAACCTTTCATCACCCTTGCATTCTTTGTTAGTAGTACCAGTGTCATACACAATAGCCTCGCATACACTAGGAACCTGTCAGTTGGGCACATTTAACATCACAAGTACAACTAAAACCATGTTTTACTCCAAACATGTTTAGGAGTGTCTAAGCAATCTAGGATCACTTTTGTATTTATTTAATTATGAGGTAATGAAAGGGTGTGTTTGAATCTTTTGTCTTTCCCTATACTTTCATCTCTCCTGTAGTCAGAAACTTCTCTAGTTTCCAAGATTTCAGTTAAATCCCAAAAAGCACACATCACAAGGGACATCTCCCCTCTCATTTTTTATAGCAGAGCTGCTGTCATTCCTGAAGGGGCAGTCCTGCCCTTAAGAAATTGTTGAGGAATTTCTATTTGTTAAGGAGGAATTCAGAGAAATCATCCACCCAATTTCTCTCCCCACAGATTTTGAAAGGCCATTTGTGCTCAGCTATAAATCATATACCATCTCATCTTCATTGTCAGACATTGCAAAATGAATGTTCATTTATCACTAGCTCATATCATGCATGCAAATTATGTACAGGAATTATGCAAAGGAGTTGCAAATGAATTTACAACTAATGCACAGAAACTGAAAGCCAAAGAGAATCCTTTGTCTTTAGAGTCATTTACTGCAGAATTAACTCAACACCATTTTTCCTTTCCCACTTTTACCCTTTATATTTAGCTAATTTTAATAGAAATGTATTGATCTACATTTATACGCACAGAATAATAGGTGGCACGATGCTCTCAGGAGATTGGACTCGATCTAGAATATATGAAAGAGGATAGCTTTCTTGAAAGAGTAGCATCTGTAAAAGACCTCAAGGAAGTTGGAAAACTATGATGATAACAAACATAAAAGAAGAAAGAATAAAAAGAGAAAAAGGAAAAGAGGGCAACTGTATGTAATATATATATATATATTGTGTGTGTGTATGTGTGTTAGTTATCCATCAGTTATTAACGATTTACATTTTTTTCTAAATTTGCATTAAAGAAAATAAATGATTCTTCTCTGTTGTTAGAAAATATTGATGCCAAAAGACAATCTATCGGGTCATTTTTTCTTTTTTTTATTCATAGGTAAAATTGCCTTTTCAAATATACATTCTTGAAATGTGAAAATGAAATGTGAGAATGGAAAAAGCTGATTCTACAAGAGATTCAAAGACCAAGAGATTCAAAGTTTGTTATGATCCATGAAGCGTCAGCTCTGGTTTGCAAATGCAGGTGACCACATGGAGATATTTCCAACTGCATGGGTGGAATTTTGTTAATGTATGATAGCCTTTTGTTAAGAGAGACAATTCAGTAGCACTCTTTGACTTTAGAACCGGGCTAGATATCTTATTCTCTCTTCTCAACTGTTGGTAAGTTTTTTCTAAAGTTTTCTTTAGCTTGTTTAGAATGAGCACGGGAAAGGAAAAAAGCAGAGGAGGCACAAAGAGTGTATAAAGGTAAAGGTAAAGGTTCCCCTGCACATGCGTGCTAGTCATTTCCAACTCTAGGGGACAGTGCTCATTTCCATTTCAAAGCCAAAAAGCCAGCGCTTGTCCCAGAACGTCTCCATGGTCATGTGGCCGACATGACTAGACACTAAAGCTGCACGGAATGCTGTTACTTTCCCACCATAGTGATCCCTATTTTTCTACTTGCATTTTTACATGCTTTCAAACTGCTAGGTTGGCAGAAGCTGGGACGAGTAACAGGCGCTCACTCTGTTACACAGCACTCGGGATTCATCCCGCCAAACTGCTGACCATCTGATCGACAAGCTCAGCGTCCTAACCCACTGAGCCACCGCATCCCTTAGAAAGAGTATATATAGGTGCCTATATTTAGGTGCTTAATATGTATTATTAGACTATTTAGGACATTCTAATGAGAAACTGACAGAACTTTAACTAGAATTGCATCATTGACCACCATTACAATTGCAATACAGATAGTCTTTGGTTAATGACTATTCTTTCAGCAACAGAAGTCATGATCTGGGCACTCAGCAAACTGCTCAAATTTATGATAGTTACAACATCCAACATTCATGAGATCACTAATTGCAATCTTCCCTGCCAGCTTCCCACAAACAAAGTGAATGGAGAGGGTGGCAGGATAGGTTGCAAGTTGCTCTTGTAAGTCAGTTGCACTCCTATAGCTTTTTCTTTTGGGGAGCCTAACTATATAGTTGGAGATTCCCTAGTACCTTGCACTCCATAGCACACATATATTCTGCCCACAGGGGCACTTGAGCACCCTCACTCGTATGACAGCAGCCACCAGTGTCTCTTCCACACTCATACTGTGTCACAGCAGTCACTTATTTGGCTGCCAGACTGATTGTCAAACTTCTGGAACTTTTGACTTCCTGCTGCCTTCCCCATTGACATTGCTTGTTGGAAGCCAGCAGGAAGTTGTGAGGAAATCCTTGCTTAATGATTCATGATCCTTGCTTAATAATAGCAATGGGGATTGCTAAGTCTGCCTTTGCTGCACTTCACAATCACAATGTTTAGCTCTGGAAATGCTAGCTCTAATTAACATTGTTAAATGAGGACTTTCTATATTACATTTTATTGTGGAAATTAGATAATCAGCCATTTTTATCTTATAAAACATATCAGGAAGATTACAATGCCATAAAAAGTTTGTATATATTTATATGATTTATAATATTGTTTTGTCTGTGTGCAACATAGAGACCAGCTTAACAACCTTTGGTAATTTGAGCTGATTGGTTCATTTCATATCAATTCTAGTCTTTCAAAAACTGAAGTGCATAATGTAAATTCTGCTTATGCATGGACATCAATAATTCACCATATTATGTTATGATCTCTGCACAGAGATGGCCAACAGTGTAATTCAATGGACGTACAGACTACAGTAAATCTGCTGAAATTAAGTAAGATGTATTCAGAACAAATATGGGAAGATTTTGTGCTGACAGCTTAAGTCACTTGCATCACCTGAGGTTTATTTATGTCAGGGAGGGGAGGTGTCAAAAAATCAACACAGTGGGTATGCCCTTCTACTTGTTGTGCACCCTTTGATTAATGTGAAAGGGAGCATGGCTTTAACCACACTGCCACCACAGGTTTTTCTTGACCTCACACAGATCAATCTATGATTCATTATTTTTACAAAAAGGATAAAATGTGATTACACTTCAACACATACAATTTAAATAGATTGTTTAATGATTTCTGAGTTTGAAATGATGAAGAATTTTTGATAGAGAGAGAGAGGGATGATGAACAAAGGGCTAATTCTTGATGTCAATTACCAAGTTCTTTTACTGAACAAGAAATACCTTGGAACAAGAAGAGTTAGGCAGAAAATATTTCTTAACCCAACCAATGAAATGAATCTTCTTTTTTCATTTCCTCTCATGCCAAACAAAAAAGCTACAACCATGGGATAATTGACAAGAGAGAGCCAAAGGAGAGGTTCACATCTTGGCAGATGTGATAAAATGGCTCTGAAACATGATCAACATTCATTGTCCTGCACTAGGTAGTCATCATTTTATACTGATCTATCTTTGTTTGCATAAATCCTGTATTTACTGAAAAACTTGATGGGAGACATGAGAAGATTTAAGAAATCTTATCTAATTCCAACAGTAATTGTAATTTAGATGGAAACAAACACAGCATGAGGGATAAGGTGTGTATGCATATTCATGTTAATTTTGAAATTCCAGACAAATCAACATTTTGTGCTATAAAACATTAATTAGCATTTCCAGCAGCAACTAGACTAATCTTTTTTAAAAGTCTAAAGGTTTGCTATGG
The DNA here is from genome assembly GCA_024449315.1 of Daboia siamensis. Lineage (NCBI taxonomy): Eukaryota > Metazoa > Chordata > Lepidosauria > Squamata > Viperidae > Daboia > Daboia siamensis. Next base: position 1,589,249 of record JAKJMR010000016.1, on the reverse strand, counting down.
ATTCTAAGTGTTTCTCTTGACTTTGGGATTGAAACCGCAACAGAATTTTGTTTTATGTAAACATATCATTAGCAGTAGTTCTAGTTATATGGCAGAGATGAAAGTGACATCCTGGAAAAATCAAAGCAATGTTTCTTTGGCCTCATGAAGACATGAAGGAAACAGATCAAATGAAATGTTTCTCTTTGAACAGAAAAAAAAGTTTTAAGTTACATGGGCAGTACATTAGTGCCCTATAATTCCCATTTTTAGCACTCTATCTGGTCTCTCTGTAGAAGATAGGAAATGTTGTTCTTCAGTGGTTTTTTTTCCCCTACCTGGCAAATCGTATCCAAGTGGAGATATGAGACAATTTCAGCATGACTTCATGATATCCATCATATTTAGATCAAGGAAGCAATCTACCACTTTTATGGCCCAAACAGTATCATGATCTGAGGTAGACTTTCATAGTGATTATACTCTCATTATCAAAATCTGTTCATGAAAGATGCATTTATTTTCACCTTTTTATGTTGTCAATAGCAGTGTAACCTGTCCATGCAGGAAGATCTTTGTGAAATCTTAATCCACTGATATCAAACTGCTTCATATCTTGCCAGTGTGGTATTATTTTAGTTTTTATTGTAAGTAATATACTGCTACTCTTTATTTATTATTTTGCAGATAAATACCTGAATTTATCTGGGCACTATCTAACAAAATGAAATTCAATTGTGAAAAAAGTAAGGTTCTGCATTTAGGCAGGAAAAATCAAATGCATAGGTATAGTATAGGTGGTACCTTGCTCGATAGTAGTAACTGTGAGACAGATCTCAGAGTCCTAGTGGACAATCACTTAAATATGAGCCAGCAGTGTGCTGCAGCTGCCAAAAAAGCCAACACAGTGCTAGGCTGCATTAACAGAGGAATAGAATCAAGATCACGTGAAGTACTAATACCACTTTACAATGCCTTGGTAAGGCCACACCTGGAATACTGCATCCAGTTTTGGTCACCACAATGTAAAAAAGATGTCGAGACTCTAGAAAGAGTACAGAGAAGAGCACCAAAGATGATTGGGGGACTGGAGGCTAAAACATATAGGGAACAGTTGCTGGAATTGGGCATGTGTAGTTTAATGAAGAGAAGGGTGAGGGGTGACATGATAGCAGTGTTGCAATATCTCAGGGGCTGCCACAAAGAAGAGGGAGCCAAGCTATTCTCCAAAGCACCTGAAAGCAGGACAAGAAGCAATGGATGGAAACTAGTCAAGGAGAGAAGCAGCCTAGAACTAAGGAGAAACTTCCTGACAGTTAGAACAACTAACCAGTGGAACAACCTGCCTCCAAAAGTGGTGAATGCTCCAACACTGAAAGTTTTTAAGAAGAGACTGGCCAGCCATTTGTCTGAAATGGTATAGGGTTTCCTGCCTTAGCAGGGGGTTGGACTAGATGACCTCCAAGGTCCCTTCCAACTTCTTCTTCTTCTTCTTCTTCTTCTTCTTCTTCTTCTTATTATTATTATTATTATTATTATTATTATTATTATTATTATTATTATTATTTCAATGGTGTTATTATGAATTTTATTAAACAGGTAAAACAAACAGAGTAATATAATACAAAAATGAATGAATATATCAATATCTATATCAAAATGTGGAAAAACTATCCCTCCCCAAAAAATTAGTAAGAAAAAGAAACTCTCTCCTTCAACCACAGGAAACATGTATGAAATTAACAATTTATTGCTGTCTCTTAAATTACAACCAGATATATCTTCCTGCCATACCTCACCCCATTTTTTTATAAACTTATCTCTATATCTTCAGCTATCCTTATTTATCAACAAAGGTATAGTAAAAAAAATAGCTAAAATAGCTAACCACCTAAATGCATAATCCCCCTATTAGTCTAAATCCGTCTCATCACTGTCTTAATAATTAAAATGTCATGGTTCCAACAGATGAGACCAGTAAAAACAGAACTCCAAGGCAAGAGGTTTCCTTAAAGAACATATTTATTGGCTACAAAGTATCAGCACAGTGAACAGTGAAACCAAGTCTGGAGTTCCCTTCCAAGCATTACAATGTTACAAAGTTCAACTTTCCACCCCAGCACTATGTAATTATCCATGTTCCCCATAGAATACTTTGGCAGACTTTCTAACAGAAGACTCAGCCCACTAAAAGTCAGGCAACAATGACCTTGGTTCCCATGGGACAATTTATTGTTTAACCTTAAAACCACTCATTCCCCTTCCCAGTATTTTGGCAACCAAAAATGAAGCAAAAATAGCTTCAGCCAAGATCATTGTAGTGTTGACATAAATATTACAAGAAACGGTAATAAATTTGAAAGCTATTAAACATTTTTAGACAATTTAATTAACCAAATTAATTGGTTATTTCCATTTTTTTTTAAAAAAATTCTCTTTTCTCTTAGGAAATATACAAGTGATTTTGGTGCTCTCTAGGCTGGGATTTTTTTTCTTTGCATCTCTGTGTATGTGCACAATGTTCATTATAATTTGAAACCATCCTCCTCAACTTTAACCAATTTTCTTTATCTCAACCATTGTCTTCAATTTTCTGTGTCTGTTTGAATTATAATTTCCAATTTCCCATGCACTGACTACTAAACTACTCCTATACTATTAGAGTCATATGATTTTAGAAAGACACTCAAAATATTGTTCCATTCCTTCATCTCTGATATTTCAAATTTTTTATCTGAATGTTCTGCTTCTGAAGGATTGGCTTCCTCCATCTCCATCTAAGCAATTCCAATCCAATTTAACTTCAAAATTTGCTGTAGTTGACTCAGTTGGCTAAGATGGCTAGCTATAGAAATTGAGTAAAATAAGTAAATAAATTGCAGCATTAATATTATTGAGCTACACTATTAATTTACCCATTTCTTTTCTTCTTCTTCAAGGAAAAGTTAGATTATTTCACATGAGAATTATTACAGAGTCCTCAAAATGCATCTTGCATAATTATTGGGAACTTCAGCTGATCTAGGCTGAGGCTGAGTATATAACTCATTTGCTAAATCAGGCTACTATCTCTGCTATTCATAATTATAAACTCATGAATGATGCAGGTTACATATAAATCTGTCCAAAAATGAATTACTTAAAGGAATTGATCTGTTGATTTAACTACAGTTAAAGACAAATTGATAAGAAAAGGAGAAAGGTCTTCTTAGGTTCCCACCTTCTTGTGAAAACGTCTACAAATAAAAGTTTGTATTTTTCTCTGAGTAGCAATCATGTTATTATTCAGCTAAGCTTCTCTGTGAAAGTTGATTGGTTTGGTGAACTGAGTCTTAAAGGATGCTCTTTAGTCTTCTGATTTTAATCATTTCTTTGGTTTTTTTTTCTTATTTTTCTTATTTTTTCTCACTTTTCCTTCCTAGAAAAATGGAATATAAATTGAAATAAATTAATCTATACAAACTAAATTGACTATGAAGGCTTTCATTATTATTTTTTTTAAAAAAAAAACATTAAATCCATGATGAAAAAGAGCTTTGTAACAAGTACTGAGAATTGTTTGATTATTTTTTCTCAGCCTTGTGTGTGTGTGTGTGTGTGTGTGTGTGTGTGTGTGTGTGTTTGTGTGTATTGGTTTGGCTTCGGGTTTGTGTATGTCAGTTTGATTTGTTTGGGGTTTGGGGGGTGCAGCAGCTGGAGATGCTGCCAAGATTTGGCATCCAGCTGCTGCACCCCCCCGACCCCCATACAAAGCAAACAGACATACGCCATGAACACAGGACCAGACCGCAAACCTGAAGCCAAACCAAAGCCCGGGATGTTACACCACAACCTTCTGCTTGGGACATTACATCATAGAATTCAGGAGGTTACAATGCTAAAATCTGGGATATCACAACACAGCAAACCACCCAGGATATTTCAACACAGAACTCAGGAAATCACTACAATAGAGCTCAGGATGCATCACACAGCCCATTACCCAGTCGTTACAACACAAAGGACTAACGAGCACACAGCCAGCACCTTAACCACACAGGATGTTACAAATCAGCCAAATAACCCCATCAACCAATCATGATGTAACATCATAGCCAACCAATCCACTTACAGCAACAAAGCCAGTACCCCACACATTCCCACCAGTATTTATAGAGAGATGGCAGCTCCGATCATGCTTCGCTCGCACAAGCATGAAACCAAAGACACCAGCCTGAATATGACAAGTGGGACCTCGTCTAAACGTTGCCAAGACACCCTCAATCCTACATGGGAAAAGACCCAAATACGCCAAGACCTACATATATGTGTGTATGTGTCTCTCTCTCTGTGTGTGTGTGTGTGTCTGTTTGTGTGTGTAAATTTTTTTGGATTGCTAACAAAGAATTAAAGGGAGGCTGATATGGCCATTTCAAATTCATTTGTTCTCATCAGTCAGCCATACCCTTCTGAGATTCGAACCTGGCGTATGGCTGACTGATGCGAACAAATGAGTTTCAAATGGCCATATCAGCCTCCCTTTAATTCTTTGTTAGCAATCCAAAAAAATTACACAAACATGAGCTGTCACTGTTGTGACTACAGCCTGTGGATGGCCTTGGGTTAGGCTGAAACAGGAAATAAGATTTGCCCCATGTTTGGGGCCTAGCAAGGTATTCAAAATACTTAACAAACACTTTATATGTGTGTGTGTGTGTGTGTGTGTGTGTGTGTGTGTGTAAATTGGTTTTGCTAACAAAGAATTAAAGGGAGACTGATATGCATTTCAAACTTATTTGTTTTCGTCAGTCAGCCATACCCTTCTGAGATTCGAACATGGGCTGATTGCACATTAGGCAGTTGTTTTAACCTCTAGGCCACAGGATCTCTCTCGCTTTGTTAGCTGAGAAGCAAGGGGGATATGTGTCAAATGCTTGTTAACTATTTTTAGATTACCTTGCTAGGCCCCAAACATGGGACAAATCTTATTTCCTGTTTCAGCCTAACCGAAGGCCATCGAACAGGCAGTAGTCACCACTGGTGACAGCTCATATTGCTAAATGTGCAATCAGCCCAGGTTCGAATCTCAGAAGGGTTTGGCTGACTGACGAAAACAAATAAGTTTGAAATGCATATCAGTCTCCCTTTAATTCTTTGTTAGCAAAACCAATTTACACAAATATGAGCTGTCACCAGTGTTGACTACTGCCTGTTCGATGGCCTTTGGTTAGGCTGAAACAGGAAATAAGATTTGTCCCATGTTTGGGGCCTAGCAAGGTAATCTAAAAATAGTTAACAAGCATTTGACATATATATATATATATATATATATATATATATATATATATATATATATGTGTGTGTGTGTGTGTGTGTGTGTGTGTGTGTGTGTGTGTGTGTGTGTGTGTATAGGAGTTTAGTTAGAACATTTTTAAATAAAAGAATAAGACAGTTATACATGTTTCAACTAAACTGTCATTTTGTGTTAGAATAGGCAATACTTCAAAACGCTAAAATTCTTCAACCATACAAACACGAAAATCCTCTCATCCTCTCAACTGGATTTCTTTCTTGACTCTAGGGAATGTTTTCCTTTTCATGCTAGGATCCATGTCCCAAAGTGACATAATTATATGATTTTTTTTTTCAAACATACCTGGCAAAGCAAGTAGTTATTTCCCTTTGCGGATTCTCTTGGCTGTCTTCCCTCCCAAGAGCTTGTAAAACATCTAAATAGATAAAAGATAAATATTTGGCAGTAACAGCTAAACTCGAACATCACATTATAGGACTGAAGTGCTTGAAATTATTGCTTTAAGTGTAGGATTCTGATATTGCAAAAGGTAACATGGAAAAACCTTCACAGGTTCCTCTGTCAAAATTTTAAAGTTTATTGTGATAGGAGAACATATAGTGTGAGGACCACATATCTTGTTATGAACCTAGGAATTCATATTTATGAGGTAGACCTTCACTGTTAGGCCTGTATGATAGCCCTTCCTTTAATTCTTATAAGCATTGGAAATACTCTTCCTTCAGGCTAAAGTTGGTTCTCATCCACTATCTCAGTTTTTTTTTAAAAAAAAAAAATAGATTTAAGACACAGCTCGCTTGCCTTGTTCGTTTAAAAAAAATAGAAATATAATGTTGAATGAGTTTCTTTAATGTTTCTTTAATGTTATACCACTATAACACCCTTGGTGTTTTTTTAACAACTTTTTTATATGCTGCCTATCATCCTTATCTTCATCTTTTTTCTGGGCAGGTGGACACACTTCAAAGCCATTCTATGGACTGCAACAAGTACAATATACTTTCTAAGGAGTTAATTTTATATAATTCAGTTTAATAATTTAATTTAATTTTTATGGCTGCCCACCTTGCACAAGTGATTCTGGGCACTGAATAGAAATAAATGCCTATGAAGCAAATGTGGTGATTGCAAATCATAATAATGCCGGAGGTTGATGATTTGCTTTGTTGCATTCCCTGTACCATTTATTTTATTGGATTTTCTTTCAATTAAAAAAGTTTTTTTCCCTTTAGAAATCACGCCAACCTTTAAGAAACCAAGATTAGAAAGCATCAGTTGCCCAAACAGACTTGCAGGGGACACAGTGGTTTGTACAGGTAGTCCTCAACTTACAACAGTTCATTTAGTGACCATTCAAAGTTACCATGGCACTGAAAAGAGTGACATTTAACCTTTTTCACACTTATAACCATTGCGGTATCCCCACAGTAACACGATCAAAATTTATGATGGTTTCAGTGTCCAAGAGTCATGTGATCCCCTTTTGTGACCTCTTTACAAGCAAAGACAATGAGGAAGCCAGATTCACTTAACAACCAGGCTGCTAACTTAACAACTGCAGTGATTCACTTGACAACTGTGGCCTGAAAGGTCATAAAATGGGGCAAAATTTGCTTAACAGCAACAGAAATTTTGGGATGAATTGTGATCATAATTCGAGGATTTCCTGTACATGCAGCTTTAGAATGGTATGATTTTGGGGGATCAGGAGTTATAAGAAAAAAAATGTGGCTGCTTACTTAAGAAAGAGCCATGAAAATTAAAAAGAAGAAATTGTGCACGTCTCTGGAGAACAGCAACCATAAAAACATCTAAAAATGGGACTTTTGTGATGAATAGATCGCCCCACCACTGGGCTCCATTTCTATTGAAGGAAGGAAGATAACTGACATTAGTTATCAGTAGATTTGGTGTTACTTTGGTAGTTAATCTCAAACTTGTTTTGTGAAAATTCTCCCATTCTTCTTCCAGTGCCTGAATGTAAAATAAACTACAGACAAAGGTGAATTTGACCAAGCTAGTAATTCTTAAAAAGACTGTTCCTGTCACCTCTGGGAATGAATCTTGGGCAGAATACATCTTGCTGTCAAAGAATCTAAAAAGGTATTTATTTTTCCTTACTGAAAAAGACCATCTGATATCAAAACTAATGTAGGACATATTTCACTCTGCACTCCCTGAAGAAATTCACTTAAAAGGTGAAAAGTGAGAATGGTTTGAAAATGTACGAGGATGGGAAATTACCAGCCTGGTCTCTTAAATCCTAGACCATAATTCTGACAACTGAACATCATTTCTCAGTTGTTCCTCCTTGCTCTCTTCCATTTCTTCCCTTTCTAAAAGCTGCTTTCTTCCATCAGAGCAGTAAAGGTCAGGCAGCTTAGGAAGAAATCTTCTTAGCCTTTGAACTACGATTAAAGAAGGAATCCCAGTTTACTACTGAAAGCAACAGCCTATTGTTAAGTTCTTTTTCATAAGATACGGCATCTGAAGAACTCATACATGAGGCATGTGACTTGATTTGTGTGAATCACATCCTTGAAATTCTCCACCTTCTTCGGACATACCCAAATATTATACTCCTTTCTTGATTCCACCAACAAATGGGCTATCCCACATTCAGAATCTTGCATCACCCTTGTAACTTCTGTTTTTATGGTTCTCTGTCAAACTTTCAGATTTATAAACATCTCTGTTTACTTTTCACAAACAAATTAAATATGTTCTGCCCAAATGTGCTTTCATCTCTGAGTTGTTCTTAGTGTTTTGTTTTTGTTTTTGCTTTGATTGTATCAAATATTTTATCTTAATGTTATCTGCCCAGAGTCCGTTGGAGATGGGATATAAATATAGGGAAAAACAAACGTCTATAGACACACATGTGTTAATTGGTATAAACTGAAGTGATGCACTTGAAAAAAACAAACATTTTTTTTTTCTTCAGCAGATGCCCCCTAAAGTCACCATTCTCTACATTATTCAGTCTCTGAGTGGCCAATCATTTTTTCTGTATTCATTTGTCTTATTTTCATAATATAATTTATTTCCTCTCTCTGTGTGTTTTTCTTTTTCTCTTGTATCTAGTGTTTTTTTTCCCCAGATCACATCTGTGAATCTTTCGTTTTCACCATTCATTGAAACATAACATATAATGATCACAGACCTACTGATTCTTACCTTATCCCAACAATCTTGATACCACTCGGTATAGCATACACCTTAATATTTTATGACATACATAAAATATGCTAGCCATTTTATTCATAATATAATCTGTATCTTCTCTTTCCTCTGCAGATTATTCAACAACTTTATCCAAATGATCAGAACTATATCAGTTTCCCTAGGATTCACAGAGACATCTTTTATTTTATTTTTTAAAAAAAGAATTTTTATTGCTTGGGCCCATAGATATTGTCATCTGCTGCCTGTCATATTTTTAAACAAACAAGGCTTTCACTAAATACTTTTGAGTAATATATATTACTTTAGAGTAATATAGAGTACTTTTGTATATTACTTTACAGTAATATAAAGAACAATGCTATGATATTTATTTGTTCTGTGTATTAACAAATTGAAAATATTGAAAATGGATTGTGATAAATATGATTAATTGATACTCTAAGAAATAATATATTTTTCCAGTAGCTTTTTTCAGTTCTTTATTTTTTCTTTTCTTACATACTGATGGAAATAAAATCCTGAATATGTTTTGTGCTTTTTTTTAAAAAACAAAAACTTTAACGTCAACAAAACAACATAGTGAAAAAAAAATCTGCAACTATACAATATGCTGTAATTAACATGATATATTCTAATATATGCTATACACCTTACATGAAATATACACTTTTGCTTTCAGAGTAACTGTGGCAATGACTGAACATAGTAGTTTTGAAAATAGTATAATTTATGATTGTTATGGCTTAAGATAATTGTTGTTATTGTTATTTCTTATTCTTGAATTAAAGTGACACCCTGTATTATAAACAGACTCATCTATGTTTACTGTAAAAAGATTATAATAATAAATCAGGCAGAGTACGGAAGGAAATTATATCATCCTCAAATTTGCAAATACCATTAACACTACTTTATAAATCATCATCAAACATATGCCAAGATGGTTCTGTTCCTACTTGACTAAAGAAATAAGATCAAGAAAAAAGGAATTACTCATTTTATAATTATCCTCAGATAAAACGAGCCAACTATCATAATTTAAAAGCAATTTTTGAAAGTTCTATCATGAAGTAAGACAAGCCTAGAAAAATTATTATCTTCCTTTTAATTACTAATATTGTAACAGTTGGTTTCAGCAATTAAGTGGTAATTTATATATGCATCTCTATTTAAAGTTTGTATGGGGTAGGGTAGGGATAAATTATCTCCAAGCTGAAACCTTTATTATGACATTTTATGAACATACATGGTTTTAATATGCTTATATTTGTGGAATGAGAGCACATATAATTTTAAAAATCCATGTGATATGGTCATCCAGGGCAATAGAATTAATATTAAATAGTGTTATTTTCAAATCTAAAAAGGAAAAATAAAATAATTCAAATCTGAATCATTTTCAAAGTGTGGATAGTCCTAATGTATACCATTACTGTAAAGAAAAAACTCTGTCCAGGAACTAAAAATAGAATGAATCAGATGGGGAAATACATTCAGTAATCATCTAGCCATAATAAAAAGAAAGCTGCACATTTGTTTATTTTGAAATCAAGAAGCCCTTTGTCAAACTTTTTATAGCTGTTTAAATTTTTTACACACACTCCTTTAATCAAATCTGTTGAAAGAGAATAAATACCTTAGCAATTGTATAGTTGCTAAGGTAGACAGTAATACCCAATTTGTCTCCATATTTCTTAAGATGGAGATTTCTTAATTCTCTTTTAACAATTATTTCATGAACAGGAAAGCTATCTATCTAGATCAGGGGTCGGC
>JAKJMR010000016.1:1554743-1574018 GCA_024449315.1 Daboia siamensis | reverse complement strand
GGCTCAAAGAGCCGCATGCGGCTCCGGAGCCGCGGGTTGCCGACCCGTGATCTAGATAAATGGCTAGTTCCAACCTGTACACTTCTCCAAAGTAGCATCCTCTTTTTCAGCCTCTGAGAAAATCATTACACCATTGTTTAATGATAACAAAAGGACAGTCTCAGAATGGGACAATATCATGTGATAAATAATATTCCTACTCTATTTGCACACCATAAAGCAAGTCTGAGAAAATATAGAACAACATCATTTATATTGTCCATTAACAGTATTGATATTTTAGAGGGGAAAAAACCCAGTGCAAAATCATTAGAGAGGAGGAAGTGAAATTGGTAGAAATTTCTAAGTTATCTTTACTGAATATATGTATGTACATGTGCAATATGTGATTGTTCAGATGTCTTTCAGATGTTTTAACAGTATAAACAGGATATTTTGCCATTTTTTCCACCAGATTTGCTTATGTTACTGAATATAAGTATGTTCACATTTTGCAAAAAGCTTTTCATTGGAAAAAAGTGCTTCTTGGTTTTATATCCAACTTTTTCTCTTAGAACCTGAAACTTAACTAAAGATCTTGATCTTCAGATAAGCAATAATGTGATGAACCTTTGACTAAGAAAGATTGGCCCAAAATAATCCATTAAGTTTTAGGCCAGAGAATTGATTTGAATTTGGAATATCCAGGTCAAACACATGAATCACCATATCAGATTATCCATACTTTTTTGAAGATATAGGCATGTTACCGAACAAGTTATTGAGTTGCAAGCTGTGTAGCAAAGTTATGAAATTTAGCTATGGTGTCACCCTTTTCATTTTTGGTCTTCTGCATTTCACTTAGTTTGAAATGAGCATGCCCATCTACAAACTCTGATCAATCAAATTTTCATCAATCCATAAACTAAGTGGTTGTCACGATGAGATCCCATACAGGTAGACTTCAACTTACAACAGTTTGTTAAATGACCGTTCAAAGTTATATTGGCACTGGAAAAAGTTACTTATGACCGTTTTTTCACAGTTACAACTTTTCTAACATCCCTATGATCATGTGATCAAAATTCAGAAGCTTGGCAACTGGTTCATATTTATGATCATTGTTGTGTCCCAAAATCATGTGATCACATTTTGTGATCTTCTGACAAGCAAAGTCAATGGGGAAGCCAGATTCACTTAACAACCTAGTTACTAACTTATCAACTTCCTCCTGGACTCACGACTCAGTTTTGAAGATCATATTGGAGTTGTGGCCAGGGGGGCATTTGCCTAGGTTCGCCTGGTGCGCCAGTTGCACCCCTATCTGGACCGAGATGCCCTACGTATGGTCACTCATGCACTCGTTACCTCTCGGATAGATTACTGCAATACTCTCTACATGGGGCTGCCCTTGAAGACCACCCAGAGGCTCCAGCTGGTGCAGAATGCAGCCACGCGGGTTGTGATGAGAGCATCCCGATACTCCCATATTACACCCCTCCTGCGTGAGCTGCATTGGTTACCGGTTGTCTTCCGGGTGAGATTTAAGGTGCTGATACTTACCTTTAAAGCCCTACATGACCTAGGCCCGGGATATTTGCAGGACCATCTACTGCTGGGGACGACTTCCCATCGCCCAGTGCGCTCACACAGAGAGGGCCTCCTCAGGGTGCCGTCGGCTAGACAATGTTGGCTGGCGACCCCCAGGGGGAGGGCCTTCTCTGTGGGAGCGCCAGCCCTGTGGAACCAACTCCCCCTTGAGCTCCAGATGGCCCCGGATCTCCAGTCCTTTCGCCACGACCTCAAAACTTTCCTTTTTTATCAGGCTGACCTGGGTTTTTAAAATGTTTTAATTTTTAACTGTTTCGTTAATTTATTTTGGGGCTGTTTATTTAATTTCTTTTAACTTTTGTATTGTTGTTTTTATTGTTGTTAGCCGCCCTGAGTCCTTCGGGAGATAGGGCGGCATATAAATCCCAAAAATAAATAAATAAATAAATAAATAAATAACTGCAGTGATTCACTTAACAACTGAGGCAAGTAAGGTCATAAAATGGGGAAAAATCACTTAACAAATATATCACTTAACAACAGAAATGACCTCAATTATGGTCATAAATTGAGGACTACCTGTATTGCAGACCTGAGCACTAACCCACTGAACATACTATGTTGAGAAATATTATTTATATATTAAAAGTGTCTTACCTTTGTGGCAAAGATCTTGGTATTTACTGAGCAGAAGCATGCTTTCAATCATTTACTTTATTATTTGTCATTGTTTTTAAAAAGGCAGCCTGGATTGCACTGCCTTGGATTTTTTGTTATGCTCGGCAAGAACAACAAAAGCAACTATTTTCACAGTTTGTTTCTAAAGTTGATGGACAAAAAATGTGTAATTTTTATCTGGCCCCATGTTCATCCACGCGAGTAGCTTATCCTTCCTCTCTGTGACATCTTCCAAACCTTAATTTAGTATGGAAATAGTGGGAAAAGTCATACAAATGTTGAATTATTCAAAGTGATACATGACAATCTTAATTACTGTGAAAGTTTATCATTGGAGATCAGTACTGAACACGTTCAACTTAATTTGATTGGCCTTTACACTGACATTTTAAGCTTTCTTGGCCCATTGAAACAAAAAAGTGGAAATGCTGCAAAACAATATCTGGCTAAGTTCCAACAAGTTTGGAATATGCTTGAAAGAGAGAATGTGAACACAGAAACAAATTTCCTTTGTCTTAAAGCATACTTCGTATTCTGCAGAATCATTAAAATGTTTCAATTTTCTGAGCCATCTGCTCAGCAAAGAAAAGAACACAAAATAAATGAGCTAACTGACCCACCTCTTTTTGTGAAGAACTGCTATAGATGTTATAGTGAATTTTGTTGATCTGTACATGACTATAATATACTGCATAAAATTCAGTGACAGCAGCTCTCCCTATATTTACTTCAGAAGAACTTTAATTGGTTTCTGTGGGGTTTACTGGTTCATAAGTTCATGCAGAAATGGCACTATGCATCTTTTTTAGAAAGCACATGCACATCAAATGAATGAATAAAAATTACATTAATCTGATTGTCCAAATATTGCCAAGGTTACCTTGCTATACACTGATTTAACCATTGTATGAATGATGTGTCCTTATTTTGTGGTTGACAAATATAGCTTGTACTGTATGTAGCAGAAATAAACTTATAGTTTGCCACATCAAGAGTCTTTCACTAGTGGCCATAAAAGCTGGGGATACTTAAAGTTTATTATTTAACTACAACCGGAGGTTCACTGATTTACCTTTCAGACATACAGTATAGATTCCTGAACAGTTATGTATGGGTGTGCATGTATATATTAGTATCATGCAATGATTCAGAGTTAAAGAAGAAAAAAGTACTTTGGAAGGCATGTGGGTGCATACTTAACATCTGTTAATTCATTCAACCACATGTTTATCTTCCCAAAAGAATGTTTATTACCCAAACAACGCTGAGGGAAGACACAACTGTTTTAAGATGTCTGTAAGTTACCATGACTACATTAGTCTCTGATTGCCTTTCAGCTCACTAGTATCCTCTCTCCCTGCAGAGTGATAGGGTCCATTTGATTGGTTCATGTGGGTCCTGCTAAATCTTTGAACATATAAAAATCTCAGTACAATTATCATATATAAAACAAAGTTCCATAAGTTGTCTCCATCTGTCTGTCCATTAAGCTTTCCTGGTTGCTTTCACTTAGGAGTCGCTTCTAGGCCATATGAGCAACATATAAATTTAATAAATATAAATAAATAAATAAAAAGGTTTCTGGTTTTAATTGTGCACTCCAGGTTCCTTCAATTAAACAATGCCATCTATCAGCACCACAGAAGTGACTTTTTCCAGTGCTTGGAAATTCCTCTGAAATGACTCCTACCCTATTGATGATCCAGTGAGACTAGGTCTTCATCACCTAGGATTTGACAAGATAATTAATGCCCCTTCTGGATAGTATGGACCTCTTTCTTGTTGTCAGGGTTTTGTTTTTGTTTTTTGCCATACTTTGCTCCTTATTTTTATTGTTAGTTGTTTTACTTTTATTTTTCTGTATTTTTTTAATTGTGAACTGCCAGAGTCGTTGAAAGCCAGATGGTATACAAACTGAACACGTAAGTATCCTCATGCATGCCAAAGAACTTTCTTCTATTTGAATTTAAAGCTTTGCATAATCTTAATAGGTATGAGTCTATGCATGTGTATTTATGGATATGTGATGTAAATGGACATCCTGACACTCATATACATATGAATATATACAAGAATACTATAAATAGTTATTGATGAATTCCAGAAAAGAATACAGGCACTAACAAAACAAAAGACAAACAAGTGTGCACAATATTTGCATATTCTAATTTATATGTTTCTGTGTAATTATAGATATAATTACACAAATGATATAAACTGACATAAAATAATTATGCAGCTGATATAAATGAATGACAATCACATACATTTTATCAGTTGGGCAGGCTATGGAAATAACAGACCTATCTTGTATTTTGGAGAATGATGTTTGTATGTACCTTGGAACCTCTGTACTACATTAAATGGTGATCCATTTAACCAGGGTTTTCAGAGTAATGAATTTTAAATGTCAAGCTGATTTGCCATTCAGATCAGCCCTCTGAATTCTTTGATGGATTTCCATCTCATTCCTCCCACCCTGATTAACACAAATGTTATCCTCCACCCAATGTCTTTCAGAAGCATGGGGAGATTGAATTATGAATGAACTTTGAAGAGGGTTAGACTTAGAAGGCTTAAATGTTTATATTCATCGTATGTTGAAGACCCTGAAATATAATTCACAGTAAACTAAGCTTAGGAATGTAGATCTAGTTGAAATTCTGGAAGAGAATCTGTAAAGAACCTTTCTTAAATTTGCAGTCTTAGTGATGAAATTTCTTTAGTTTCCTTTTTAACTCTGAATGCAGGTTAGAGGCTAAGCATATTTCCAGTGAAATATCATATAATAGATGATGGTCTCCCCGCCCCCATTTGAATGAGTGGTGCTTGTGATGAGAAAGCAAGCAGAAATATTTTTTAAGAAACACCCTCCCACAGACACCATTAGACATAGATATGTTAATTTTATGGGATTATACTAAGAGAGAAAGCTAAGAACACCATTGCCCATCCAGTCTACAAAATATAACTATACACTCAGCTTATCCTTATCTATGACCCAACAACAGTCCCAATGGCACCAACACGGAATAATGTCAGTACCTTTTTGCATTACAATTAATTTAGCATCTCTGTTTAGTTACAATACTAAACACAATTTCCAGGAAATAGGATACCCTGCCAATAAATAAGTAGATTTCACTATAAAATCAAGACATAAGAAAGATGAATGAATTCCTATATTTACTCTACTATACAGGATAAGAAGTAATTCACTAGACAAATTATTTTAATGCTGTAGACTCAAGTGCTACAGTTGTGCTACAGTTGTTAGGACAACATCCCAGGAAACATAAGACTGTTTGATCTCCTTTTCCTAATTCAGATCATGATTCTGGTTTTGAAAGGTATAATCTGACATTGGGTTTTACTGCTTGCCCCTTTGCTAAACTTCTTTACAAGCAGCTAGAAAATCTCAACTTTAGAAAGTATGAAGTGCTTTTAGCAGATGCTGAAACAGGAATGGTATATAGGACAGTCATGGGATTTCAACGCTTCTAACTTTCTAACTTTCCTAATCAAAACAGAAATAATAAGCAAGCTCTTGATTGCTTTTAAATGTATCCCCTTCTCATGAACACAATAGGAAGAAAAGCTTTTTTGGTCACTAGTTCTGCTTTGTCCGATTGCTCTTATCAAAATATTAGAGAAGCTGGTGCATTCCAAAGTTAGGAACTCTCATTTCAAAATGCCCTGAATTTAAACTAGAAATGCTTCATAGAAGCAGATAGTAATTATCCAGCAATACTCCAAAATGGGTCAATGTGATTATGGAAATTCACCCTCATATTCAAAGTTGTGAGCTTGATTGAGATTCCTTAAAGTCATTCTATCTGTGACAGAACTAAATTATATAATATTATGTATATATGATGTGGCCCTTGTTTGTCATAATATATACCAGCTTGATATTTCTAGATTCCAAATAAATAGAATCAATATCTAGATTTCTGTGGGCAAGATCAGTGATGTGTAGCAGAATGGAGGATCCATACCCATTAAGAAAGTCAGAGCAATGTGGCTTAAACCAGAGATCCCCAATCTTGGCAACTTTAAGACTTGTAGACTTCAACCCCCAGAATTCCTGAGCCACTGGAGACCCCTGGCTTAAACCCACTATGTCCTTCCATACCTATTTTAGAAGTATTAACAGGAGTAACACTTGTGAATATTGACTACAGCATTGAGCTGTCATGATGCATGTTCTGCTTTTTTTTTTTTCATTGTTGTTGTTCATTGTGATGCTACATATGTATACAAAGGGAGTAGAGCTTCCATAATGACATTGCAATGTTGCTTCTTTTGTTGTGATGGAAAAATTAGATTTGATAGATGCCTGTGTGGGAAAAAAAAGAATTTGAAGGCATTGCAGAACAGAGACCTTCACAAATTGATGCCATAACTATACACATAATACTGGATATATCTTTGTGTAAAAGCTCCAACAACATTGAAAAGAAAATGACAGTTAATTATTCAATAAAATGCAAAGAGAGCCCATATTTCAGTGTTGTAAAAATATAAACTGATATAGTGAAATAATAACATTTAAATCATACAGTTCAACAAAAATAAAAAAGAATTAAGTTTCTTGATTTTACACTCATCTGATAAGTCCAACCATGCACACTGCTCTTAAAGGAAATGTTTCTGGGGATATTTAGCTTAAACAATGATTTGAAATGCTGCTTTCTTTGGGATTTTTATTAGTTCAACATTTGTGCCATGCTGATAATGCAGTTGCTTTCTTTATTTTTATCTTTCAAACAAGGTGCCTACTTGCACTCAGGGTCCCATCTTAACTAGAAAGCATATATCCATGTCTGTGAAAAACATGATTTTCTCTTTCTTTTCTTTCTTTCTTTATTTTTTTAGAACCATTCCTCAGGAAAGATTTTTGTCTTTTATTAACCAATCGATATGCTATTAAGCCAAATTCCTTTTTATCTTTCTGCCTTATCTAAATCTATTGGTTACATGGACAATGGTTATCATCAACCTTAGGTTAAAAAGAAGAAAAAGGATAAGAAGTAGAATGGTGTAAAAAATATTATTTTTTAAAAAATTGCAATCTTAAATTTAAATGCACACAAAATAAAATAAAATAGAAGTAAAGAACCAGAGCTTTTAATGATAGTAGCAGGCAATTTGTTTCTAGTTTTGGTCTGATTACATATCACTTCAAGCTATTATACGGAGAACTATTATAGGAAGAACCATTTATAGGAAGAGATCCTGTAGTTCAGGATCTTTTTGTTTTGATGTCCCTGTGGGAGAGGGAGGGGCGGGCGCCTTACACACACATGTGCAAATGTGAATGTGGCCACATGTGACGTGCACATACAAACAGGCTGCAAGCATGCACACCTTGCAAATTGGGCTATGAGCATGAGCGTGAGGCTCTCAGCAATAGCGGCACCTGTGTGAGCATTGTGGCGCTGCTGCCTCCAACCTAATGGTGATATCCACCACCAGCACAAGGCTCACACCGCAACCTGTAGCAATGCATCCCTGGAGTGAGGATCATATTGCTGCCCCCACGCAAGGCTCACACCACAGCCCTATAGCAATGCCATCCCCGGTGCAAAGATTGCCCCACCACCCCACACAAGGATCACACCACGCCACCTGCCATTTGCAGTGCTGCTGCCATTCATGCAATACTAGCGGCACTACTGCTGCCCACACAACACTTGCAGCAACGGTGGCATGATGGGGGTGAGCATGTGCCCACACATGTGCAGTGCCCAGTTACTCATGAGGCCCAGCGGTCAAGAGACTGTGGCCCAGTAGCGGGCCACGGCCCATAGGTTGGAGACCTCTGTTGTAGTTGATTCCATTACAAGTAAAAAAAAAAGTTGCAGAAAATTAAGAAACTAACTAATTACCCCAAATCAAACCTTGTTTATACTCTTGAATGGACCAATGTGCTTTTTCATCTATTTTATTATGACTGGTGGCTGATGTATGTATGTACAATAAAAAATACAGTAGAACATTTAGTCATCTCTCTAGGAATTTATAGATGCCTTATGCTGGAAAGCTATCCAGGGTTGGATCTTTTTTGCGGGGTGAGAGGGTTGGATCATTTTACACAATATTTCTCCTGCCACAACTAAGGGGGAATCCAACAATTAAGTTGTTTTTTGGTGAAATTCAAAAGAAATCATCCACTCACCATATTTACCCGTACATTTGTTGGGAAACAAAACACACAGATGCCATTTGTGCCAACTCTAACTGTGGCCATAGTTGTGCTAGGGATGAGTGTAAGTTCCTTCCATCAATAAAGGAAATGAATCTGTGGTAAAATCTTAAGTAACTAGCTCACTGGCCAACTGGCATCCTACCTTCATCTGATTACCCCTCAATATCAAATCAATCAACCTGCCGTCTAGGCAGAATTTCAAAATGTTCTAGATGCCTTCTTCAACAATGGCTAAGCCAGCCTTCTTTGACATTCACTGACAATCAATCACAGGGAAGGGACATTCAAATATCTCTTTCACTATGCGGAATCTCAAGAAATTCTACCCTAAAGAAGGCATTCGTCTGTTACAAGCTGGGAATCCACTGGAGAGTGAAAGCTCCTGCTTTGGTCATGTTCTGGTTGGCCAGACTTTTTTTTTTCTTTTTGCCTTCTGTTATGTATAATAAATAAGTAAGGGCTTGAAGCAATCCACAGAAAATATTCATGCATCTTTTCATTAACGAATAAGCCAGCAAGAAAATTTGCAATTAAATGCTTTGTGATTCGAATGCAAATACACAACAAACACACATGTATCCTTTTCTAATTTTTAAAGAAAAGTTTTCTTTTGTAAACAGCAAGGGTCACAGAAAAAACAGGAAAAAAACACACACATCCAAATAGTTTATAATAGTTGTTTGTATTGGAAAAAAGAACAAGAACAATATACTCTTAGGAAGGTGTACTCTCTCTTTCTTAATTCCTATCATGTGCCATTAAATTCATCTAGAGTTGCTTATTCATTCCAATTATAACCACCTAATCAACCATAAACTCATAGTGATATGCAATAATAATTAACAATAAAACATCCAGGACACACAATCAACAATTTAAAATGTCCATGGTAAAAATATAGAAGGCAGAAAAACAACAAGAGCAAACTTTACCAATTAACAATAAACGTGCACATGGTGATTGCTACTATTAATACAAAAGAAGATAACATACAAATTACCAAACATTCTCTGGAAAAGCTCTGTATTATGATAATAGATGGTTCAAGGCTTAATTCTAAGGAGAAACTATTGTATAGGGCCAAACTGCAATACAAAAGCACTATCCTTTGGGTCCAGATAAGGTAAATAAGGTAAAATAATCTTTATTGTCATTTTTTTTTTACTGTGGGCACACTGGCCCACATTAAAAATGAAATTTTGTTGCCAGTTCTCAAAAGAAAGTATATATCTATCCATAGGTAAAGGTAAAGGTTCCCCCACACATGCGTGCTAGTCGTTTCCGACTCTAGGGGCCGGTGCTCATCTCCGTTTCAAAGCTGAAGAGCCAGTGCTTGTCCGAGGACATCTCCGTGGTCATGTGGCGGCATGACTAGACACCAAAAATGCACAGAACGCTGTTACCTTCCCACCGTAGTGGTCCCTATTTTTCTACTTGCATTTTTACGTGCTTTCGAACTGCTAGGTGGGCAGAAGCTGGGACGAGTAACAGACGCTCACTCTGCTACGCGGCACTCGGGATTTGACCCGCCAAACTGCCAACCTTCTGATCGACAAGCTCAGCGTCTTAACCCACTGAGCCACCACGTTCCTTATATCTACCCATACACATACATTAATCACTCTCCATTTTGAATACATAGCAAAAAGGAAACATGAGAGTTCACAAGGTTGATGCTATATGGAACAAAACTGAATCTGGACTGAATCTGGATGTTCTGCTTCAGATACCATGAAGTCTCCTCCCAGAAAGTAACAAGGAAAACAGATCGTGAAGAAGATGTGTAGTATCCCAGGCAATTTCACAGACCCTGCTCAAGCAATGCTTATATGCTATGTCCTGGATAGAAGAAGGTAAACAGCAAATAATCTTTTCTGCCATCCTGACCACATTCTGCACCACAGTAATGAAGCAGTAATGCTTCCAAACCACACAGTAATGCAATATGACAAAATGGTTTTGATCTTCCTGCTATAGAAAATGGGGACAGAGGAAGGAAAATGTACTTTTCTCATGTGATGCAGAAAATGCAGGCACTGCTGTGCCGGCTTCACCAGTGTCCCAATGTTGAGCCACCAAGCTAGCCTACTTGTTAGCTGCACACCCAGAAACTTGAAGCTGTTAACTACCTCCACAGGTGAATCATTAACACAGAGAGTTGTGTGGCTATGCCTGTCTTTTTCAGTTCCTTTCACTTCAGAAAAGTGGGATATACTTAAGATGAACATGCTGTCTGGAATCCCAGGGCTACCAGATCCAGACTGAAAAAATTTAGATGACCAGTAAAATGATCCAGATATGCTAGTCCTCTAGAAACTAAAGATTTCTATAAATACAATATGTGAGCTATTAGCATGTCTTAACACTGTGAAAATATTAACATATAAATATGAATCAACTCAATACAGCACTGTGTAATGGTTCCACTTTATTAAATGCAAACTTAAAAAAAAAACACCCAAAGTTTTATAATTATCAATATAAAAGAAGAAAGTCTTTTTTAATACTAAATGTGACCTGGTTTCAGATCTCTTAACTTTAAAAAAAACCAGAAGCTTAGTTTGTTTGTTTGTTTGTTTTTAAATACACATTCAACTAACAGATTTAAAGATAAAATATATATTGGGCAGCGTCAGTTTCTGATGGGTTTTTTTTTAATTAGTCAGTTGTATATTCACTTTCCAGTTTGGGACAGAGTCTTCCCCTGTTTGAGGCATATCAAAGACAGCCCAAAGAAAAGCATTTTCATTTTTGCTTCAGGTTGTAATCGGTAAAAGTCTCTATGATATCAGTTTCATTATTGTTCTTTCAGACGCAGCAACCCTATTTGTAGTTTATTTAAGTATTATTTTATTTATTTAATACATTTATGGGCCACCTCTCATATATAGACTCTGTGTGACTCACAATGAAAACAGAATAAAAACAGCAAAAATAACGTTATAATAGCAACCAAGAAAACTCATAACCATTCAAACTAACCATGGTATGAGCTCACCCATACTGTCAGAGCCCCAGGCTTGATGGCAAATCCAGGGTTTTAGTGCCTTGTGAAAGGCTAACAAGTCTAATTTCTGGATGGATCCTGTTCTAGAGGTGGTCACTATGGCAGAAAAGACTGTCAACCTGGGTTCTTCTGGGTATCAACAAATAACACTGTCTCACAGATGAGACCTCGATATATCCAATTACTGGTAGTTCCTAAATCCAAATCTATAGCAGCAGAAGACACATTCTTATATACTGTATGTATTAGGTTATCTATGTAATAATGCTTTCTTTCTAGAATCCTGATACATAGATAAATAGCAATTCCAGTGCATAACTTATTTCTTCACTTCAGTTGTTCATGGCACCAGCTTAGGACTTCTGGTCTGCAGAAATCCAGATGACCACTAGATATATTCAGTTTTCACATCCCTTATTCATACTGCTATTTTCAGGAGCCTTAATTTGCAATACAGTGGCATGTTTCCAAATTACTGAGTTCATATGCTGCTTTTAAGCCAAACACTGGCTCATGTTTCCATGAAGGTACAGAGTTTCACATCTCTTTGAATAGTATGCAGCATTTGTCCTGCTTCTTCAGTGGCTTGGGTCAAATATATAACCTGTCTTTCATCTTCCTCAATGAAATTAGTCTAGTTGCATTTGTCGTATTATTAATAACATGTCAACTATGAAGACAAGCTATTAAAAGAATGAAAGGAACAACAGGAGGGGAATTCTATTGAACTCTATTGGGGAAGATTACACAATGATTAAATTATGATTAAGAAAGTTATGTTAAAAGAAGATTGCACTGGATTTTACAAATGGGCAACCATTATTTATTGATAAAGTATAGGTATTGCCAAGTTTGTAAATAATTGCTAATGTTTTTTTGCCACAATTGTTGATGCACTCAGGAAAGGCAAGCTATAGGCGATGCAATTACAGAATATTAATTACTACACACATGCGCCCATGCACATAGACACAAAGAAAGAGAGAGACAGAGAAAAAGAGAGAAACAGAGAAAGAGAGAGAAGTTTGGTATGAGACAGTTTTCAAAACCACATTTAAATCATTTTGCAATGCATTACAAAGCTAGTTGCTACTTTTGTTACAATTTATGACAGCATTTCTTTGATTCAATTGAGTGCCTATCCATGATCAGGAATTTCAATTATATTTCATGTCAGTGATTCATTAAGCAAAAGAAAAAGTAAGAAATAATATAGCACTCTGGGCATTTATTGCATACTTCTAGATTATTTTTACAGTCTATAAGACAAACTACCATGTCT
Organism: Daboia siamensis; assembly: GCA_024449315.1. Lineage (NCBI taxonomy): Eukaryota > Metazoa > Chordata > Lepidosauria > Squamata > Viperidae > Daboia > Daboia siamensis. The sequence continues at coordinate 1,561,310 of JAKJMR010000016.1, read as the reverse complement.
TGAAAGAGATTTTATTCTGCATCTTAATGACCACATTAGCAAAGTACCCCAGAGGAATTACTTCCCTTTTCAATCAAGAGTCAGATCTAAGGATGGATTGGAAACTGTTGTGCTGGGGAATAACCTACATCTGGATTTGGATGCAAGAGAGCTGTGCTCTTCTTCCTACTTTCAGGTTTAGAAATGTCATTTGATACCTTTGATAATGCTACCAGTTCTCTTGAGTGTAGATATGTTTAGAAAAGCCTCTGGGAATTAAAAAATGTCATTAGATACTTATTAATAGTAATATGTTAAAACTGTGTAGTGTTTATTTATTTATTTGAACTGATGATTTGAAGGAATGTACAATGTTTTTACTGTGTCATTTATTTATTGTTTTGCTGATTATTTGGTTTCATTGCCCTCCGCTCTGAATATAAAAATGTATTCAGTACATGAATATATCCTCTAGGAAAATATAAAATGATATTTTATGAGGCTTGATAAACTGCCACATTTCTGTAAATTTAGGTAAATTGTATTTGTGTGAACAAATGATTACATGCAGCCTTCTTTAAGCACTGAAATGAGTTGCTTGCATGTACAGAAAAGTCTCTGAGGATGACTTTACAAAACACACTTGACCTCTAATCTGGGAGAATAAAACACAACTGCAGTGCTTATAGAATGTGCTTTGCAACAAACAAATAAATCAGATTATTTTTTAGTATGGGCCAGTTCAATTAATGTGCTAAGGCAATAGATGTCCCACAAGACACTGAAACCCAAATGACCATAGCCCATTTTAGCTTAATCTTGCAAGTTGTATAAATGTATGTATTACCAAGCATTTGTGAAATCAAACTGCCACACAACTTAATCCAAAAATAAGAAGTCTTTCACTTGCCATGAGCTCATTTGATCCTGTGTATATTTTTAGCAGCCTGTATCATGGGTATGTCCACATTGTGCAAATCTGCTCATTTAAAGAACTTCTTCAGGTTAAATATACAACAGGGAAAAAAAACCCAGTAACGGAGCCATTCAGTTAGAAATATAAAAATCTTATTGCAAAATCCCAGAATCAATCTATAGCCTATTCTTTGGCATAATAACACAGAATAAAGAATAACAGAATTGGAAGGGATCTTGCAGATCGTTTAATCCAAAGTTCTGCTTGAGCAGGAGACCCTATACCATAAGTGGCTGCAATGTCTCTTTTCTTAAAAATGTCCAACAACGGGGCACCTACAACTTCTGAAGGCTGGTTGATTGTGCTCACTGTTAGGAAATTTCTCCTTAGTTCTAGGTTGCTTCTCTCCTTGATTAGTTTCCATCCATTGTTTCTTGTCTTGGCTGTCTGGTGCTTTGGAAAATAGGTTGACCTAGATGCTTACTTTCCTATGATCACCCAATATGAACGGCAAAAATCCACATAATCACTAGATGGCACAAATATAGCCATGCTCTAAATATAGAGTTGTTAACTCTAATTGAATCCAACCAAGATAATCAGTGGTGGGATTCAAATATGTGAACAACCAGTTCTCTGTGTAGATGCCACTTCCAGAAGTCCTTTCTGGGCCTGGGCAACAAAAAATTAGCTACCAGTTCTGCCAAACTGGTGCGAACCAGCTGAATGCCACCACTGAAGATAATGCAATTTTCATGTCTATAATCAAAGCAGGTCTTAGCATGTTTGTTATTCTTTGCTAAGGGTAATTATTTTCATCAATAACACTTTGTTCTGCTTTGGCTGGAAAGAATAGCATCCAGGACATATTTTGTGTATTTTTAGTAGGAAGTTTGTGGCTACAGAATTACCATGGCAACTTTATACTTTTCCCCCTCTGCACTCCCATTCAGCCAGACACATTAGAATGTTGTGTTCTTGAAGTGACAAGAGCTGAAGGGAATGTGAGGCACCCAGGTGACAGTGTCTCATTTGGAAACAGTCATTGTAGCATAGATGCACACTGCTTCTCACCTGACAAGAGCAACCTGCCCTTGGAGTGACAGGATCAGAATAGAACATTGCTTGCTAGCATTAATGCCAAAGTGACAGCATGTCTTTTTAATAAGAGCAGATTAAGAGCATTAAAAATGTGTGTGGGGGGTATGTATGTGTTGGGCTATGGTGAGATGGTGGGGATCACTGCTTGGCATGAGAAAAAAAACCATAATCTTGAAACCTGTGTTAATGTGGCATTTTGACCATATTCTGAAGCAGCAAATATGTAACCTCACTGATGGCCATCTGCCAAACATAAGGCAAACCATCCATGCCACTTTAATAAAAGCTTTTTCTTCCTGTGTTGCAAAGCTGCTGATTTTTGCAGATAAATTTTATGATGCCAGCATGTATCCAATGAAACATAAAATCATGCTTATAAGAAGGCTGTGAGATGCTGCTCTTCTAGTCAAGAAAACACCACCCATTTCTCTTGCTATGGGACCTTCTTGTATAACCTAATTCTTTGTCTTCACTGGGGGAGGTAGAGGTTGCTCATGATCATCAAGAACAAATCACACAAGTCATTAAAAAAACACAACAGAGCAGAAGTGGGTTCTTTTATATTAAATGTCAGGATTTCTTCATTAGAAAGAATTTTTTTCTTTCTTTAAAAAAAATCAATTTTTTTTTGCTTTTCCGGAGAATAAAGGCTGGTTGAAGACTCTAAAATTCTGTTTGATAGGAGTGTACATGAAATGGGTGTTAGAAGATAAAAGGCTTCTGATCTGCCCCTCCACTTTTAGCAGCTCTCTGAACCTTTAACTTCTGACCCAGTTTAGAATAAACATATAGTCCTAACACTTAGACTAGCATCTCACTGACTCCATCAAAGAGCAGGAATTTCCTCCCCTCCCCCAGGATAAAGGGAGATATGGGAGGTGAAATTTACATATCTGAGGGCAATCTTCCTTTCCAGATTTCACATGGACCTCAAAGCCTAAATCAGGAGGAGCATCCCAAATTGATCATCTGCACAGGAAGAACACATGTTAAAACCAGCACGTACACAAACCACCACCACCCCTGAGCTCACACCACAGATCAGTCCCCCTATAAAACCAAGTCTTTGGATACCATTTCCTCAGTAGCTACACCCAAAACAAATCTCTTTGTTCTTAGGAATGAAATGAATAAAATTTAAAATGTATGTCTGGATTTCATTTTGTATTCGTTTTTGCACCACCCAAGCTCATGGAACTCCCAAATTATTCTTCTAACACTGGAAATGTATTTTGTTTTGGCTTAACACAACCTTTCCCTGAAACAAATTGATTTTAGATTATTTATTTTATTTATTTATTTTTATTTTTATTAGATTTATATACCGCCCTTTCCCAAAGAACTCAGGGCAGATTACAGGATATTTTAAAATCAAACCAATACAAAATACAGAAGTTAAAAAACAATTTAAAAAGATTAAATTATGCCTAAAAATAAAAACCCCAGTTAAAAATTCTCAGCCTGGGCCGGAGAGCTCAAAGAGCCAGGTCTTCAGGTCCCGGCAGAATGAACGAAGGTCAGGGGCAGTCCTAAGCTCCACGAACAGCTGGTTCCAGAGGGCAGGCGCACCCACAGAGAAGGCCCTCCCCCTGGGTGTTATCCACCAGCAATCTTTTACCGGCAGCACCCTGAGAAGACCCTCCTGTGTGAGCGCACTGGACGAAGGGAACTTGATGCTGGCAGCAGGTGTTCCCTCAGATAACCCGGACCCAAGCCATTCAGGGCTTTATAGGTCATCACCAGCACCTTGAATCTCACCCGGAGGGCAACTGGAAGCCAATGCAGCTCACGGAGTAGAGGTGTTACATGGGAGTATCGGGAAACCCCCATCACAACTCGCGCAGCCACATTCTGCACCAGCTGAAGCCTCCGAGTGGTCCTCAAGGGCAGCCCCATGTAGAGAGCGTTGCAATGGAATAAGCAATGGGGGTGAGTCAGAGCTCAGCAGAAATGATATTTAGAAATGGGGAGGTAATGTCTTATGATTTTAATATGGAAAGACCTTCCCCTGTTCTTTTCAGAAGCTTAGTTGTTACTATCCTGCCAATTACACAATTTATCTAACTCACTCTTCATCTTCCCAGTGTCTAAAATACTTCTGCCACTCTCCCAAGCCTATGCTATAACAGACCTACCTATCTTTCCTGTAACTTCATTTTTCCTCTCTTTAGCACTGCCAATAGCAAAGCACAACCAGCCATACCCATCATCTTCTTAGGTGTAGTGTATGCTGATTTTGCATACATGTGTGGGTCAGTGAATTAAGGAGGTGTGGAGCTGGACAGCTCCGAGCAGGAACAGTGTTTGGTGGGAAGCCAGAACAAGGGGACAGCTTTCAGCGGGAGAGCAGGATTTAAAGGGATTGGCTGACCAGCCGGCAGGACGCTTGGATTTTAACCCATTGGCCAGGCAGTTACCTGACCAGGTATAAGTGAGGGCTGAAATTCTTTGTTCCCCAGTTCAGCCATGTTCCTCAATAAACAACTTAGCTCCTGAACCTGTGTTGCCTCTGATTCTGGAACCAACACAATATTAGGCATTATCACTAATGATGCCCTTGTCTCTTGTTTCTCCTCCCACAAGATTTCCGCCTGGAACATCCATGTCTTAGACCCATATCTACACAAAACATCCATATCTTAGATCCATATCCTGGCCAAGCAAACATGTTCTAGCCCAGGGGTGTCAAACTGCCGGCCTGCAGGCCGGATGCATCATTCAGAAGCTGCACCCACTCCATTGCTGGCAATAGTGAAAAGGCTATGATACGTTGCACAACGTCATGTGACATCATAAGTTGGACATATCTGTTGTAGCCTGTACAAAAATTGCCCCAAATTAACTGTTCTTCACACAAAATGGGGCATGCAGGAAATATTGTGTAAATTTTTCCTATTGAAAAACAAGAAGCAAAAGTTTACAAACCAATCCCCATTTATAATAAATTCTTTACCTCATAGTTCAGAGATGTTAATTCAACCTTCTCCAAATACTTGATCTTTATAATATGTAGCATTATTTATTTATATATTACTTTTAAAAAATGCAGAACACTTTATATAAGAAGTTTCAGAGAAACTTCATTTATGTGATACTATGAAAACGTGACTGTTTTTCTGACAGAGTTTTTCTGTTTCTTGGTTCAGCCTATTTCATGAATATAACTGACATGCTATTTTATGAGTTTCTACTCAAGCATGCAGTGGTACAATCTACCAAAAAACTGAAACCAAATACATACAGTGACTTAATGTGCAATTATGCAATTTCAGAGCAGAGTGGATTATAGAAGAAATGAAATGATAAGGATATGGAGAAAGGGCATTGTTCTTGCCACTTGTTTAAGTCTGGACTTGAGTCTTTCATCACTTCCCTTTCACTAGCTTCACAAAACTACTGGGTGATGGGATGTGATGTGATTTGGTGGCATCTAGACCCTTGGAGCCTCCAGGCCTTGATCAGCACCTAAATGACATTCTCTGTCCAACCAGGGGTGGAGATGTTTTATTGCATGCTTGTGATACATTATTCGATACCACCAAATGGGTCAACATGTAATAGCTTATTATCCATATTCATGGAAAATTAAAATTTGATCTGCACACTGGATAGATCCTTTCCAAAAAATTTACCAGTTAATTTATTCTGTAAGGAGAACATTGGAACATTTGAGACATCCTCGGACAAATGCTGGTTCTTCGGCTTTGAAACGGAGATGAGCACCGGCCCCTAGAGTCGGAAACGACTAGCACACATGTGCGGGGGAACCTTTACCTTTACCTTTTATAAAACAATGGATCAAAAACTTGTGTGTTTGTGTGTGTTTAAAGAAGGCTAAAAGTAATCATTATATTTGTATAATAACATGGATTTCAATAAACCTTCAGAGTTTATATTAGGAAATTCACCCTTAGTAAACACTTGGCAGAGAGAAATATAGAAATTGGATTCATTCACTGAGAGGATCTCTGCTTGCTTTCTCCTGGCCATTTTTTATTTTCTATTTTTATTATTTAAAACTTCTCTCTGCTTGGTTTCTTAAGACTATTAATAATGTCAATGACCAGTCATATGGCCAGGTTTGTCAATGGGAATCTGTAGTTGATTTATCACCTTTGTCTACTCTGGATAAATGTTCTTCCTGTAACATACCAGACATTCTCCCATATACTGCATGTTACACTTGAGAGCCAGGTTGTGTAGTTGTTGGGGTGTTATACGAGGACCAAGAGGACCCAGGTTTAAGTACACTTTCAACAATGGAAGGTCAGGGAATGACTTAGTAATTTTCTCTCTCACCTTAACTGACCTCACTTGGTTGTTGGGTGGAAAAAAACTGGAGAAAGGAATATTGTGTATGACTTTAATTTTTTTAGAAGAAAGACAGGCTATGCATCTAACAATTAAATAAACTTAGTAGTTGCTTAATGAGATGAAAGGAAAATTTTGAGAAAGAGTTATCTTCTCTAAAGATATCATGATTGGATATATCTGTCTGTCTGTCTGTCTGTCTGTCTGTCTGTGTCTATCTATCTATCTATCTATCTATCTATCTATCTATCTATCTATCT
>JAKJMR010000016.1:1534452-1554733 GCA_024449315.1 Daboia siamensis | reverse complement strand
ATCTATCTATCTATCTATCTATCTATCTATCTATCTATCTATCTATCCATCCATTCCTCTTCCTCCTCTTCCTCCTCCTTCTTTCAGTTATTAGTAATTGTCAGCAGCTGTGCTTCTGAAAATGTGTTTTGTCCTCCCATGAAAAGTTGGGGGTTCTGATGTTTGCCTTTTATGCTGTCACACAGAAGCTATAATAAACAGATACATAAATAATAGTACCACAATAATATACTGTATTTGCTGCTTACATTGTTCCATTGTGTGCTGTGTGAATATGAGGAGACTGCAATACATAGCTGTGTGTCAGTAACTTATTTCTATGAGAGAGAGAGACAGAGAGACAGAGAGAGACAGAGAGAGAGAGAGAGTTATTATTTACCAAACTTGAAAACTAATGACGTGTCAACAAAACAATATTATTGATGCATCTTGCTGGAAACCAACTTAAACAAAAATCATCTATCAAATCTAAGCGGACTGACACGGCAAAGAGAAACTACTTGCCATAAGCAATAGCACAGTTTTTATATGGAAATTAAATATATATTTTGTAGGGAGATATAGAAACAGCTTTCATCAGCTATTTTGTTTTTGGTTTATTCATATATGAGTGCACATTAGAAAACATCCTGGTGGCTTTTACAGTAGAAGATTCTAGACTCGCTTAAGTCTATACTGTTGAGTGTATAATCTAGCTCATATAAATATTTACAAAATCATACCAAATGGAATGGGTAGGGCTACTAGATGGTGGCTGGAAAGCTTAGTGTTAGATAGTATTGTTTCAATCAATTGTGCAGCTTAATGGTACATTTATTCTAATATGTTTAGTTTGATCACATACGTAACCTTCAAGATGATACTGAAAGCTTTTTCTCCTACTGCCACATAGACACAGTACACTGTACACATAGTGAAAATTCTTCCGCTAATTTACAGATATATTAACCTTGAACTTTTAAACATCCATTTAATAGAGCTGGTTTTAAAAATCTCCTAAATAGATCTGCTTTCAGTATGTCATATCAGTACAAAACAACCAAGTTAAGAAATATGGGCCTTATTCTGTCTTCCACGTCTCTTTAGTGCAGTAGAATAAAATGATAACATTATAGCCTCATTTTTTTTTTACTTTTACATACTTCATATTTACTAGCAATTTCTATAACAATGGCCTTAATTAATCAGTGAAACCAAAAGTCATTGTTTCATTTTTACCTCCATCCCATGCACAAAATCCAGAGGTGGTTTCCACATAGAAAAAAGTTGAACATATTCTTTTCTTTGACTAGAAGAGTTAATTTAGTCATCTCGGCTAGCTATACCAGTTTTTCTAGTCATTTATCCATTGTGGGAATTAGAGCACCTTTCCATTTTTCTGCATAAAGCATTCTTGTTCCTGCCAATATATATATATAACCACAAGGTTCCATTTTTTCCCCAAATTCCTTATCCATTAAATCTAAAAGAAAAGTCTCTGGTTTAATTTTTATATTCACTTTGAGGATCTTTATTAAAATGGGAATCTTACCCCAGTATTTCTTTGCTTTATCACAGGTCTACCAAAGATGGTAAAAAAGTTCCTTTTTTTTTTTTTTTGCATTTTGGAAATAACACTTCAATAATTAGTTCCTCTTTATCAGTCTTCTGCAGGAAAGAGAAATTCACCCTAAGGCCTATAATTTGTCCGACTCTGCCAGCCCTTAATCAGGATATGGCTGTTATGTTGTGCACTCTGGTGAGCCAGAATGAAGACACACAGTTGTTCAGAGAATAACACATCCTTTATTAGTTATGACAGAACTTAACCCGGGCCATGCCCAGCCACTATATATACATATATATATATATATGTTTTCTGAGGTTTTTGCGGGTGTTTGTATATAGATCTTTGGTTATTCGGGTTTTTCCCCACGTATAATTGGAGGTATCAGGGCAACGTTTCGACGAAATCTCATCCGTCATCTTCAGGCTTCAGCTTTCTTCTTCTGGGAGAAGTGTGTGGTAGTGGCTGTTTCTTCTTCTTTTTTAAACTGCCAGAGGGGGTGTGTTCTGTGGGTGGAGCTGTGGTCTGATTGGGTGGGAGTGTGTTTTGAAAGGGGTGTGTGTTCTGATTGGGTGGGAGTGTGTTTTGAAAGGGGTGTGTAAAGCAGCACAACTCACCAGTTCAGTTCTAAGGCTGGCAGCTGAGACCAGCCCATCCACTCAAAACACATCCCCACCCAATCAGAACACACACCCCTTTCAAAACACACTCCCACCCAATCAGACCACAGCTCCACCCACAGAACACACCCCCTCTGGCAGTTTAAAAAAGAAGAAGAAACAGCCACTACCACACACTTCTCCCAGAAGAAGAAAGCTGAAGCCTGAAGATGACGGATGAGATTTCGTCGAAACGTTGCCCTGATACCTCCAATTATACATGGGGAAAAACCCGAATAACCAAAGATATATATATATATATATATATATATAAGGGACGCGGTGGCTCAGTGGGTTAGAACGCTGAGCTTGTCGAACGCTGAGCTTGTCGGGCAGTTTGGCGGGTCGAATCCTGAGTGCCGCGTAACAGAGTGAGCGCCTGTTACTCGTCCCAGCTTCTGCCAACCTAGCAGTTCGAAAGCACGTAAAAATGCAAGTAGAAAAATAGGGACCACTACGGTGGGAAGGTAACAGCGTTCCGTGCGCCTTTGGCGTCTAGTCATGCTGGCCACATGACCACGGAGATGTCCTCGGATAAGCGCTGGCTCTTCGGCTTTGAAATGGAGATGAGCACCGGCCCCTAGAGTCGGAAACGACTAGCACACATGTGCGGGGGAACCTTTACCTTTACCTTTTATGTGTGTGTGTGTGTGTGTGTGTGTGTGTGTGTGTGTATACAGTCCAACTCTCTAGCAGCAGCCAATGGAATGGAACCCATGCTTCCCACCAAGGTAGACCAATTGCAAGGCTGGAGACGGTCTGTCTAGGTTTCAAGGGAGCCATTGGCTCACGTGGTGTGGTACCACAAGTTCAGTACATAACAATGGCATAGGGTTAAAAGAAGGCACAGCACAGAAGACAGAGGGCCCTGTCATTTTCTCCAGTGGTTCTATAGAAAGGAAAAAACCCTCAGCCATCAATAGGTTAAATATACAGTAGAACAGTGGCTTGATTCAATCAATGGAGAAAATTGCCTTTAGTTACCTGATCCTCTTTTTAACCACATAATATTTAAATTGTGGAATGACAATCATTCTTACTATATGGAATATGAAATTGATAATGGAATGGCATTTGCAGATAAACTTTGGGAAATCACTAATTCCCTTTTGGGGGAAGCGGTTCTCTAAGGCCAAAATGTCAAGAATATACAAGTCTCTTTTCTTTTTACGGAATGCGTGTTGATAAGAGTTTCTGTAGTTTAGTGAGAAATGCTACCTTTGCATTCTTTTGTAGTGAAAGAAATGAATTATATTCTACATGATCTGCAGTCTAAATCCAGGGCAGCCCCTTTAGGGAACCTTGATGCTAATATGTGCATATTAATAGATATATTCAATCAATTACTTGATGGGTGCTTTATTAGACTTAGATGCTTGAAAACAAAATGTGTTTGTTTGTTTTTTTCAGAAGTAAGCTGTCCTGAAGTAACAGTATAAATGAAGTTCAGGCACAGATGGAACTGCAGTATTGCATTATGGTTATATTTCTCATTTCTTTTATTTTTCTCCTCTTTTTTCTTAGACTCAGAAATCAAATTTCGGCTGAAAAGTGCTTTTCCAAGCAAGATTCATTTTGAATTTCTTTGCCCCAATATGAAGCAATATACTGCCAATATACAGAACAGCAAGAGGAAAGCATAACTTCAGAAAAAAAAATTATTGTACAGCACAAAAGTAAAAAGTTGTGCCAGAGGCCAAGTACAGTTTCTAAACTTTTCTCAAAACAATTTAAAATTCAGAGGTTGATCTGAAAGAGATAAAGGATACTTATCAATATTGTGATTATTTTGATTATGTTTATAGCAGACTCCACAAAATTATTTTAGACTTTTTTTTCTCTCTGTCATTTAGAGTAAATCCTAGGTCTTGGTTATGGCTTAGGTGCAGATGCCTGTGCTATTATTATATAAGCCTGTCCTGCTTGAGTCATAACTGAACCATGTAGTACTACAGAGGCTATTGTGTTCCTAATATAATGAAGATTACCTAGGGATTGACGTGCTGAAGGATGTCATGTGTTGGCATAGCTTATTATAGGAACATAGTAAGCAATCTTGCATTGAGTCAGCTTCAAATTATTAACAATAAACTTTTGAAAATTTCAAGGATTGTCTCTGAGATCATGAGGAAATGGAATACTCAAGAGCACTGGTCCTCCTTGAACTTCAACTCCTCTTTATTGTTAATTATGAATAAAATTAGAGAATCTGTCTCTGAAACTCTATTTCAAAACAAAGAAAAAAAATTAAAGCAGTGAATATTTATATTACAAGTTTGTTCTTTGCAAACTTAGTTAGCATAACTTCCAAGAAGATACATCCAACATTCATCACATAGTGTTATTTTCTGGGTGTTTTTTTTTTTATCTGAGTCCTAAAATTGACAGAGAATTAGTAGTATCATTTATGCACAATATGATTGTGAGCATACATGTGGGCACTTGACTATTTCAAACAGGGGGGGGAAAAGAAACAGAATGTTTCATTTGTTTCATTACTAAGCAATGACATTATCTGGAAATATTGTAAATAATAGGAGGAATAACAAGAATAACAATAAAGAAAGGCGATTCCAGATTAAAAAGCTAATTCAAAGCTAAGTTTAATATTAAAAATGCAACTAAATGTTATTGTGAAATGCTATTCACTATTAAAAACTGTATCAATTAGTGTTCCAATATCTCAGGGGCTGCCACAAAGGAACTAGTCAAGGAGAGAAGCAACCTAGAACTAAGGAGCAAAGTTCCTGACAGTTAGAACAATTAACCAGTGGAAAAACCTGCCCCCAGAGGTGGTGAATGCTCCAATACTGGAAGTTTTTAAGAAGAGACTGGCCAGCCATTTGTCTGAAATGGTATAGGGTTTCCTGCCTTAGCAGGGGGTTGGACTAGATGACCTCTAAGGTCCCTTTCAACATTATTATTATCATATAACTTTTATTCATTAAACATGAAACTCAGTCAACTGAACACTCAAATTGACTGGCATAATGGTTAATACAGGTTGCTGCCAGTATCCTAGGTATCAGCCAGGTATCTCCTTAAAATGTAAGATGTTCTGAGTAGCACAGTTTTTTGTAGCTTTGCTGGAGTTATTGCAGGAAGCTGCAATTTCTTGATGTGTTTTGCAAAGTTTTTGGACATAATTCCCAGTGCCTTGATGACAATGAGTATCACTGTTACACGTTTCATCCATAATTGTGCAGTTTCGATGGCCAGGCTGCGGTATTTCATAATTTTTTCCCAGTTCTTTTTTAGTACAGCAATATCAATCAGCTGTATGCTTCGGTTCTCTACAACTGCGATATCTGGCGTGTTGTGTTCCAAATGGCGATCTGTCTGCATTCAGAAGTCCCACAAGATCTTCACCCTCTCATTCTCGACAACTTTTTCAACCCTATGTTCCCATGACTTTTTGGACACAGTCAAGTTGTATTTTTTACACAATGCTCAGTGGATTAGTTTAGCAACTCGGTCATGTCTAGTTTGTAATCAGTTTGTGTGATTTTGCTGCACTTACATATTAAATGTGAAACAGTTTCAACTTTGTTGTTTCAAAGTCAGCAATTTGGATTGTCAATAGATTTTTGTATCTTCGCTTTCATGGCATTAGTTTGTAGTGCTTGTTCTTGAGCAGCCAATATTAAGCGTTCCATTTCTTTCTTGATGGATCCCATCTTAAGCCATGCCCATGTCAAGTTGTTATCACATTTTCCTTCAATGTTTTTCAAATGTTGTCCATGGAAAGCTTTGGTTTTCCATTTATTTAATCTGTCATTCAGCCGTTTTTCCATATAGTCTGCCTTTGTTTCTGTTATTTTTATAATGCTCTTTGTTTTCACAGCCTGCAGCAATTTTTCTGTACTTTGATTCACATAGTCATTCAAACCTCATTTTTCTTCTTCTGCAGTTTGGTGGATTTGCAGTAGCCCTCTGCCCCCTACTCTTCTTGGCAGGTACAATCTATCGATGTCACTTTGTGGATTTAGAGCATGATGCATATTCAAAGGTTTACTTGTTTTCCGGTCCAATTCAGCCAATGTCCAGTTGATAATTCCAGCTGGGTAGTGTATCACTGGGACTGCCCATGTATTAATGTCTTTAATTATATTTCCAGTATTCAGCTTTGATTTTAGTATTTTGCAGACTCTTCTGATGCATTCCTTTTGTGTTGATTCTTTGACTTTTCCATTCAAGATGTTATCTGCTTCCAATATGCCTAGGTATTTGTAACCATCATCCTTTGCTAGTGCTTTCATAATACTTCCGTTTCCCAGTTCTATTCCTTCTATTTTTCCCATTTTTCCTCATTGCATGGATAATATAGCACATTTCCCAAGTCCAAAGTCCATTCTGATGTCGCTGCTAAACAGTTGAACTGCGTTGAGTATTGATTCAAGTTTAGTGTGGCTTCTTGCATACAGTTTTAAGTCATCCGTGTATAGTAGATTGTTTATCTTGCCATGCTGGCTTGAGATGTGGTATCCCAGTTTTGTGTTTTGTAATATTATTGTCAATGGAATTAATGTGATGTTGAACAGTAATGGTGAAAGTGAGTCCCCTTGGAAGATTCCTCGTCTGATGTTGATTTCACCAATGTTCTCCCCATTTGCTGTTAGAACTGTTTTCCATTTTTGCATATTTATTTTCAAAAATGTACAGATGTTTTTGGTGATTCCAAAGTTTTCCAAACACGCATTAATCCAACTGTGGGGTAATGAGTCAAATGCTTTCTTGTAAACAATCCACACCATATTTAAATTTGTTTTTTGTCGTTTTGCATTTTTAAGTACCGTTTTGTCAATGAGCAGCTGATCTTTTGTTCCTCTTGATTTTTTATAATTTCCATTTTGTTCTTCTGGATATAAATTGTTTTCCATCATATGATTGAATACTGAATTTGCCAGTATTCTTCTAAAATGTTTGAATGTTGTTGGCAGACAAGTAATTGGGCTGTAGTTGCTTGGTTCTGTGCTCTTTTCAGGGCGTTTCATTTTCAAGTATGTTCGACAAGCTGTTAACCATTCTTCACTTGTGGCATTTTGAAGCATTTCATCAAACTGAGTGGCCATGCGATGATGAAGGCTGGTGTGGTGTTTCAACCAGTATCCATGCAGCTCGTCCAGGCAAGGTGCACTCCAGTTCTTGTCCTTCTTTACTTGTTTTGCAACCATATCAGTGGTTATTATAATATTCTCCATTTTGTTTTGTGTTGCTTGTTTTTGGATATCTTTGATCCAGGGGGCAGTTTTATTATGTTCCACTGGGTTTCCCACAGTTCTTTCCAAAAGTTTAAGGTTTTTTTCTTTAGAAGGTAGAACAGTTGTTTGGACTTTATTTTCATCAAGTGACCGATAGAAGAGGTAGTGGTTTCTTCTGAACTGGACGTTTTCATGATATTGTTTTATTCGTCCTTCATATCTTTCAATTTTCTTTGCTGTTGCTATTACACTCTGTTTAAGGTTTTCCATGATTTCTGTTAATGCTTTTTTCCTCCAGGTTATATTTTTTGTATAAAATATTTTTCAGCTTTTCATTCTTTAGTTTTCCTTCTTTCAAATATTTCAATTTGATGACATCTCCTCGTAGTTTTTTTGTTTTATTTTCAAGTCGAATTTTCCACTTTGGTGTCCCAGTGGGTTTCTTTTTTGGCATTTTATAACCCAATTCTGCAGTTATAATGGTGGCTGTACTGTACATTAGTTGGTTTCTTTCGTATAGTGTGCTGGTTGGGATGGAAGTTAAAATGTTGTTCACAGCATTTAGTAGATTTTTCACTCATTTGCTATGCACTTCACGGATGGCAGGCAGTCTTTTCCTTTCTGTGTTTTGTTTGATGTGGTTTTCAATTTTTTCTTTCAGCATTTTCACTAGATTTCTTAGCTCTACACTTTCGAGTTGTTGCACAGGGGAGTTTTCATCCTGTGTGGTGGCTTCTTCTGCTGGTTGGTCAGTTTTTTGGTCAGTTTGTTCAGGTATTGGAACAATTTCTTCAGCCTGTTCATTTTAAATCCTGTGGCTATTGGTTCTGCCTTGTAGTAGCATTGGATGATTTTTCGATTTTCTTTGGTTGTCCAAGTTTTGCGCTATTGTTCCAGTTGCTTTACAGTTGTACGCTCTGGTTCCCCAGCAGTAACAACTGAGCCCTGTGGCCCATTTTTTGACAGATGTCCAGGAGCCATAGCATCTGACACGGTCCTTGTTGACCCGGGCGATGACCGATCCGGTATGGATTTTTTTTTTATTTCTTCTCATCATTGGTGATGGGAGGTCCCTGGGTTGGTTCATGGTGGCTAAGCCACTACCAATCTGAAGACCGGTAATCCCATAACCATAGGGACCGTACCTGATAGCCATCCAGGCCCAGCCACGGGACCTGTCCAGGCCCAGCCACACATGGGGTTAGGGTTTATTATTATTATTATTATTATTATTATGATTATGATTATTATTATTATTATGATTATGATTATGATTATGATTATTATTATGATTATTATTATGATTATTATTATTATTCAGTTTGGTGGCTTCCATCCTATCTTTTAGGAAACCCAATACTACAATATGTTGCTAAAGATAACATCTAGAAGGAAAGCTTGCCAGCAGAATTGTTGGCATTCATTCATCCAGTCTGGTGTACCTCATAAGAGCCTTGGTGGAGCAGTGGGCTAATGCCTCCTTAAGTAACACCAGCTGCCTGCAATTAGTGCAGATTCACATCCCACCAGGCTCAAGGTTGACTCAGCCTTCCATCCTTCCGAGGTAGGTAAAATGAGGACCCAGATTGTTGGGGGCAATAAGCTAACTTTGTAATGATGCCACTGGGGTGTGTGTGCGAAAACCCTAATAAGAAGGCATATACATAGAATGAAGGCTGTTGCTAAGCACATTGGTTTGTGTTTAAAAATTGTAAGCCGCCCTGAGTCTTCAGAGAAGGGCGGGATATAAATGGGATTAAAATAAAAAAAATAAAAAAAACAACCAGTGAGAACAGAAAAAGATTTGTAACAAGCACTGATAAAGCCATTTGCGGTCCTAGTAAATGTCATAATTCCTGGATCCCTGTTCCAATGTAAAGGATTCTGTGGTGCATCTTTCTGTGAGTGGAACTTCTTACAAGTAAAATATATTGAAACCTGACAGAATAAAAAAAAATAGTGCTAAATACTGATTGTCATTGTATGTCAATCATAACATATTATGAACTACAGAAAAAAAATCAATATTTAATATTGAGAACTACTTTTAGACGTGACAAAAAAACATAAGTATTTGGAGAATATTATTTAAATGATTGTCATATCCAAGAACACAGTATTTAACCTCATATTTGAAAAAGAAAAATATTTTGTGGGGAAAATAGGCAATATATTAATTGCAACTCTAAAGACACACCCCCTCCTTTTTTTCCCCTTGTCTTCTTCATTAATGGATACAGTGCTAAAATGAAGCCTTGTATAATTTTAATTCACCTTTCCTGTAAATTAAATCCATTCCAATTTATTCTAACTCTACTTAAGTCTAAAATATGATCCTTCACCTTTATTTTTGCTGATGACCTGAATGAAATTCTCATCCATCTTCTATGGAGAAATTTAACAACTACTACTACTCTGGCATGAAAGTGGTTAAACTTTTACCTATAAGTCATATAACTGACAGAAAAAAAGAGCTGGCAAGAGATTTCAGATTTAAAATAAGACTTTAAGAATTAATCGTTCAAAGTCCAAATTGTGAGGGGAAAGGGATATCTCCTTCTTCTCTGAAATCTCCAGTTCTTCACTACTTGATTTGTAGATTTTGGAAGATCCTATATAAAATGAAGACAGTGAAATTCTTGCCCATCCTCTTAAAAAACTGGATAGACCCACATGGATAGACCCACTTGCTGAGGCCATTATTTAAATAAATATTTAGAATAAACAGTCAATACATTCTGTAATGTATTGGGCTTTGTCCTGCTTGGAATATCATGTGGGGTTAAGTGCTGGAAGGTTGCTTAAGCAGGGAAGCTGGTTAACGGCTCCCAGCTCCTCAGACAACCCATCTCCAGCACCACCATTGGCTGCCTCTAGGGAGGCAATAGGTTGCTTCAAACCTATTGGCCACCACCTAGAGGCCAGGATATAAATTGGTGCATTCACAGCTCTGTTTCTCAGTTCAGTTCCTGCAACCAAATAAACAATTATCTTTGCTGAACTCACTCACCTCATCTCGTCAATCAATGCAACAAACCCAGTATCTAACACTGGCGACGAAGGTGGGATCCTGTTCCTCCAACTCAGCTGAAGAGTCAATAGGGGAGAGGCTGAACTCGCCTGGTGGGAAAAGCAATTCCCTCCCCCCTACGGTCGGTCTAGCACAGCCATGCTAGTGACCACGCGCCCAGAGGACCAATCCCTGGGCAATGGAGGAGCAGGACATGAAGAAAACAAGGCCCAGCCATGAAGACCAGCAGAAATGGCAAAGGTCGGAAAGCTGGAAGAATTTGACATAGCTCACCCGGAAAGATGGTCTTCGTATCTATCCAGGATCGAGAACTATCTATGCGTGAATCAAGTTGCCGAGGACAGCCTGAAGGCTGCTAAGCTCCTGTGTGTTTGCAGCCCAGCCACGTTTGACATCGCAGAGAACTTGTTCATGCCAACGACATTGGACTCCGTAACATTCACGGACTTGAAGAAAAGGCCCAGAGACCACTTCCAGTCCAAGCTATCGGTAATTGCTTGGCACCATGCATTCAAACAGAGAGTTCAGCAACCAGGTGAAACAGCATCTGAATTCATTGCAGCATTGAGGCAGGCCATACACCTGTGCCAGTTCACCGACATCGAGGAGAGGCTACGAGACTGGCTTGTCTGCGGTCTCCGGAATTGAGAGTTACAGCAAAAACTCTTAGCCAAAGAGACTCTGTTGTTTCCAGATGCACTGAAAGAGATCATGGCAGATGAAGCCACCAGCGGGGCTGTACAAGCCATGCGGCCCGCCAAAACAGCACAGCATGAGGAAGCCGTCCACCACGAGGACCCCAAACATGCAGAAGACCACGAAGACAACACAGAGGTTGACAAGCTACAAAGACACAATGACCAACAGTGTCATAGCGACAAGCAACAAGGGGCAACTTACAAGGCAGATCCCTTCCTTAGGTGCCCAGGGTATGGCGGCCGCCACCAATGCATGGACTGTAGGTTCCATACAGCCACGTGCCGGGCCTGTGGAAAGACTGGCCACATCATGTCCATCTGCAGAGGTCACCAGAGGGACCGGCCATCAGATTGCTAGTCAGACATCCCAACTAGGAGAGGTACCAGGGCCCCGGGACAGTATAGTGTAGGGTTTTGCTCCAGCCACAGAAGCATTTGCCATACTGGAGCTTGCTGCCCTATTAAGCTGAAGTTTAGAGTTCAGGTGGAGCTGCAAGGGGTGCCCTGCAAGATGGAGCTGGACATGGGCTCAGCTGTATCCATTATTTCACTTGAAACATTTTATTTCGTCTTCAACTGCACCAAGAGAAGGGCCAAGCTGAGGCCATCTGACATTATACTAACTAATTTTCAGAATGCCAGGGTCAAGGGCAAGGTCACACTAGCCGTTAAATTTAAGGGGTTTTCTGGGCACCTGGACATTGTTGTAGTAGGGAGTCAATGAACAAGCCTGATTGGGCTCAACTAGTTTGATGCACTAGGCATCCAAGTAATTGGTATCAACCGGATGCAAGTGGCAAGTCTAGCGACAGTATGTGAGGAATTTGCAGATGTGTTTGACTCAGCCCTGGGGATGTACATGGGCCCGCCAATAACATTTAAACTAGATCCTACTGTAATGCCGGTCAGGATTAAATGCCGTAGAGTGCCATTTGCTCTTAAACACAAGATAGACACTGAGTTAGATAAACTTGTAGAAAAGGGAGTATTGCAGCCAGTAGATGGGGGTGAATGGGAGACCCCAATCGTAATGCCACTAAAAGCCAACGGGGAGGTCAGAATCTGTGCCAATTACAAATGCACAATCAATCGTACACTCAAACAGCACGCATACCTGGTACCAGTAGTAAGCCACATCCTGGCATCCTTGCAAGGCGGTACAAGTTTTGCAAAATTAGGTTTGGCTCAGGCCTACCAACAGCTTCCTGTTGATGAGGCCACAACTGCAGCACAGACAATTGTAACCCACAGGTGGGCATTTAAAGTAAAATGCCTGCAATTTGGGGTCAGTGTAGCCCCTGGCATTTTTTCAAGGCATTATGGAGCGGCCGCTCAAGGGCATCCCGGGGGTTTGCCCCTATTTCGATGATGTGCTCATCGCCAGTGAGTCCACTGAGGTACTAGCAGTGAGGCTTAGAGCCGTCTTTCAAAGGCTCCGCAAAGCAGGCCTCAAGCTGAAAAAGAATAAGTGTAGTATTGGAGTCCCCTCAACTGCGTTATTGGGGTTCCGTATAGATGCCGACAGCATCCACCCTGCTGAGTCAAAGGTTAAAGCCATTCAGATGGCACCCAGCCACAAAACGAAGGGAGAACTTCAGGCATTCCTAGGGCTCCTAAATTTTTACCATGCATTCCTTCCTAACAAGGCCGCAGTGGCGGAGCTGTTACACCAGCTCTTGGACAAAAATATTGCATGGAAGTGGACTAGTGTTCACAAAAGAAGTTTTCAGGAATTGAAGGCTCTACTGTCTGTTAGTTCCACGATCACTCAATTCAAGGAATCAATGCTGGTATGTCTAGCATGTGATGCATCCCCATATGGGGTGGGGGCTGTCCTAAGTCACTTGGAGAGTGATGGAACTCAAGTTCCGATTGCTTTTTAATCCAGGACACTGTCCTCCACAGAGCGTAGTTAAGCACAAATTGATCAGGAGGCATTGGCCATAGTAACTGGAGTAAAAAAATTCCATGACTCTTGTATGACAGGCACTTCATGGTCTTTACAGACCATAAACCATTATTGGGGTTATTCACTACAGACAGACAGACACCCCACATCTTATCCCCCAGAATGCTAAGATGGTCCATTTTTTTATCAGCTTACAGCTTTAAGCTAATTCACAAACCCAGCAGGGATATGGACCATGCAGATGGCCTGAGCAGGCTTCCACTGCCTCAAATCAAGCCAGATCTGGCCCCAGCGGCCCGAGTTTTGTCCATTCAGGACTTGCTGGAGTTTCCCCTCCACACAGGGGACATAGCCACAGAAACGGCAGCAGACAAGACTCTAATCAGAGTGCTATCTTGGGTCTACACAGGGTGGCTAGAGAAAAGCCTAAGTCCTGAGTTTCAGAGCTATTTCACAAGGAGACATGAGCTTTCAGCTCATAAGGGTTGTATTCTTTGGGGGAACAGGGTCATTGTTCCCACCTCATTAAGGGACAGGGTATTGCAATCGCTTCATGAAGGTCATTTGGATACAGTTCGCATGAAAGCTTTGGCACAAAGCTATTTATGGTGGCCAGGATTAGATAAAACCATCGAGGCTCAAGTTCATGGGTGTTACACATGCCAGAAGTCTAGGCCTGAAATGCCACACGCACCGTCCACAGGTGGGAGTAGACACACACACCCTTGTCGAGGATTCATATAGACTTTGCTGGGTCCTTTCAGGGACAGCTCTTTCTTATAGTGGTCGACAGCCACTCTAAATGGCTGGAAGTTATACCAATTGCAAATATGACTACTGCTAGGACTATCCAGGTGCTTAGGAAACAGGCTACCGGACATCGTAGTGTCCGTTAACGGGGCCCAATTTACTGCGGCTGAATTTCAGGCTTTTCTGAGGGCAAACCTAATTTATATACCGCCCTGAGTCCTTCGGGAGAAGGGCGGTATATAAATAAAATTAAATAAATAAATAAATAAATAATTAGGCATGCGACATCTGCTCCATTTCACCCATCTAGTAATGGTCAAACTGAATGAATGGTACGCACCACAAAAGAATCATTGAAACTCATAGTGACCAGAGACTGGCATCACAGACTGTCCGACTTTTTGCTCTGCCAACATTCCACGCCATGCATGGCAATGGGCAAAAGCCCAGCAGAGCTGTGCTGGGGGAGGCGACTAATCACGAAACTGGACAGGTTGCACCCAGACTGGGTGGCAGCTGAGGCCTCTCACCCAAAACCCCTGAAACAGACATGTCCAACACAAGGCCTGGGGGCCAGATCCGGCCCGCGAAGTGATTTCATGCGGCCCACGAAGCCATCCTGGAAACAGTGAGGGAACGCCCCCCCCTGTCTTGGCCTGGCCCAGAGACCCTCCTTCTGCCAGAGACCCTCAGATCTTTCCCACTCCTGCCCAGGCCCCCATAGGCACCCTTGATGCGAACAATGTAGAGCTGGCCACGCCCTCCCAGTAGACCATATGCACTCTAGCCACACCTACCCAGTAGGCCACACCCACCCTGGCCATACCCACCTGGCCCCCTGAGGGCAACTGCAATGCTGATGCGGCCCTCAATGAAATTGAGTTTGACACCCCTGCCCTGAGAGGTCAGCAAGTGGGCGACAGGATGTGGGACTGGAACAATGGGCATGGGAACTTGGTGCCAGGAAAAATCACCAAAACATCGGACCCTCTCTCATATGAAGTGGGCCTAGAGGGTGGGCAAGTCATTCGTCGCCATATCGATCAGCTTAGAAAGCATTTTCCAGAATTGCTACAAAGCGAGGACTTTATTCCAGGTCCCAGTCATGGACCGCAAACCAACAGCCAGGCCAATCAATCCATTTGCTCTGAGGTCCCAAGCAGTCAGAGCAACGGGGAGGTGGTCATAGGGGGGCAAAGCCCAGGAGTGCAGCATGGGGCCCCTGATGGAGAAAGTCAACCAGAACACTACAGCCGCTGTGCTAACTCTGCAAAAGGATTGGATTCTGGGGTGGGCTGACCTGGAATGGCCAGCCAGAGAATTCCAAGTCAGCCAGACTCATTTGAACTTATGGACACTGGTTTACCCAGCCCAGCAGGCAAGCTGGTAAGCCAGGGAGTGCCTGGTTCTCCCAGGTGCTCCATGAGGGTTCGCAAGCCTCCTGCATATTTACAAGATTTTGTTCCAAAATAATGAAGCTATAATGTCGTATGTGTCATTGATTTGCTGCTAGCCAGGAGAGCCTCAGTATTAGCAAGTACGGAAAATGTGTAAGTTTGCATACTACTTCTGTATCGCTGTAAAACTTGTAATTGCTGTAATCATTCCTTTGTTGTTATAATGTGTGTACATTCTAGGGGGAGGGGTGTAATATATTGGGCTTTGTCTTGCTTGCAATATCAAGTGGGGTTAAGTGCTGGAAGGTTGCTTAAGCAGGGAAGCTGGCTAACGGCTCCCAGCTCCTCAGACAACCCGTCTCCAGTGCTACCATTGGCTGCCTCTAGAGCAGCAATAGGTTGCTTCAAACCTATTGGCCACCTCCTAGAGGCCAAGGTGTAAATTGCTGCATTCGCAGTTCCTGCAACCAAATAAACAATGATCTTTGCTGAACTCACTTGCCTCGTCTCTCAATCAATGCAATGAACCCAGTATCTAACACATTCCATATCCAGATTGTTTCATTTTGTCACGTTTGGTTATGCTTATATATTTATCACATAGAGGAAAGAAGTGGGGATTAGGTTCGATGATAAACAATCATGGCCAATCAAGTCAACAGTTAACTCTGAGAAATTGTTGTTTTTTCTAACTGTTTAACTTAAGGATATGGTATCAGCATCCAAGTGTAATTGGGATCCAATTCCCATCAGCCACAGACAAAAAGACCGGTGCAAAGATCTTACTAGATTCCTATCCCTAGCCTATTAAATAGAAATACTGTGTTTAAGATTAAGTTCAGCAGAATTTACTCCCATGGCAAAAAGAGTTGTAATATTAGTAATACACTGGAATATAGGAAAGTACAACACTTTGCAAATTACTGTATTATGTATGATTCAAACTCTTGTATAAAACTTACACTGTCCCTTCATATCTTTTTCATGTCTTTTATGCATCTGAACAATCAACATTAGTAGGTGATTAACATCTTGACTACAACACATCTACCAAATCATTTTTTGTCCACACCATTCTCCAGTAGATCTCAGTCTTAGGCAACTATTTATCTTTATTCATTGACACATTTTCTTCAATCCTGCCTGATGATGGCTCTTATCCATCCTGAATCTCATATGCTTATTATGAAATATTTAAATAAAATACTTTTATTTATGTTTTCTTCATAGCTTGTTCCACTATAAACAGGACTTATTTTCAGAAAAGTAAGCATAAGGGCCCAATCTTTCTTTCCTCTAACAGCTATTAGCTATCAATTTTCCAGAGAACACTGGCCATTTTACATCAAATTCATTAATAGAGATTGACTTTTATTTTCAAATAGCTTCAACCAAATGTATATTTCCTGCTGGGAAATTATTTTGATTTTTTTTATCATGAAGAATGTCATGCACTACCTGAGTATTGAAGGGTATTCAAATGAAATATATAAATAATCATAGATTTTTTTTCATGCAGAACAGATTCCATCATGGCATGAACAGGTACAACATTGATTAATTTCACTGCTCACATTCATTTATTTTCTTAATACAATGTTTATGAATACTGCTCTGATCCAAACTGAAATCCAGTGCAGAGGGTAAAAAATTGTCATCACTCTCAGCATCTGTCCCCAAACTTCCTGTCCTGTTTGGGACCAAATATTAGTTCAGTATGTTTGTGGCATTCTTTACAAGTATTTCAAACTATTCTCATTCCAGGGCTGAAATCTCAGTGCTGTTTTCAGAAATTTAAATGATAAAGAATCTGACCTGCCTAAATGTTTTTCAAATATAATTCCTAGCTTCCCTCACCTTAGACCAAGTATGTCAAACTGCCAGCCCATGGGCTGGATGCGTCATGCCGAAAACGCACCCACCCCATTGCCGGCAAGGAGGAAAAAGTTCTGATATGTCGCATGACGTCACATGACGTCGCGAGTTTGACATGCCTGCCTTAGACCCTGCTGTTATGGTAGGAGTGTCTATATGGAGGGTTTAAAAAGTTAAGATGATGGTCATGAACATTCAGATGAAGCACCAATCATTTTTATATGCATTGTAAAATAGGATGAGGCTTCAATTCTGTAGTCGCAACCACCATCTTGACTTAAAAGGGCCTATGTCTGAGCCTGCAAAAAGTTGCAGTTTGTACAATCCAAATGAATTTGCCATCCTGGTTTATAAGAGTAAAGAAAACATTTCTGTGGTTTCAACTTAACAACCTAGGTTATTATTAATTGCAGATAGTGTGTGCAAGCTCAGTCTTACCATTGACTCCTTCTTCAACTGAGAATTTAGACATGATCGATCATAATTATTACCCTGGGTGCATTGCTATAAATCTTACCAAATACAGTGTGAATTACGCAGCATGGTTGAAACTAGCTCCATGCCACTGATAGTATAACTGGGATAAATCAAGATAGAAACAATATATGCTGTATAAAGTTCCCTATTGAAAATTCTCTATGGACTAAACATTCTCCAGCAACACTATTTTATCTATTTTCTGAAATTTCAGTTGTCTCAAGGTTGTTCATACTTGCTATAATGTTAAGTATTGCCATCTTTTCATACAATAAATCAGGAACCCTGGTGATATTCATCATTGACAGTCTTTAACATCTTTCAGATAGCTTGTGGAAGGGATATTTCAAATCCTGCCACTAGATGGCAGTGCACATGCAACTCTGAATATTTTTGAGTGTTCTTCATAAACTATAAGATCGCTTTAAAACTGACCAGGATTATCTGGCTATGGCAGCTTGCCCTTAAAGGTTAGCCAGAGGACACTATAGAATTTCATATACAAACTGCAGTGTAATGTAACAAAGAACATAAAAATAAAAACATAATTACTCAACTGCACAGTATCAACATGTTGCACTGCTTTCTCTTCTTTAATGCCTGTCTGCTTTTTCAGTACACACTTAGATACAAGATAAAATTGGACAGATATTTCTTGGACTATCACATTTCTGTTAACTCTGATTTAGCTTTGTATGATATTATATCTCTGATTTACTCCTCAGCATAAGAAGAAAAAAATTGTGTATGGCGCTAATGGTGCTGGAGAAATGAGCATATTTATTACAACAGTATTGTTATATTTTTGAAATGAGAACCTGGAACATATTGAAGCAAAGCTAATATCCACCCCAAAACATGATATTTGTTCCTTTCTTAAATAAATGGGTCACATGTTGTCTAAGACAGGGATTCAAACAAATTAAAGTGAAGGAACATTAGTAGCACAACTCAATCAATGCACAGAGGACATCTTAAGAGGAGCCTTGGTGGTGCAGTAGTTAGAATGCAGTATTGCAGGCTAACTCTGCCCACAGACTGGAGTTTGACCCTGATGGAGCTGAAAATTCACTCAGCCAACTATCTTTCTGAGGTTGGTAAAACGAGGACCCAGATTTTCAGGGCAGTATGTTGAAATTTGTAAACCACTCAGAGAGACTTCATAAAGCACTATGGAGTAGTATATAGGTCTACTCTAAGTGCTATTGCTATTGCAAAACTCAGTTTCTGGAATCTGCAGGTAAGTCTGGAAAAACTCCTGATTGAAATATTGCTTCTAAGCACAGTAGACCAAGGATGGGCAATCTGAGTGCCTAAAATTATATACATATTGTTAGCCATACTTGGTAGACCAAGTCAGGAAATCAACCCCAGAGAAAAGCTAAAGCTATTTTTATTCAAATTTGTGCTGTAATAATAGAATTTTGCAATTAGACTCAATTCTGGATCTACCTGTAACAGTCCTAATTCTTCAAAAATATCCATTGAAGAATAATAAGAATGAACAGAAATGAAAATAGATTGTTGTCAAAGTTCCAAAGCTGGAACAGAGATGACAGGGGAAGAATTATGTGGTCTTCCGAGCAAAATCCAACAAAACATTGCACTTCGATTTGAACTGCTTTATCACATATGATATTGTAGGTGAGACAGACAGAATTGTATTTTCTCAGCCACACAATTAGAAAAATTAAAAAAAGCAATGCTGGAAGCACATGATATTCTACAAGTTCAGTCTTGAGGGAAAATATCTACTTATTATGCAAAAATAATAATTGTACAACATTGAAAATAAACTATTTATTTAATAAGTTACTCTTCATTAAATTCAGAAACATCGTCTGAATTACCAACCAACCAAACGAAATATGTGGAGCCATATTAAAAAAAAAAATCCAGAAGATATAATTATAAATCCCAAGCAACAAAACCTATGACATAACATCTGGGCTTGCCTGAAGCTTAAAAGAATTTCTGTCTTGGAATCCTGTCACTACAAGCTGTGTCTGCCTGGGACTAGGAGCTTCAAAGAAAACTGGCACTTGGTCCAGACAAAAAAGAAAAGTGTGTTCCACCAATCCTTGCTTGTTTTGCTATTTGCAAAAGACTAGCCTTCTTACAGACCATTTACAGAGCATCCACCCACCCACCCCCACTGCCATTACCACTGCTGTTGCCGCTGCACACGAGGCCGAGGCAAGGCAGACCCCAAACACACACACACGTGCCATAGGTTTGCCACCATGGGTTTAGAGTCTAAATCACAAAGCCCCTAAGTCAGGACACTGACCTATCACTGAGAAGAATCAGGTTTGATGCTTAATCACTACTATCAGTTCCATAAATTCATACATTCAGTAATAGATAAGTATTCACTTGATTCTCCAGAAGTATGAAGTCTGCAGCTTTAAGGATCATGCTTTCTCCTAATGAACCTTCTGAGTACATGTAACTCTTACAGGAAAATGGGAGTATGAATCTGCTTTCAAAGGTCTCAGAGAAGACTCCAGATACCTATTTGGTTTCTCCCAATCTTTATTTCAAAAGAAAGTGCACATCTTGTGAAGAATGATTGACATGAACAAATAAATACATGTTTCATTAATTGATCCTCCTTGCTTTCCAAGGAAGGAAGGAAGGAAGGAAGGAAGGAAGGAAGGAAGGAAGGAAGGAAGGAAGGAAGGAAGGAAGGAAAGAAAGAAAGAAAGAAAGAAAGAAAGAAAGAAAGAAAGAAAGAA
>JAKJMR010000016.1:1510031-1528444 GCA_024449315.1 Daboia siamensis | reverse complement strand
GAAGGAAGGAAGGAAGGAAGGAAGGAAGGAAGGAAGGAAGGAAGGAACATTTCCAACATTCACTGCCAACTTCCTACAAGGCAGTTCAGTGGGAAAGCTGGCAGGAACTTGTTCCTTCTCCCATTGCTTTTTTGCCTGTCTGTGATCATTCTGTTTCTCTGAAACTATGGCCTAAGGGGCAAGAGTTCTCTAGTCTAAAATAAATCTCACTTGTGAGATAAGAAGGATTATTTATTTAGGTCCCTAAAAAATATAAACTCTGATAGCTATCAAAATGTTCAATTCATTTAATAGTCTCCAATAGCCAGTTTTTTATTTAGAACATTTTAAAGACAATCTTCTTTGGCAATAGAGTTGTTCACAATTTTTGGATATATAATTTCTAAAACCTACAATGAAAATCATTGATTCTGCAGTTTGAAGAAGAGAACTAAAAAAGAAGGGCACAATCATACTCATTCTTCAATAAAACCATTTTTTTACTGAAAATTGTCTTCTAGCTGTTTTACCCCCACAGACCGGGGGTTGGGGACCCCTGATTTAGAAGGATACTTCAGTTGCTAAAGAACAGTATTTTGTAGGTGTGGCCTGTGATTTCTCACACATATTGATCTGAAAGTGAAATCCATTGCAAATCCAAGGAGAACATTAGTAGTTCAGGGTTGAAATGAGGGGTCCTTGGTGCTCTTTGAGCTTGGTTGTTTTCCTACAGATGTTTCATTACCAAACTAGATAACATCATCAGAGTTACTGATGGTGGTACCTAGTTTGGGTAATGAAACATCTGCAATAAAACAACCAAGCTCAGAAGGACCCCTGAAAGTCACTGAGTTCAATATGTTTCTCTCTCTATGTGTGTGTGTGTGTGTGTGTGTGTGTGTGTGTGTGTGTGTATGGTCTCTGTCTCTCTCTTAAATGCATACACACCATCTCAGGCACTTTAGGGTCAAGTATATTTCAAAGTTTTAAATATTTTGAAACAGTCAATTAATAGTAATCAACCTGCTCTTCCTTTAAGTTGAAAATATGCTTTAAATATATTTTACTATTTGTATCAATGCAGCTTTGAAGCTATCCTGCTGAAATTAGAAGATAAATTACCAAGTAACCCAATGTATAAAATTTAAAATATTGTTATTTATCATCTGGTACCTTTTCTAACGTGCTACAACATTGCTGTCCATATGATATGCTTGAACTGGCATATTATTTTTCTGCCATCCAAAGTTGCATGACCTTTAAAATAAAGTAAGCAAAAGCTTTGTTCTTGAATAAAATTATGTGAAAGCAGTTAAAGACTTTCACAAGATAGATGGTAACTTCTATTTAATCCCCCCATAGAATATAAAGTGGTGGCATCTGCATATAAAATACATTTGTCCAACTCATTTATTGGAAAGTATAATGCAGACCTTGTATGTTCATTTAAAGTTAAAGGACACCATATGAGATAATTTTATTTTACATTGCATCCAATCAAAGATCACAATTGGATAGAATAAAAGGACCTACTTTAAGTAACCCAATGAAATCCTCCCACTACACTGGATAGCTTGTTTCTATACTATGCCTCACAGTGATTTCTGAAGTCCCTCTGAAAAGTGATCAGCAGTTCGAGATAGGAGATAATAAATTCTTTTTTTTTCACAATCACAACTACCTTAAGCCATGAAAATTATAGGTGAACACGAGAAAACATCATCACAAAACGTTTATTGAGAGATAAGTTTTAACTCATAGATAAAGATATTTAGTACTGGACTCAACTTCTAGATATTTAGTATTGGACTTGGATGTTTGTATATATGTAAATATTTATTTTCTCCCTAATAAAAAGCACTTATTTTAACTTAAGTTTAAATGATTACCATTAGCCAAATTTCAAGTTGAATAATATTTGTTTAATTTTAATATTGCCAAATATTAATTGAAAGAATGACATTTTTGTTATAATTGGAATAATTAGATAGAACATAAATCAGAAGTGGGGAAAAAAAGAGTCTTAAATCTGTGTCTAATGTCCAAGCACTTAGAAAGCCGAAGGCAGATTGGACTTTTACATCAATGCTATTGATGAGTTAGAATAAGTGTTTGCAATTACTTAATCATCAATCAATAAGTGTAATTTCTTTTCTAACCCTTTTTGTGACTTTCTCCTTCTTTGCTGTGACATTTTCACTGTGGTGCAAATGTTTCCAGACTGCCTATAGACAATTCGTTTTAACAGATGTTGGTTGTACTACTGGTGTAGTATTAATGGAAGTGCCAATATTGGCCCCACAGCAGTGGGTTGTTTTTTTTTACATATATCAGTGATCTCACAGGGAAGTTCCACTTCCTAACATGCAGGTTAATGCTCTGTAGGACTTCTTCAATTCAAATATACAAGCTTAACAGCATGAGGCTGTTCCACTCTTAAAAGGAGTAGTCTAAAAGAATCAATAAGTAAGTTACTAATACTGTTTGTTGAATATTGAGAAGACAATGATATACCTTCACTAGAATGGTAGAATTACTGCAAATAGCATGACTGATTCACACACAAACACACACTTTCACATCCCTCTGAGCAGTTGAAGCTAATTGGTTGTTCCATTCCTTATGTTTACTTGGAATTAATGAAGATCATTCTTGGTGTTTAAATGTGTGTTTAAAACAATTTTTTTAGATGTGAATATACATGGCAGTATTTATTGTATTTTCATTTTATAGTTTCTACTAAATATATTTTTTGTGGGGAAACCAAATTCATATCCACAAACATGGTTGAAATGCCTTCATTACTATGATAGTTTACAATAATCAAGGGTGCTGACTAATGTGATATATTTTTTGCAGGTGACAAAAGAAGTGAAAAAGCAACCTGCTTATAGGTCCTTGCATAATTTTGGAGCCCATAATTTTGGAGCCAGTATAATAGAATAAAATGTGGCCTCTGTTGCCTGCAAGATATCACTTTTATGGTTGGTCACACAGCCAACCAGATGTTTTGGCATTTTGGTCCATCCATCAAATTCTTCACAAGGACCTGGGATAAGCAGATATGCTGTTTAATAATATGAAAGGCATTACTGCAGGATGAAGCTATTCAAACTAGAGCTGCCTTTTGCAATTGACTGATGGTGATGTTTTCAGTATCAACGGTATTCAGATGATACTCTAGATTATATTATTTTCCCTTATCTTTTAAATATATAACTCAAGGTGGTGAGTATATACCTAATATTCTTACTTCCTGTTTTCCCCAGAACAACAATCCTGTGAGGTGGGTTTGGCTGAGAGAAAGTGCTGGCTGGGGAATTCTGGGAGTTGAGGTCCACAAGTCTTAAGGCTGCCAAAGACAGACACCAAACTGGCTTTCTGAATGTTGTTGCAAGACTACTTTTTTAGTGTTATGGAGAGGAAAGATTTACTCTTTCCACCTCACTGCTCCAACATCAGTGGATGCTTCACTAACATAAAGTAAACAGAGCTGAGATTTGCCAAGTTAGCCTAAGGGGGGGAAAAATTGGACATTTTTAATATGGTATCAGTACAACAAGAAGCAAGACAAAAAGGGTCAGCTTCTTATCGAGGACCTTCTTGTGTTTGTCAGAAATAAGGTTGCCTTGGGGTTTATTCTTTCTTTTACACCAAGGGTAAATGATTTTATTTATTTATTTGGTGTCGTCGTTAACCTTCTTACATGGGGATGGGTCTGCCAGAAAGACAGGTTAGAAAGGGGAAATTGACTTCTCTAAGGAATCTGATTTATCTACTGATCTAATTCAGGAGAAGAAAACACAGATGAAATCTCCAGTCTAACTCTCTTTAGTTTCAGTATAGTCAGTGCTTTTTTTGTAAAAGAAAAAGGTGCTGGAACTCACATATGTCATACAACCCACCTTGCCTACCCTACAAAGTTCCATTCAAAAAAGGTGCCAGAACTCCGTTCTGGGCGTTCTATGAGAAAAAAAAGCCTGGAGTATAGTACATTTAAAAAAAAAAGAAAGAAAAGAAACTCATCCCCTACCAGCATCTGTTTCTTTTGTTATTTTAAATGCCAAGCTGAATGTACCAAGTTCATTTCCCCCCCTATATGTATGAACTGGAAGCTCCTATGTTTTTATCTCTATGCTGGGTCTCTGCTGGTAACTCTGCTATCCTTCATACATAGCCATTTAAACAAGATGACTTCCTGCTATGAACAAATCCACGGAGTCCCCACTGAAGTGCTCTTTCTAAGCTAGAACTGTGTCAAATCCTTCTTGAAAGGAACTAAACTCCTCTATCAGGAAAGTGCTGGAATTGAAAGATGTCTACTGTTACAAAAGCATTACCTTGATGCAAAGGAAAAGGCAGCCAATAAATCCAAGGCATTTTTGTGAAGGAGTGAAGTTGGGGGTGCTGTCTACTCTTTTTAAAAGTTGCTGCACTCATGCAGAGAAGCTCCATCAGTTCCTTTCCTCAGGCATTCATCCATTCCCTCATAACTGCTCCAAGCTTATGTCCTCTCAATCTTGTATATTCAAGAAAAGAGGGTGGGGGAAACATTTTGTATCTGGCCCAACTGCCAGTCAGGTCCATCCTTAGAAACTGCCACCCTATGTAACAATAGTGGGCTTGACACTGATAATGTGCCAGAGATATAAACATTATTAAATTACTAAAAAATATTATTTACAGCAGAGAAGATTTCTGGTAAAAAAAATGAAAGGAGAGTGGGAAGAGATTCTTCAGATGAAAATTGCAGAGGAGACTGTTTAAAAATTACAACAGAGGCAGATGAACTCTGAAAAAGATGGCTCTAAATTACGTGCTACAAGGATTGACTTTTCTAAATTTTTGGCTTGATTATGGTTTATAAATGTTTAACATGGAATATAAAGTGAACATCTGCTCCTCAAAAAAGAAAAAAAATATTTTTTTTCATAACTTTTTTTTAAAAAAATATATGTGCCTACAAGAGACTCAAACATAAATATATTTAATTTACAAAAATATGGGTGAAGAATGTATTTCAGGTATTTTAAAAAAAATGAATTTACTTCATTTTTTAAAATGGAGTTTTTTTGCATATTAATTCCCAACTAAAACCAGAACTTGTACTAACTGATGAACATGGCAGATTTGCTAGGACAAAAGTTAAATTACCTAGGGCTAAAACTATGAAGTGGGATGCGGTGACTCAGTGGGTTAGGATGCTGAGCTTGTCGATCAGAAGGTCGGCAGATTGGCGGGTCAAATCCTGAGTGCTGCGTAGCAGAGTGAGCGCCTGTTACTCGTCCCAGCTTCTGCCCACCTAGCAGTTCGAAAGCACATAAAAATGCAAGTAGAAAAATAGGGACCACTACGGTGGGAAGGTAACAGCGTTCCGTGCACCTTTGTCATCTAGTCATGCCGGCCACATGACCACGGAGACGTCCTCGGACAAGCGCTGGCTCTTCGGCTTTGAAACGGAGATGAGCACCAGCCCCTAGAGTCAGAAACAACTAGCACGCATGTGCGGGGGAACCTTTACCTTTTTAAAACTATGAAATTGAGAATTTATCCCTCAAATTTTTTTTTAAAAAAAACAACTTATGGAGAAAGTTTTTCTTATGAAATTGATATTTAAAAGGGGATTAGAATGGAATAATGTTTGAATAATTATAAAAAAAATCGAAGAAGAATATAAAAATTATTCAAGGTAAAGTATAGTTTTTTATAAAAAAAAGTGGTAGGGAACTTAAATGTAATGGCTGCATGGAGACAGAAAAATGGCAACTCCAGATAATATCTATTTTCCATAAATGTAACCTTTTTCAAGCGTAGATACAATTTATGCATAAAAAATGCTAACATTTCTAAAGTTGAGATTTTGCCAAAGACTTTTTCTACAAATAACACAGTGAATTTGGTTTATAAAAGGAAATTACTTCTTTCAGATAGAGATTAAATGAAGCATTATTAGAGAAAAATTCAATAGCTGAGCATTGCAAAAAGAAATTAACAGGTTGTTGTTGTTGTTTAAAAAATCCTTGAGTAAAAGGACTGATTTAAGAATAGTTTGGGATACAAATTAACTTTCACCAGACATTACTTCATACAGCATGATACTTTAAAAAAAGGCCCAAAAGAAAACACAGGTTGTTTTGGATGAGCTAAGAAGAAAAAGGAAAATTAAAGAAAGTGTTAGAGAAAATAGGTATTTCACATAAAACTAAACTTTTACAGCAATGGCTATCAATATGAACAGTGGGAGGAATAGAATAAAAATGAATTATGCAAAAAAAAAGAACTTTGAATTTGTTAATAAACCAGGGAAATGGCTAATGTATAAACTAAGGAAAGAGAAAGAAAATGATTTTCATACTTCAGCAGGGAAATACCTATTAACAGACAATGTGGCTATACAAAAAAAAACCCTTCATCAGGGTATTATTGTAACGACATATTTCTTTGGTAAAAATAAATGATTTTTTTTTTAAAAAATCAAAACTTACAAAGGCTTATAGAAAAGTAAAAACAAATGATGAATGGACTGATAACAATAAGGGATGTTTTTGACGTAAAAAAAATAAAATAAACAGGAAAAGTACCATGACCATGGATTACTAGGGTTTTATACAAATGCTTTGGTGATAAACTTTTACAATTCCTGCAAAATATAATGAATTCTATCCTATAAGGAGGAAACATGCCAGAGAGTTGGAAAGAGGTTAATATATCATTAATACCTAAAAGAGGCAAGATCTAACTCTAACAAGAAATTATAGACCAATATTATTATTAACAATGATTATAAGTTGTCCACAGTTATTTTAGCAGATAGACAGAAAATAATTTTCCAAGATTTCATTAATGAAGATCAGTATGGATTTCCCCCCGCCCCCTAAGATATATTTAAAAGATACTGTGTCAGAATGACCTAGGCCAGGCATGTCAAACTGCCGGCCCATCGTACTGAAACCGCACCCACCCCATTGCCGACAATGGGGGAAAAGTTGTGATACGTCATGTGACATCACGTGACATTGCAAGTTTGACATGCCTGACCTAGGCCATTTCACAATATTTGAAACAACTTAATGAAAAAAAGCTGCAAAATTTTCTTGGATGCAGAGAAAGCTTTTGACAATTTAAATTATCCTTTTTATTTAAGGTTTTGGAAGATATGAGAAAAGATATTGGGAAGAATTTTATAAAACGGGCAAAGTCAGTTTATACCTCACAAAAATCATTAAATTATTCTTAATGGATATCTAACAAAACATGCCACACATAAAAAAGAACAAGGTAAGTTTGCCACTATCTCCACTTGTGATTATTTTGATTTTTGAATTTATGAATTGACAAAATGAGAGGATGATGGGTGCAAAAATTAAAAAAAAGAGAGACTTACAAGTTGAGAGCTTTTGCAGATGATTTGATGATGCTTTTAAAAGACCCTTTGAGAGACTGAATTATTAATGAAAAAAGTGGTGTATTAGCTGATTTTAACGCTGTGAAAAAAACAGTTCTTGAAGCAGTGGAAAGATGTTAATAAGATGGAAACATAGAGGGAATGTGTACTAATTGGTTAACCTTGCAGTGCTCAGTTTTCAATATACTTTATTCAAACCTCTAAGCCAATGTATCTGATTTTTTTTATTTTTTATTAGGACTATAACACTTTCTTGAGGAAAGTATCAGTACAAGGGCAGGGAAATAATTATGAATATCTATACTTATATGATTTATTACCTATGTATATATTTATCATTTTCCTCCTTTCCTGAAATGCATAAATATAAGTGCATCCTGTTCTCTGTAGGACTCCTGTTATTTTCTGGAGGAAATTGTTCCAGTGTGCACTGAATACATAATTACTGCAGTGAGTCTTGATTATTGTTTTTTGGATCCTGAATTTGGTTCCACAATATACAGAAGACAAGGATGTTAACAAAAATATGAAGATACCGAATCAAACACAATTGATGAACCAAATGGGCTTTATTGTTGAGAAAGAGGTAAAAATACTTTGGTGTTAATTTCAACTGGATATTATTTCAAAATAACATTTAAACCTGAGTTGTATATTATTTCAAAATAATTATGTTAAGATATGGAATGAAATGAGGAAGATGGGAAATAATACAATTATAAATTTAGGGAAGAATTTCTGAGATTAAGATGAAAAAAAAAATACCTAAAACATTATTTCTGTTTCAGACCAAACCTATTTTGATGTACTTTTTCCTTTGCTTTTTTAAAAAATAAACCTTTTTATCTCTTAAATATTTTGATAATATTTATCTTTGTTTAAAATTGTAATGAAGTTATAAAAACAAAATAAGCAACTTCAATACAAGTGAACAGAAACTAAATAAATAAACATTACTTACAGCAGTTTAAAACATTGCCGTAATAAGGTTAGAAATTACTTTCTCACCTTCTGTACAGTTTCTGCTTGTTGAATTTTTTAAAAATATGTGTTCATTATTTATTTTGTTGATATAGGAATAAACACATTCCACTCTTGTTAAGATCAGCTTGGTTTTCCACATTCATCTCATTATCCAAGCCAGTCAGCATTCAATTGCATTAGCTGCTTTGGCATTAGATTGCAAACAGCAGAATATCACATTAAAACCAAGTGGCATCTCTTGCCAAAATTTTAAGTAACCTTTTTTCAGAAGCTTGATGAAGATGATATTAAAGCTTCAAGTTTTGCAAGTAAAAATTGCTCTACATCCCAACATAAAAGCATATTTCCTTTCCTTCAGACAGAATACTGAGACACTGTAAATATTTTCTAAAGTCCAACTTTTAGCTAATTTTAAGCATATAATGGTGTGCATGCTATGGGATAAGTTTAACATTTGTATAACAATTGTAATTCTTAGTTTTTCTTCCTATTTCAAAACAAAGGGCTTTTAGATATGAGTGTCGTTTTTTTTTCTTTCTAATTTATAAGAATCAACAGTTGGACTTGTTCTATCTAGTGATCTGGCAAGTAAAACTTTTTTTTTCCTGTTGTTTTCAGCCTTAAGGTCTTCTGAACTATGAAGATAAGATTCTCTGGCACTTATGAACCAACAAACCCTATGTAGTGTAAACTGCCTAATCCACTTTAAGATTATTAGCCACCCCTTTCTTGGACTGAAGCCAATGGTCTATCTTCAACAATCATTAGCTAAATTGCTTCGTTTTAGAGGTGTCTTAGTTCAATATTTGCATTGCCAAACCACTTCAAAGTGGCCTGTTGGATGTTTGTAATATCTGCTACCTATTTTCATATAGAAACTATTTCCTATAAGAATCCGAACTACTATCTATTTTTATCTTCTTATCAACAAGTGAGTATACACACACACACACACACACACACACAGACATATACATATACATATACATATACATATATATGCTTTTTGTATGCATGAATACAGCGATATACTCTAACCATTTTCTGACATTGTATGTTCATTCTGCATAAGTGATACCAGTTCTGCATCCCAGCTGAATGCCAAGTTAAAATAGGCCCGTGTCATCAGTCTTGAATTATGTTCAGATTTTGAACATTAAGAGGGTCAGGACCTTAATGCTGAACTACAGCTCCTAGCAGACCAAACTAACACAATTAAAAATGGGTCATATGAGCATATTTAGCAACATCTAGACAATTCTTAGCCCTGCATTAAATGAATATTTCTTCTTAAGAAAAACAACAACAACACATTTCTTAGTAGCTAGAATTCAAGACAGATGTTCAGAAACAAACACACTCAGAATGAGCATGCAATTATCTCTTTTTACTGAATACCACAGCAGTGTATGTTGAATTATTGTAAAGAGATTTTATTGAGCTGTTTGAAGATATTGGATTCTTTTAGCGTTTCTGAGCTAGCCTTCTCATCAAGTTTACTGATCCCTGTGAAGGTATTGTTGTGCTTAGACATGTCAACATGCATGGAATAATTTCACACAAAATTATCAATTAAACTATTCTGACATATACACATACGTGCACAAAGTTCATAGGACCTACCTTGTTTCTCTGATAATAAGACCTACCCCGAAAATAAGATCTATCTTGATTTTTAGGGTGGGGCCTAATATAAGCCCTAGCCCCAAAATAAGCTCTACTTAAGACCCCACCCACTCCAACCCACCATAGTTTTTGGGCAGGCCAGGACCTCAACCATCAGCTTCTCTCTTTCACCCTCACCCCGAACTAGCTCTCCAGAGGTGGCCTGCACTGCCCTGTGGGCTTTGCCAGCTTTCTCTTCCTCTATGGAAGGGTGGGAAAGAAAGCTGGGCATCCCGAGACATCCCACTCTGGGAGGTGACTCAGGTTTCCCTTGGTGGGGGAGGAAGGTTTTGGAAACTGCCTTTTCATTTACATTCATCATCAATATTTTGCAAAGGGAAAGAAGCAGGCAAATCCACAGCCTATAGAAGTCCTATAGGTTTATAGTTACATTTGTTTCATGGTTTCTTTTGTTCTGTTTAATAATCACAATAAAAAAATGGATGATAAACAGAAAAATCAATAAAACTGAAATGCTTTAGAAGGTTTGTTTTCCTTGCCTTAATCAAGATTATAGCAGCAAGGCCAAAAAGAAATATGACTCCACCTTTCTATTATTTGAGACACATCAGGAGACCTGAAGTTTAGCATTTTTGAAGTGAATTTGAAGAGGCTTAAGCATTTTTAAGATTATACCCATTTACCCACGATGCTTATTTAGAGTGGTGTGATAATTACATTTTTTTGTCCTTCTCACATATAAATAAGAAACATATCCCATGGCTCAGATTCCATTAAATATTTTTATCTTCACAGCCATAAAATATTAAAGTAAAAAATATGTATTTTTGGTCAAGATACCCATGATATAAAATATTGAAGAAGTTATTTGTTTCTTTGTAATTGTTCTGAGAAGCAGCACACCATTCCTTGACATACTTGAAGGAAAGCTATTCTGAGCTCTCTCCTAAGAGTATAAGTTTGTGACTAAGAGGATATCATGTTCACGTTAGTGAAGCAAAGTGCTTCCCATATTGATACATTGAACCATAAAGGAAGCTGCAGTTGCTAAGGTGCTAGCACTTGATTCTGATTTCAACAGAGCAAAGTGAATTAATGGCACTAAAGTAACCTTCTATTACCTGGCATATGGTTCACACATTCAGAAATGCAGTTATGCCCCCAAGTGTGTTTACAGGTTTTTTTTTATCGTTTGCTGCACAATATACTTGCACCTTAAGCATTTCAGTAAGATTTTTTTTTTTAATTTGAGATATCAACTGTGGCTTGCATCCATCCAACATTTACTGAAATCTGTGTTTTAATTCTGCAACAGGAGCATTTACTAGCCTATGTGAAACATTCTTGTTGTAATGAGCCTCATTAAATATTTTGGTCATTATAAATATAATATCTCAGTTATTATTTCTTTTCTGTTATAATTTGAATTGAGACTTTTTTCATTGTACAAAAGGATAAACAGTAAATAGAGTTAATCACTTAGGCATTTTTTCCCTGATGTTTTTTTTTTTTAAATCATAAGACTTTTAATACTTGTACCTAGACATAGTTCAAACTTAACTCTGTTTTTGTTTGTTTGTTTTTATGTTATGGCCTTGCAAATTTCCCATTGTCTTCTCAGCTCATTAAATAGGTTTAAAAATGAGAAAAATGAGGCTAAAACATGCAAAAAAGTGTAGCAGGAATTGGGTATGTCTGGTTTAATGAAAAGAAGGACTAGGGGTGAGATATTAACAGTATTCCAATATCTCAGGGGTTGCCACAAAGAAGAGGGAGTCAAGCTATTCTCCAAAGTACCTGAAGGCAGGACAAGAAGCAATGGATAGAAATTAATCAAGGAGAGAACCAACATAGAACTAAGGAGAAATTTCCTGACAGAACAATTAAGCAGTGGAACAACTTGCCTTCAGAACTTGTTGGTGCTCCAACACTGGAGGTTTTTAAGAAGAGACAACACTTTGTGTGAAATAGTATAGGGTTTCCTGCTTGAACAGGAACTTGGACTAGAAGACCTCCAAAGTCCCTTCCGACTCTGTTGTTCTGTCCTTATTTCAGACGCAGATGATACTGGATACTTTTCCAATTTGTTTATTTAATTAAATTAAGAACATAAGATTTAATAGGGAAAGTCAGGTGGAGAACAAACAATATTATTGTCCATGAATACAATATTTGCCTGCCCCTGATTTAGCAACAGTGAACTTATTTCAATATATTAGAGAAAAGGCAAAATTGCATTACTCACTATAAAAGGTGGATGTATTGTTCAATGGCAGGACAGAAAAGTTATATGCACGTGCTCGTCCCAGGATCAAGCAGATCCTAAGCTCTTGAATCATTGCCAGTTCAGGTCAACCATATTGAACTAGCTAGATGAACTCATGGTCTGAGTCAGCACAGGGCAATTTTCTATATTTCTGCATAAAGTGTTGGATGGATTTCCCAGTAAGGATACGGCTAAAAGAGAAGAGACAAACAATTGTAGAGGTAGCCTTCAATTTATAACTATAATTGAGCCCAATGTTTCTGTTGCTAAGTGAGACATTTGTTAACTGAATTTTGCCCCATTTTATGAACTTGTTAAGTGAATCACTGGAGTTGTTAAGTTAGGACCCAGATTGTTGGGGGCAATAACCTGACTTTGTAATAATGCCGCTTGGGGGGTGTATGCAAAAGCCCTAACAAGCAGGCATATACATAGAATGAAGGCTACTGCTAAGCTTGTAAGCCGCCCTGAGTCTTCGGAGAAGGGCGGGATATAAATGTAATAAAAATAAATAAAATAAATAAATATCACAGTTCTTAAGTGAATATAGCTTCCCCATTGACTTTGTTGGTCAGAAGTTCATAAAAGGTGATCACATGATCCCAAAATACTGTAACCATCATAAATATGATTCAACTGACATCATATTTATGATGTCTGAATTTTGATCATGTGACCATGGGGATGCTGCAATGGTCATAAGTGTGAAAAATGCTCATAAGTCACTTTTTTCAGTGCTGTTATAACTCTGAATGCTCATTAAATGAACTGTTGTAAGTTAAGAACTAACTGTATAAGAGCAAGTGTCCTTAAAAACAAACAAACTGTGGTACTCATAGACAGATACAGAAGTTCGCTTCACCAGTGTGTTTTTATGTCCACATCTACAGTACATATTGGAAAAAACAATGCTGCTAATGTTTACACATCATTCTTCATGCAATCAATGAAACCCTGGGATAATCTCATTTTGCCAGATGTTCTGAACAAAAATCAGTGTCATCCCCTGAAGAGGCAGTGGAAGAAGCTGGACCATGAAGTTGCCATGAATATGATTCATTAGAATGCATGATGGGCAACCTCCTGGTAGTGATCTGTTAAGCTAGAAAATGACCAATGGCAACATTAACAATTATTGGATTTTTGTTTTCGTAAGAGACACTCATCTAAATAAAACCAGACAGCTAATAAGAGTGTTTCCTGACCCTTAGATTTAGTTTGTCAGAATTTCATATCCTGAGAAGTCCCTTGAAATGATAAGTAGTCAGCAGAGAGCATCATAATTATGCTGATGAGATTTTTACACCAGATGCCAGTAATTTAAAGCACACACATTCTTCACACTGCAGGTTTAAGCAAACACATTACCTTTGCAGGAGGATGTAGCATCTGTAGTATGCTAAGCACTTGTTTATACAATCTTTTTTATTTAAGGCAACTGAGTTTAGCAGATTTTTTTTAACCTACACTGCCTTTCTTTATATTGGTTTTGACCTATACCCTTATAAGTAGCAACCTCTGAAGAAAATTGTTCAAGTGAATTCTGCTTGATATAGAAATGTATTAGAATAGGTGAAGGAGGATCCTAAGGGCCATTCCTTATATTTGGAATAAGAGTAGCTGTCAGCCCTGTTCCAGCTTAGGTGTTTAGGAAAGAAAGACCCTTAACTCTGTTCATAGACAAAAGATAGTCTTTTACTAGAGCCATGTGGTTACAGCATAAGCAAAGCCAGATCTGAATATTTCCATGTAAAGTCTGTGATTTTCCCTTTTCCCATATTCTGCCCCCTTAGTCATTTGGTAAATGTCCAATAATATTCAAATTAGGTGTTTTGGTACCAGTCCTAAAATTTGGCACCTCTTTGGTGGGTGTTTGCATTCCTTGCTCATGCCTGTGTCTTTGGGTCTCTCAACCGTTGTCTCTAGTTGGCACTTCTGGTTCCTGCCATCCCTCTCCCAGCATCCCCCCTTC
Source organism: Daboia siamensis (assembly GCA_024449315.1). Taxonomy (NCBI): domain Eukaryota; kingdom Metazoa; phylum Chordata; class Lepidosauria; order Squamata; family Viperidae; genus Daboia; species Daboia siamensis. Next base: position 1,514,212 of record JAKJMR010000016.1, on the reverse strand, counting down.
CAGTATTTGCCCCATTTTCTCCTTTCCCCCCTTTTATGGCAGGATGCCATCAATGGGAAGCAAAGCTGAAGTGGTATGATGGCAGATCTGACAGTGGCACTATAAGTCAGGGTACATGGATTATTTTTAAGAAAAAGAGAAAATGACAAATATTCTTTAATACATATAACAATGTTAAGTGTTTACCCTTTTGTTAGAGAAATTCCCTTATGAGATAATCTATTAAATATAATACAAATGAGTCTCATTAGAAAAATCTCTCTACCCTTTGTATAGCTCTGAAAATAACCTGAAAGTCCAGTGACATTTTCCATTGGCAAGTTAAAAAGGCTATTATGATAGCCTTTCTTAATTTGATTTTCTCTAAAAATGATGGTCAATAACATTAAGAAGCACTTGCTAACATGTTTATTTGGAATTATGGACGTTGTAAAATAAAATAACTGAAAGGATATTTTAGCTTGGAAAAAATGGATTTTTTTAAAAAAAATATGTAGATTTACATTTACAATTACCAATAAACAATGAACATGTTCCCTAGTCAACTTCTGTGTTGTTTTCAAATACCTGCTTGTGAGGAAAATTGTTTGTATGTATTATATATGAAAATGTGTGTGTGTGTGTGTGTGTGTGTGTGTGTGTTTATGTTTGTATGTGTGTTACAAACATACTTTTTTTCTCACAAACAAGTATTTGAAAACAACATAGACATTAACTGGGAAACATATTCATTGTTTATTGGCAATGTAAATTAAGTGCATTTTGTTTTCTTGAAATGTTCTACACTTTTGGAGCAATTTACATTTAGATCTTGAAAAGAAAAGGTCTAGATCTAGAATATGGAAAGAAAAATACTCCTAAAAATTGATGACAGATAACTACCTTCATAGCTTATCTCTGTAATGCAAATTAGAAGATAAGTTAAGTGCACTGCAAACAAGCCAAGGAAGATTTTTTTTTTTTTACAGATCAAGTCAACCACTGGTTCATTATCCAAATAAATATTGTACCACTGAGGCGATCTGTTTGTTAATAATATACAAGATTCAGTGAACTAGCAAGACTTGAAAAAATATTCTTAATCTCAATGCTCTTGAAACATATTGGTTGAAACTAGATCATATATTTTCCAAAGTTCTATGTGGAACTTTGGAAATACAAGCAGAATGTATTTCAGAACCCATATGGTACAGTGGCTGTGATGTGGTTGGACCAGGACAGAAGAGATCTAAGTTCAGTTCTACCATCAGATATAAATGTTCACTGGAGGAGTTGGGTCAGTCACTTTATCTCAGGAAACCTACTCAGTGGTTGAGAAACAAAGGAGGGATTGCTATATTTTTCACTCTGGTATGCTTTTTTTAAAAGAGCTGATGGGAACAAAACACAGACCAGTTTTTATTTTTATTTTTTATTATAAAAGATATTTTTGTACAAATATGTACACTTGCTAAAGACTGGGGTTTCTTCTTAGTGACACTTTTAATTTTATCCCTTCATCTGACTAAGGATTTGTTCTTTTCTACCTTATTTTAGCATCTTCTACTTAGGATTCAGTTTTTAACCTGGAAACTTTATTTCTATTAACATCTTTTTCTTCCAGAATACATTCTTCCCCTCCCCTTTCACGTTTGTTTATAATTTTTTTTCTCTTTGCTTATTTTTTTATAGTTTTTGTGATATCCACTTGGATATGACTCTGAAATGCTAATGATGGTTAAAAATAATATCACAATTAAAACGAGATGGTAACAGTTTTCACTTCTTAATGATTATTTCTGTCAACAATTTCCAGATAATTTTATTGTTTTGCAACTTACCTCATTATCTATTATGTTTCTCCCCCACCCTACTTCCCTTTTCTCAAGACTAATTTATTTTGCTTCTTCCAACTCCTCCCTTCAAGTTTCTCTGCTTTTGTCAATATCAATCTATTTTTTTCTCTATCTCTCCCAGCCTCCACCTCCTTTTTCAATAATATTCATAGGAAGCAGGCACTTCTTTTTGTTCGCCTCATTCTTGTTCCAGCTTTTCATAGATTCCCGAAGTAGAGTTCTTTGGGAGACTCTAATAGGAGGTTAATGGCTTTGAGGAGAGGCAAACACAGTTGCCCACTCATAGCCACCTTGCACTCCTACAGGTAGGGAAAATGTAAATTAAATAAAGGAATAACAAATATTTGTTGCATTCTGCTCATCATTAATTTACAAGCACAATATTTTTTCTAGCAGTTTTGCAGTTTTCAAATATTGTTTTAATTGTAACAAAACAATGGCAGCAGCAACAGCCAACATAGAAACATACTGACAAGAAATGACAAAAGTTTTAACTCTGTTTTTGAAACATTTCTCCTTTTGTAGTAATGAAAACTTTATTCCAAAGATCAGATATCTATCTGATTTTCCTCTGACTATTTAAAGACATAACCAAACATAGGAAATTGCACTATTTTCTGAAGGCAGGTGGAAAATGGAGGAACCTGCCCCACTTTACATTGGGGGGGCGTGTGGAGAGAGTTTCCTCCTTTAAATTTCTGGAAGTCTACCTCTGCGAAGATCTGACCTGGAAAGTTAATACAACCCAGGTGGCCAGAAAGGCCCAACAGAGGCTTCACTTTCTTAGGGTCTTGCGGAAGAACAGGGTAGAACAATGGCTTATGACCCTCTTTTACCTGTCTACTATAGAGAGCGTCCTCTCGTATGGTATTGTGGTTTGGTATGCTGGTCTGACAGCCACGGATAGGAAGGCTTTACAGAGGGTGGTGAACACAGCACAAGACATTGTGCACTGTTCCCTGACACCACTGGATGACATTGCCAGGGCTCGCTGCCTTGGAAGAGTGAGGAAAATTCTCAGGGATGACTCACACCCTGGACGGTGTCTCTTTACTCTCCTACCATCGGGTAGGAGATATAGGAGTATAGCCAGCCACACCAACAGGCTGAAAAACAGCTTTTATCCATGGGCTGTTAGGCTTTTGAATGGGATTTATAATTTTTTTATAAACTTTATGCATAATTGACTTGTGAGGCCAGTGTGTTGTGCAGTTAGTTCACATGGTGTAATAAGATGGAGGGTTTGTGTCACTGTAAGCTGGGGGGGTGGGGGCACGAAGGGAGGTTCAGCCAATCTCAATGTATACATGGCTGTACTTTGACAATAAAGGTTCATTCACACCATAATGACTTTAATCCTTGTTCTTCCTTTTTTGTGTGATGGAAAAATAAAGCATAGAAATTTAAGCACAAAATACACACCGTTCACATGTGCACATGCACAGAAATACTTTTCACTAAAAGAATTGTGGATTCAGTCTTGGGGACCCAGGATTGTCTCCTTCCTTCACAGCAGTAATTCCATCTCCCATACTATTATTAGTGAATTTCAGTTGAAAACAAAACTGTTTTCAAGTTTTATGTGGCTTCATTTTGATCAACAGTAGATTAAAGCCTAGAGCTTTTCCCTTCTTTGTGTTGGTGCCTGGGAAGGAGTATCTAGGATGGAAGGGCCTAGAAGTCAAAGGCCATGTGCTTAGCCCAGTGCCTAAAACTGTGAACTACAAAGACCTTACTTAATGAGTTACCTTCTGGTTTAAGCCTGATATTAATGTAATAGCACATAAGACTCTATAATCTGGTAGATATTACACAGAAGAAGGTTAAAATCCTTCTTCCATTACTCAGGACACAAAATAATGGATTCAAGTTCCAGAAAAGCAGATTCCAATCCAGTATTGGGGGGGGGGGGACTTCCCAGCAAGAAAAATAGTGCAACAGTGGAACTAAGATAAATGGTTAGTTTGTTTGAGGGGACCAGGGGTGACATGATAGCAGTGTTCCAATATCTCAGGGGTTGCCACAAAGAAGGAGAGGGGTCAATCTGGTCTCAAAAGCACCTGAAGGCAAAAGAAGAAGCAACGGATAGAAACTAATCAACGAGAGTAGCAACCTAGAACTAAGGAGAAATTTCCTGACAGTAAGAACAATTAATCAGTGGAACAATCTGTCTCCAGAATGCAATGCTGGAAGTTTTTAAGAAGAAAGAGACTGGACAGCTATTTGTCTGAAATGGTATGGGGTTTCCTGCTTGAGCAGGGGGTTGGACTAGATTACCTCCAAGGTCCCTTCCAACAACATGATGATGATGATGATGATGATGATGATGATGATGATGATGATGAT
>JAKJMR010000016.1:1475693-1504041 GCA_024449315.1 Daboia siamensis | reverse complement strand
AAGAAGAAGAAGAAGAAGAAGAAGAAGAAGAAGAAGAAGAAGAAGAAAGAGAATGTTTGTAGAATGAATGGAGAATAGTGAACTTTTAACCATTTAGTTATGAGAAGGCCAGAAGGAATGTATTTTTGTGACTTTCTTTTGTCAAACAATTCCTGAATATATTTCCTTTAGCTCTTTATAATGCCCCTTTCTAGAGTAATCTTTTCCTTTACTTTTTCTTATTTTCTCAACCATATCTTTAAACTAAACTTCTTCTAAACTTTTTTCCATCATTTCCTGTATATGTGTATGGAAAAGAGTACATTTGTGCAACCCATAGTTTTTAAAATTTTTTGCTAATTCTTCTGGATTTTAGTATGTTTCTCTACTTCTTAGGCTTTGCTGGAGCTTTAGCTTTGCTGAAAAATCATAATTCTGATTTCCTTCACTGACTCTAAGCTCTCTAACAAGAAATGTCTAAATGCTTTTCTTAATCTTTGTTTACCTTAGTATTCTGAGGATACAATTTCTTTTTCTAACTTTCTCTAGATATTAGACCTTCACATATATTCTGTATTTCGTCTGGCAGCTTCTTGCCTGTTTACATCAAAAGTTTATCTCCTTTACTTATTACTTATTTATCAACTGAGAAATCTCCAACTGAGATTCAGTATAAATTTATCTGTTTCCTTAATTTCTCTTATTTCATGTTTTAATTTCTTTGAGGAATAACTTGGTGTATGTATGTATGCATATTTCTCTTTAACTTATTAGCCTCCCTCATTTTTTCAAGTTCCACAAAATCTCAAAGATATGATAGAAAAAAGAGTCCTCTTTAGCAGAGAAAGAAAATGTTTGGAGAACTGCAAAGGTGGTTTCGTTCTTATAAGATGCCTCAGCTTCTGTTGAAACTAACAGCATAAAAGTATTATTTTAAAAGTTCATGTTTTATTGCTAGCAGTTTCCCTAAGAAGGTTGTGACTGCATACCTGGTAATACTTCAAGACTATTTTTATCAGGGATCCCCAATCCTGGTCCATGGACCGGCACTGGCACCAGTCCATGGCATGCCAGAAACCTGCCCCCACAAACAAGTGAAGCCCCATCCAAGGGATGCAGGCAGCACATGAAACCACACACACACACCCTAGTCTACAGAAAAACTTCTCTCCACGGAACCGGTCCTGGTGCCCAAAAGGCTGGGGGCCACTGTCTTATATCTTTAACAGCTGAATTTAGACTTCCTGAACCTTCACCCAATGCTTCCCCACTCTGCCACACTAAGGATAATAGACAAGTGCTGAAGTAATATAACTCCAAATATGTTTTCAAGAATAGAAAAAAATAAGAATTTGCATAACTCGGAACTTCATTCACACTTTTTTGGGTGTGGGTGGGGAGAGAAATGAAATGTCTCCAGTTTAATAAACCAGCTCATTTTTAATTAAGCCACAAAACATAACAAGCTATAAAGTATTTTGTCTTCCTTCACTACTACTAATTGCCAGCTGATTGTGAGATGGAGAATATGCCACCACATATGTAAACAGGAAAGAGTTAAGAGCAGTTCGGAAATCACACCGGAAAGTGTTATTGCTACTGTAAACTACATATATATATATATATATATATATACAGAGATGCCTAATTATTAAAGGTATGCAGAAATGCAATTAATCCTTGCATGTTCTGTTTTCTACAAAAAAAAAAAAAGAAAAGAAAAGAAAAGAAGAAGAAAATAGCTACGTACCTACACCTTTCTTCTGTCACTGTAGAGAACTGCATTCTGCTTTGAAAAAAATATCCAAGTAGCCTCCCAAATCCTATAGCTATGGAACATGATCAGTCTTCATTGGGAACTGGAGAGAAATAAAGTTTACTCACTAAGACTTCTAAATAATAATAATAACCTTACTATATTGTACTTCCACAAGAATAAAGTTTATTTTTCTTTGTGTTTTTAGCTGTGGGTTGTTGTTGTTTTTTGTCAACGCTCAATAGCTGTTAAATCAGTGTTTCTCGGCTTTGGCCATTCACAGATGTGTGAAACTCAACTCCCAGAATTCCACAGTCTGGAATTCCTCATGGTCATTCATGAGAATTCTGGGACATGAATTCCATAAATCTGAGAGTTGCTGAGGTTAGGAAACACTACATTAAATGGAGTTATAGTATAGAAGTCACAAGGGCAACAGTGGAGCAATTATGTAGGTGAAACAAGTCAAGATAGGGGCTCAACCATATGAGTGAAGTCTTATTCCTTTTCTGCCTATGTCATCATAAATCACAAGTGAAAAAAGGGTGGGGCTTTGACCCCATTGTCAAAGCTGCAATCTTAACTTTTTTTATCATTGCTGGAAATGCCCCGGATAAGTTAGCTCCATATGTTTATGTGTTTTCATACCAAAATTCATGCCTCTTTCATTAAACACAAAATACAGGAACATATTTTAAAACCAAGAATACATTTGAATCCCTTGTATTAGTAAAAACCAATTAACTACACAGTGGGATGTGAAACATTAGCATCCACCCTCACTCTCTCAAGTAAATTATCATACCACTTCTGAATATTATTACAAGATGGTTTCCTCTCTGTGCAGTATGTGAAAGATGGTTTTTGGCCAGGGTGTATCATAAAATTTGGCAAAAGGACTCTTTGGCAAGCAGTAATTCAATCAGCAATAGGTTTTTATGGATAATTAGTTGATTGAATGGCCATGGGAGGTAGGTATCTCTTAATATTCATGATTAATTCACATCTATGAATTTCTTCGTAGCTGTAACTTTTGTGGTAGTGATCCTGTTTCCGTTATTTTAACCAGACATAATATTTTATTGCAACAGTGATAATAAAGACAAATCAATATAAAAAGAATTATAATATGCTTATGAGCAAAAATCTTTTGCAAAACACTGCTATAGGGTAAAGTATTCTATTCAGGAACTAGAAGTAGGATCTTCATCAGTATAATAGCATTTATCTTCTCTCTGATGAAACAGCAAATTCATCTAAACCACTGTCTAATCTCCTGATCCAGACTATGAATTTGAACAGACTGTGAATTTTGAAGTAGGCTACAAGAACACTGGACTTCTAAATTATTTATTCCTCTTTGTGGGGTGCCAGAAAAGAAGAGGCTTTGAAGATTATGACTTCTAAATGAACTTCAAAATAATAATAAAATATCATCAAAATTGCCTGCATAGTTCAAAAGAAATTCAAAGGGGATGTAATTATGGTTCCTTAAAGTCTACCTTTAAGGCCACATTTTAATATATATGTGTGTATGTGTGTGTATAAACACACACACACACACACACACACACACACACACATATAACAATATCAATCTATTTAGCACTTACTTCTTTGGATTTTACTTCTGGTACATTATGATCTTTATTATTATTTATTATTACTTAGGCTTCACAAGAATTGTCTGCATCTTCAGTAGATTAAAAATGATCATACCAGGACCTGTTTGTACAATTTATTCTGAGACCATGTTTTACACCATGTTACATGTAAGCTGCTGCTTATGAGATCAAGATACCCTTATGAAGAACTCAGAGTAACCACTTGGTGTAGAGAAAATGCATGCTAGTTTTATTCCACTCTTTCCTATTGTCCAGATATATGTAGAGGAGCACAGAGCAGTAACGCAGCTCAGGTAAATGAGAAAGAAATATGAAATTGTCTCAATTTGATTCTGTTTGGTATAAGAGGGTAGGAAGGAAAATGGTATTAGGCCTTCAGGATTTACATCTGCCCTCTTAGACAGGCAAGGTCAGGAAACTGATACCAGAAGTACTAATACACTATTTTTTTTCATATGCAACAAGTTTCTTTACATTTGGATTTTTGCGATACTAGCATATATTTCAAAGAAAAGGTAATTTGACAATTTGCAGATTCTTTCATAAGAGACATTTGATCATGAGAGTGATTCTTTCTTCTGCTCAGCATTGCAAAGCTGATATAGTGAAGATGATGGGAGAGCATCTTCCAATTGCTTTTGAAGGACTGGGAATGAGGAAAGGATCACTGTGGAAGCCCCTGGCCTACAGAGCTCAGTGGTATGACTGAGTATAAATGTAACAATATTGAACATATTCATTTGTGAAATCATTTGTACTTTAGTGTAAGGCAGCTTCTTACATTCCTGACTGATACCAGATTTTTTTGTGTTGTATATGTTCTGTTTCTGTACTTTGTTTTGTGTTTTGAAGTTGAGTTCAGTCTAAAAATACTAGAAGAGAAGGAAATATACAATACAATGCACATTCCATATATCAAATTGTTTTGACACTTAAACTGATTGCCTCCTTCCTCCCCTAATAAAAACAACTATGTTCTATGTGTGTGAAAAATGTTTCTGAGGGGTGATCAAATATTTAATCTTGTGCTGAAAAGAAATGGCTCTGCTTCTTTTCTTTCTCCCTCCCCTCATAGCAGCACCCAAGCAAAAGAAAAAAGTGAAGTCTTCATAAGTATGGGTTTTGGTACTTTCTTTTCATTGGACAATCATACGTTTAGTATGTCTTTATGACTTTTGTCACCTCAATTAAATGCCCATAAAGGGAACTTCTCCATTCAACTGTTTCCTGGAAGCAGGAACAGCCAGGAAAGTACTCCAGCATGACCACCTACAATCTTGCAACAACAGAAGAGAAGCAAAAAAGAATTGGTCCAGAACTATGAAGGTATGCAGAGAAAGGGCTGAAAAAAACAAGGTCTTTCATAAAATAATGAAATATTTGAGAAATAAAACTAATGCCTTCTTTTACAAAAAAGTAATCAAATCATTCCTGCTGAATATATTTATTTCTTGACTTAGAGCCATTCGAGGGGTTGAGGGTAGATGCTGTAATACCCTTGAAATAAAAAGGAACAGATGATCACCAGCCTTTTGATACTAATGATCAAATGGCCTCAAATGCCAGCTGGAATCTTTATTGCTTCATATCCATTTTACATTCATTTGACACTCAATGAAGATGTATATAAAAGAAAATTGGATTAATCCTAACTCCTAAATAACAAAAATGGGAGAGGAGAGAGAAAAAGAAGAAAAATAAGCTCTGCAAAATTCAGCAGCAGCACTCTGAATTTTAATCAAGGTGAGAATGGACTAATATAGCAAGAGATCTGCACAGACCTTTTATCTTTCAAATTAGGAGGATGTGTCCAGGATGCTGCCCTTTTACAGGGCTGGGGAATGGCTACATTAATGGCCCGATGTCTTCAGAATCAAAAGTGTGCAAAATTATTCTCATGTCATGCATATTGAATATTAATGGCATCTAATATTGTAGTTTGTTAACCTTTTCCCCTAGTGGTCAGGAATGAAGCATGCTAGGAACAAATGCATGACAGAAGAATAAAATGTTTCTGGCAGCAATTGGGCTTCATTTGACACTTAATAAAAACCATCAAGTCTGTACTATGTTAGATTAACTGAGATCTGGATTCTGTATAACAAGTCATTATTATTAAAGGCAAGTAGAGGGTATTTTCAAATACACCCTGGAGTGACACATGCTAAAATATGTATGGCAAAATCTTGAATGTCAAGGACATTTTTGTGTAGTGTATAATGGAAACTACATAAAAAGTGTAGTTTGGGAACTATTTTATGCATCATTGAAGGTCTCAAAGCATCACAATGAGTGTTTTATTGAAAATTGTCATCCACTGTTGTCAGTTCAAGTGAACAGTAAATATCTAAGATTAATCATCAGCTGGGTCTCACATAGTGGCTGCAAGTGTATTCAGAATGGCAAGATAGATGGATAGTTTACCAAATATCATTGTTTTTATAATACAGTATAATTGTATATTTCAGTTGTATATAGAGATTCAATAGCCTTTGTTTCTTACATTCTTTGAGGAAGAATCTGAATAGCAGAGCAGAGATAGAAGTATTCTTTTTCTACATGTGATAAAACAGGAGTGGAGATCTGTGGGTCTCCAGATAATTGCTTGAAATCTAACTCCCAGTAGTCCCAACTAATCTGACCACACATTGGAGATGAAATCATAGTGCAACAACCTCAAAATACTTGTAAGCTTTTCTCCCTTGTTTTAAGGCATCCACTAATTTCAGCAAATTGTAAAAAATAGAACAGCTGGTATTTATCCATTTTGAAGCAGTTCTTGAATTAGAAGGCTCACAGGTGATCTCTTGAACTCATATTTTTAGTTTATTGAAGGATGAGATAAATGAGTGCATAACATATTTCCAAGAAAATTTAATTCTAAGCACTGTAATGGCTTTTCAGAAGGACTTACCTACATACAGGTCATACAAAATGTACCAATGTGTTAGCATATCTTCGAGAGCCAGCTCTCAAATCACATGTACCGTCTTCCTAATTGTTACATCCACAATTTCAGCAAGTGCAATATGAAAGGTTAGTATTCACTTTCATTCTATGAAAAGGTCTTTTATTTGCAGGTGGTATGCATTATTTGTAAAGTCCATGATTTTGTCCATGCTAACTGTCAATGAAGAATACCTTCATTTTAGGATGGTTAGTTTAGTGCAGTAGTTAAGGAATTAAGCTAGAAATGGGAAGACTTGAGTTTTAATCCTGCCTTAGGCACTTTCTTTCAGCCCTAGGAAAGCAGGCAATAGCAAACCACTTCCAAAAACATTGTTAGGAACACTTCAGGGACTAGTCCAAGCAGTTGCCAGGAGTCAAAAACTGAACTGAACGCAAACAGTAAATATATATACTGTATCTGTGAAGAATATCTTCATCTGCATCTATTAAATTTATATCCACTCCTGCCTTCCAAATCATTGTCCTAAAGTAACTTTATGCGCTTCAGATTGGATTACAACTTTGAGAATTCCCAGAGATCATAGCAGCTGTGTTCCTAATACTCTTGGAGGACACAAAATAACAAGTGCCTTTGTGTAAGTCTCTTGTCAAAGGCAGTGTTTGGCTAATTCTGTTGAGAGCATTTTCTGCTTACCCTTGGTTAACTGTAAAGACAAAAATGGAAACATTCATTATTTTCTTTTCCAATACAACACATCTCTCACTGCTCTGTCAGTGGCAGCCCCTGTACAGCAGCATTTTTTAAAAAATCTTTCATTCTTACAAGACAGTTATGCCTGCATTTTCTTTGAGATTTATCAGCTTTTAAATTTTTCCTTTAAATGCAAACAGCCAGTAAAGCTACCACCAGTGAGTCTCTGAAGTCTGATAACAAGGGAAAAATATCAAGCAAACTGTTATTACAAGGAGTGTTATATTAAAACTGCAACTTTCATGCCTATCCTTCAAAAGAACTTAGCTGCCTCTGTTGGTCTTCTGTTTTAGACAGCTATTGCAGTTCTTTGGACTTCTATTAAATATCTTATTTCCACATGTTATTCAGTCAGCAGTGACCTTTATAATAAACCTCTTATAAATGAAAAATGTATCTCATATTGAAATTACAGAGCTGTTATTCGTAACACTTCATTTCTTGTACTGAGGGACTTTTAAAAGAAGCAAAACACAGTTCAGACAGTTAGATAAAGCAGGCAGGACAAGACTTTTAGAAAGAAAATGAGGAATAGCTTCCCAGAGGGTATGAAAGACTGTTTATCTTTATTCAGCCTAAAGAAAGAATGTAGGTATTCAATGTTTTGATTTCCAAGATAAAGACTGTTCCCATTCATCTGAAAGAAAAAGGAGTCTGTCACATAATAATGTGGCATTATATTACCATCTGTGGTTCAATTTTGAAGTGACGCCTCTGCACAATAAATTGATATGACTGGTTAAATGAGCCTGGTGTCTTGGTGGGGTTGAGGAGGAGTAGCACAGTAGGGGCAGCAGACAAAAAAAATGCTTCAGTCATGTTACAAGACTATCTCTTCATGTTTCAAAACAGTTTCCATTTAGCTTGGTTCATTGGTCAATTGAAATATATTTCTATACAGTACTGAATACTTCCCTCCCCGTTATTAAAAAAGGCATAGCAATTTAGCATGCTTAAAAAAATGAGTTGTTGGCGTGACTACCAAATTCATCTAAAATTAAAATGAATATTCCACTGTCTGCTGCAACCTTTTAGTAACTACAGAATGACCTGGAAAGATTAGGGCTGTGTCCCTGACGTGCAACAACCCATGCCACAATTATGTCCTCGCAATGTTTTTGTACTTTGCCCTCATGACACTACCTTCATCTTCTCCCAGTCCAAGAGTGAGACAGCCTATCCCTTATTAAAATAGTGTTCTCCACACAAGCAATCCAACACTCTCTGATGACAGAACCGCAAAGTACTGTATACTGTATATAATAGGTTAGGCTTTGCTACTTCTATCTTGGAGAGAAGTCATGTGACTGTTAGGGGCTTGGAACTTACAACAGAGGCAAGATGCACTTTCCCAATCGGTGTGTGTGTGTGTGCACAATCTGGGGTTTCTCTTGGAATCATGGCTCCAGATGGCAGCCATGGTCAAGAGAAACAAATGCTTCTTATGCTCAAGTTGTACCCTTTCTTAGACTAGAAGGCACTGCTCACAGTCATTCATGCCTTAGTTACCTCACAATTAGGCAACACAAACCACTCTACATGTGGTTGCCTTTGAAGATATTTAGAAAATGCAAATAGTCCAGAATGAATAGTGGAGGCAGTTGTGGGAGGAACATAATTTGTTCATGTTACACCAGTGCTGGATGATCCACATTGAGCCCAATAGATTCCTGGATGCAATTCAAAGTGTAGGCTGTTGCCTTTAAGGCCCTATATGGGTTGGGACAGATTATTGCAGGACTGCCTCTCATTGATTATTTCTGCCCATTCCAGAACTGGTACAAAAATTATGCTTCAGGTATCCTCTGTGAAACAATGCCATGGAGTGTTCAAACAGTTTTCTGTTAGGTGCCTATCTTGTGGAATAGCCTCTTCTCCAAAGATAGAGTTGGCCCCTTTGATCTTCAAAAAAGCAATGAAGACCTGAGTCCCCTTCTCCCATGACAATAGGGGCAGGATGTGGATGAATTGGTGCAGTATGATTGATCTACCAATGTAAATGTTATCAGGGACTCATTATTTGTTTTTGTTTAATTTCCTCCCCCTCCCCCCATTATATTGTAATTTTTTTTTTTCTTCTTTGCTGCCCAGAGTTTCTTCAGGTAAATAGTCAAATATATATGCAGTATTTGTTGTTTGTTTGTTTGACTGATAACTAAATCATAGAGTTAAAAGAGACTTGGAAATCTAATACTAGCCCTGCAGTATAGGAACACTCATACCATCCTGAACAAATGGTTGTCCATATTTTTATTGAAAACTTCTAGAGAAGAATCCCAAAGATGCTTTTTCATGAGGCAACTACACTTTCTTATTTTTCTTTGAAGACATTTTGCTTCTCATTCAAGAAGATTCTTCAGCTCTGATTGGGTGGTGGAGAATGGAAGGATTTATACTTGTCCACACCAAGGATAAAACACCCAGACACAAACTGAGCAACGTGGTATATGCAGTACAGTGCAGTGAGTAATGTGCAGATCTGTACATTGGGGAAACAAAACAACCACTTCATAAAGACATGGCACAACATAGGAGAACAAACCCATTAGGACAAGATTCAGCAGTCCATCTGCATTTGAAAGACCAAAACCATTCTTTTGAAGACAGCAAAGTCTACATTTTGGACAGAGAGGACCACTGGTTTGAAAGAGGGGATCAAAGAGACCACATATGTCAAAATTGAACAGCCCTCTCTCAACAGAGGGGGAGGGATACAATATCATCTATCTTCAATCTACAATAGGCCTTTCAACAGTTCCAAGAAGACTCCACACTCATTTGCACTACTCACATGACCCTGATGACACAGATAAGTCTCCAGGTGGCATCAACAATTCTCTAAAAGAATGCAAATGACCAGCTGTCTGCAAGGAACATAAATCCTTCCATTCCCCACCATCCAATCAATGCTGAAGAAGCTTCTTGGACTAGAAATGAAACATCTTCAAAGAAAAACAAGAAAGTCCAGTTGCCTCATGAAAAAGCATCTTGTGATAACTATGACCTGGATGATTGAGCATCTCCGTAGACTTCTAGGGAGGAAGCATCCACAACTTTACCAGGAAGCCTATTCTATTGCTTAACAGCTCTCACAGTCAAGAGATCCCTCCTTATTTCAAGTTTAGATAACTTGGTGCAAAACTGTACTAAATATATAAAAGATAGAAATTTTCAATGGTAAGAGCAAAGTACTGAAATGCATATATGCCCACAGTCAGATGAATATCTAATAAAATTGCAAATACACACACACACACACATACACACACATTACCTATTTTAGATTTAATGTCTTCCATTGGTTCTTGGAAGCAAACCAATCAACTTAATAATTTGTTCATACTTCTTACTATGAATACAAAAATGATGTCTTACACTTTGCATTTATCTTGCCTCATCTATTGCATGGCATTTTGGAAAGAGTAGTTGGCTTTCAAAGCTTTTTCCATGGAAAATAAAAGAACATGTAGAAAATAGTTATGCAAAAAAATCTGTAAATTAATATGAATTTAAAAGGAAAAAAAATCAAAATTAAATAATGTTCAATTTAAAATTTTAAAACATACTTTTCTTTTATTGAAAATTATAATTACCTAACCTAGAGACATTTTCAAGTATGTTACCCACGTCTTTGTACTCACACACACACACAAAAAAAACTACAGACTGTCTGTTAGCACTTAAATTCTCTAGCAGGCTGAAGAATACTTTTATTCTCATTAATGCTTACCTTTGTATTCTCATTGCTATGGAGAAAAAGCTAGTGAAAATGTGGGTGGGAAGTTACTTTTTATCATTTTTATTCAGATCACCTGTTCTTTTATTTATGAATACATTCTTCTGAAGTCAGTTGTGAACATTAGTCTCTGGGCAACACATTGGTTTGTTTTGAGGTAACTGTAAAAGTAGCATAATTGGCTTTCTTGTTTATTGCCAGGAAACATTTTGATCCAAAATAAGTCTTGCTGTTTTTATTTTAAGAAAAACAAACTAAATTCATGTACAGAACTAAGAGGATTTAAGTCCACCTCTTAGAGCCCAGTAGATTTTGTTTTGTTGTTATATATTAGGACTATGGAGTGTTTGGAAAATAGTTCAGCACAGGAGTTCCAGGGAACACAAAATCTCCATCTTTTTTCAAGAATTGTATTGCTGCCCTTTACCACTGCTCTGTGCTTCTGGGAAAAGATGTGCACACTTTAAAGAATTCCAGATAGGTGCCCCTACATGTTCTAAAATACCTTTTTTGAACTAAGTGTGCAGCATTGCATCTTCTTAGCATGCATATTATTTAGAAAGGACCCTAGTTTACTAGCAAAACATCTGCTTTGCATGCTATTACAAGGGATATTTGAGCTCCTTTTTGTTTGATTGATTTTTGGTATATAGGCTCCTGGATGCAATTCTTTCACAAGAAAACTCACCCAACAGGCCAACGGCTCCCACATTCAATATCTAGGAAAAACAAATCAACAAACAACGCCCCCACCCCCAGATATTTTAAGGCAGGCAGACTAACTGATTCTTGGAAAGGGTGATACTTATCCATCCATTGGAGAGACTCTTGTAAGAAGAATATGGAGTGTGTTTAAGTTCTGAGTTTCTTCAAGTGCCTCACTATTTTGCTTGAAACCAGAGTGGTGTCCATGACCTTTAGATATGTACTTTCTCCTCCTTGTCCTCCTCTACCTGCTGCCATGCTCATTTGGTAACATTTGCCATTTCAGAAAAGATTTATTTTTGACCCCCAGATTTATGTAGCTCTGCTTTTTATGGCTGTGTTTTGCTTGTATTTAAAGCAACAGCATGCCTGGTTGAGGAATTCTGGGAGTTGAAGTCCACAAATCATAAAAGGGCCAAGTTTGAAGACCCCTGTCCTTAACAAATGCTTAGTAAGGTATTTTCATCCTACAGCATGTGGGATATGCACATGAATCTATAATATACTTTAGAAAAATACAGGCTCATTCTTACAATTTAACAGAGGAAAAGCATAAATAGAACTTTTTTTTGAAAGGGAGGAAAATTACAGAAAACAATGATCTTTATGAGGAGAAGTTAGTCTGCAGCTTTTAAAATTCAATAATTTTAATGCTTGCCACTTTGTTGTTTCTGGAACAGAACCTGTTCTGATGGTAAATACACCAGGGTAGAAAGCGGAAGTCTGTGAATTCAAGTTCCACCTTATTCATGAACACCAGCTGGATGATTGTGGGCCAATCATTCTCAGCCCAACTCACCTCAAAGGGGTAGTTTTTTGTGGGAAAAATAGGAGGAGGAAGGTGTGTTGCATAGGTTCGCCACCTTGAATTATTTGTAAAAAAATAATAATCAAGGTGAGATACAAATAAATAAAAAAATGAGCTGAAGTTATGGACTTTACGATACAATTTCTATATCTTCCTTTGCCCTTCCCTCCAATTTTGCAGTCAAGTCAAGATATTTTGACTGGGGCAAACAATGGCAAAATGAAGTTTTGGTCAAAAGTGCTAAGCTTTGAAGAAGAAATGATGTCTGGACTTTTGTCATTGTCCAGATTGGAATGAAGCATGTTCATATCCATTTATTCTTCCCTCACAAGTAAATGAACATTTATTCCAGGTTATGCAAATGCACTTTAGATTTTGAGCACCTGATCCATATACACTTGTATCTATGGCAAGTTGTCTTTACTAACAATGCATTTATCTCACACTAGCCAGTCATAGAAGTTAAGGTACTGAGTTTAAAAATCACTTCATTAAAGTGGAAGGAATATTACCTGTTTCTGTAGAAGAAAGTACCATTTAATTAGGCTTCCTTCTCAGCAGACAAGCAGAAGATTGCTTTATTATTGAGTTACTTATATTTATTCTGGGTATGTGGAGCAATTAGGGCTTTCCATCTTAAAGTCCTGGCTTTTTTATTCAGTGTCTTCAAAAATCTCATCACTGCTTATATTGTTTGGAAGTTGTCTGTTTAAAACATGGCAACGTAGTACAGCAAACAACATGAGAAGAAGTATTTATTTATTTATTTAAGACAATTTCTTATGGAAACTAGTTATTTCAGTGCAGTTGGCTGTTATGAAAGTCATATTATACAAGTAGAATAAAGAATACCCAGCACTTTACAAGCCTCATAAAACAACATAAGCCCTTGTGGGCACACAATTATTGCCCTATATATATATTCTTCTAAAAATGTAATTAAAGAATTTGTTTAATATTTATTAGTAGCAATTAAAGAGAAGAATAAATTTTAGAGAACTATCTACTTTTTTCTGAAAGTACATTATTTTGGCAAAAATGTATGAGCCTATGTAGTTTTCCCTGAAGGGTTAATTACAAGTTCAAGGGGGCAAGAAGACTATCTTAATGAGTAAAGAAAAAGCATGTTTCAGAGGACCTAGACTAACAATGGGATTGGTGTGACAAAAATTCAGGAAAAGTGTGTAACTTGATTCCTTATCCACCCTGCTGTTTAGGCCATCTGAACAGCAGCACGAGCAGCAGCACTTGACTTCAGCCCTACTGGCACTGCTACTACTCAAAAAGGCCACTTTGTGTCATTCTCCAAGATTTGTGTGAACCTTGCGGAACAGCACAATTGTCTCCCACAGCCTAATGCTACATACTGCACACTGCTTAACTTCAGATAGTGTTTTCTTTCTGTTGACATGCTCCTGCAGTTTACCTGAGGCTGCTCTGGTTTGCACTAAACTTCATCCTTTGAGAAATGGTCTTCCATGGCCCCTTGCAGTCTCCAAAACCTACACCATAGTGTTTTGTCTGCAGCAGGTTCCCAGTAAAATAAGAGGACAGCAGGCATGGACTTGATCAGCTGTTTATTGCCTCACAGGAACAACAAAACAAGTTTGAACCCCCCTTATATAGAGGTGCCGGCGAACCTCCAGCCAATCCCAGTCCTTGGATACTCCCGCCGTTTCGGCTTCTACCAATCCATGTGGACCGTGTGTGCAGCTGTCAGATTCAGCTGTCAGCGGTAGCCGTGTGTGGAGCTGTCAGCGGTAGCCACGTGTAGAGCTGTCAGCTGTCAAAAGAGCTGTCACTTGTGTTTCTTAATGTTTAACTCACATATATTACATCCCTTCTCCCCCCCGCAACAATTAAACAGTTAACTTATTTACAAGGTATTGTGTTCTGATGTTCATTTGGCCTGACCCTTGGGTTTCAGCCAAACATAGTCCTGTAGGTATGCAGGTGGTCTCTTTGTTCTGCCGGAGCGACGTATGGGCTGGTCTCTTGTCCTCTCCCCAGGTAGGGGGCTGGTTGTCACAGAACCTGGCTCATCTGGTTGCTTGGGGATGGCACTGGGGCTTGTTTGTGGGGTAGGGATTTCCTCTGGTTCTGGGAGGTTTCTGTTTTCCCCTTGCTGGGATGATTCCGCTGAGCTAGGGGTAATGTAGACAGGTTCCCTTGCAACTGGGGATGCCTTGGGGGTCGAGGGGTGGTTCTTGGGTTCCCTTTTCCTTAATTGGTCAATGTGACGTCTTAACTGTTGGCCCCCTTCCCCCTCAACCAGATAGGAAATTGGCCCTGTGCAAAGAATAATTGCCCCGGGCAGCCATTTGTCACCCAGTCCAAAGTTCCTGGCCCATACAAGATCTCCAATGTCAAATTGCCATGTTAGGAGTGGTAGTTCAGGTCCAGTAGTTATCCTATCCGGGTGCAGTCTGTCCAGTCTGGTAATTAGGCGTCGGCTCCAGTGTAATTTGGCAGGGCTTTTGCCAGTAGCCGTGCAGGGGGTTGAGTGTTGTGGTAACAGGAACTGTGCCAGACGTTGGTGCCAGCTGCTGGAGATGATGCGGCGCAATGAGTCTTTGGTAGCCCTCACCATGACTTCTGCCAGGCCATTGGTGGAAGGCCGGAAGGGAGCCGAGGTGACATGTTTAATTAAGTTGGCCTTGGTGAATATCTGGAAATCAGCAGAAGTGAATTGTGGTCCATTGTCAGACACTATTATATCTGGGAGACCACGTGTGGTCTTGTACTTGTACCATGCTGGCAGTGGTCAGACTTCTAACTGGTATGACTTCTAGCCACCTGGAATAGCTGTCTATCATGATTAGGAACTGCTGACACTGGAAGGGTCTGGCGAAATCTATATGTATTCTTGATCAGGGTCTTTGTGTTGGCTCCCACTTGTGTGGTGGGGCATGTGGAGGCCCTGGTCTGGACTGCTGACATGGGTAGCATCCAGCTACATGTTCTTCTATGTCCTTGTCTATGCCTGGCCACCACAGGTAGCTCCTGGCTAACGCTTTCATTTTTACAATGCCCGGATGACCCTCATGCAGTGTTAGGAGGGCTTTGGCCCTGTGTTTTTCTGGGATAACTACCCTGCTCCCCCATAAAACACATCCCTGGTGTGTTGATAATTCATTTTTCCTATTGTAATATGCCTGGAATTCAGTCCCCGGACAATGGCCTTGCCAACCAGAGGTTACCCACGCTAATATTCTGCTGAGGAGTTTGTCTGAGGCTGTTGCTGAGGCTATGTCCTTAACCTGTAGGGGGCAATCTGGTAGCTTGTCGATGGCCAGGATTTGTCTTCTGGGTGCAGGGTCTGGCTCTATATCAGTTAAGGGAAGTCTGCTTAGCCCATCAGCATGACACATTTCTTTTCTGGGTTTGTGGAGTAATTTAAATAAATAAGATGATAGGAATGTGGACCAGCGCAGGACCCTTGGGGACAGAATTTGGGGGGTTTCTCTGTTGACAGTGAAGAGTCCCAATAAGGGTTTGTGGTTGGTGAAGATCGTAAATTCCTGACCATACAAATAATCGTGAAATTTTTTAACCCCCGCGACTATGGCCAATGCCTCTTTATCAATCTGGGTGTAATTCCTTTCTGCCTTTGATAAAGTCCTAGAATAATATGCAATTGGTTTCTGGACCCCTCCCTCCTATAAATGGCTGAGTACAGTGCCAACCCCATATGGAGAGGCATCGCACGCAATGCAGATGGGTTTGTGTTCATTATAATAGATAATAGTCGAATTATTGGACAATAGCTCCTTCAAGTCCTTGAAACAAGTTTCATGGAGGGTGGTCCATTCCCATGGGGTGTTCTTATCAAGAAGCCTGTGTAAAGGCTCTGCCCTAGCTGCTTTGTGAGGGAGGAAGGTATGGTAGAAGTTTAAGAGCCCCAAAAAGGTTTGCAGCTCTGCTTTGTTTTTTGGTGCTGATGCCTTTTTTATTGCTCTGACCTTGGATTCTATGGGGTGGATTCCCTGAGCATCTATCCTGAACCCCAGGAATTTTGTGGATTGTGCCCCTATCGAGCATTTCTCTTTTTTGAGCTTTAACCCTGCAGCTTGAAATCTGTTTAACACTGTTTCTACCCTCTCCGCTAGCTTCTCTTCGTTTTCTCTAGCTATCAGGATGTCGTCAAAATACGGACACACCCCCGGGATGCCTTTCAAAGTTCGCTCCATAATTTCTTGGAAAATCCCCGGTGCGGCTGAAATGCCAAACTGGAGTCTGTGAACTTTGAAAGCCCCGCAGTGTGTAACTATAGTCTGCGCATCTGCAATCTCCTTAGTGACAGGGAGCTGCAAGTAAGCATGCGTGGGATATAGCTTAAAGAAGATTGTGCCAGACTGAATGGCAGACAGGACGTGCTTCAGTGCAGGAACAGGGTAAGCATGGGGGTTCAGGGCCCGGTTGAGGGTGGCTTTATAGTCTGCACAGATACACACTTCCCCGTTAGGCTTCACAGGGGTGACAATAGGGGTCTCCCAGGTTCCTCCCTCCATGGGTTCCAGCACCCCTAGTTTTACCAGGTGTTCCAATTCATCCTCAATTTTTTTCTTGAGGGTGAATGGAACCCTTCTGGCCTTAATTCTAACAGGGAGGACTTCGGGTTTGAGTTTAAGGGAGATGGGTGTCCCTGTGTATTTCTCTAGGGAGCCATTGAATACATCTGCAAACTGTTTGCAGACGGATTCGAGACATTTGGCCTGGGTGTAGTGCACTACCCCTATCCAAATGCCCAGAGCCTGGAACCAGTTAAGTCCTATCAGGCTGGCCCCCTTTCCCTGTGTGACAAGGACTTCGAGGGGCCCCTGGAAGCTTTTATATTTAACGTGCAGGGTGGCAATTCCCTTTATTCTAATTGGGACTTGTTGAAAGTCTGCCAGTTTCATGGGGGTGGACTGCAGGGGAATCCTTCTTTTGCTGAGCCCGCAAATGTTCTTAAAAGTGTCCATAGAGATTATGGAGATGGAGGACCCTGACTCCACCTTCATTTCCCAAGGAATTTCTTGTAGTTGGACCCTGATTCGAATTTTGGGCCTCAGCAATTGGTGGACGTTTAAATGGCTGTCAGGTTTACCTAGCCAGTTTGTAGTCTGTACCAAGGGCTTTGGGGGCTCTGTGTCTGAGGGAAGGGGGTTGATCGTACCTGGCAGGGAAGAATCCAGGTCGTTAATGGTCCCGCGGTTCTTGCTACGACAGACTGTACAGATGTGCCCGGTCTTGCCGCACTCATGGCATCTGGCATTCCTGAATTTGCAGGATGCCCATGGGTGAGATGCTCCGTAGTTGGTGCATCTTTGCTCAGAGTTTCATGTGCGTGGAATCTGAGGTCTGTTGGGGTCTCTTCTGTCATTCCGTTGTGTTTGAGACTTCGTATAATGTTGTTGGAGTGCATTGATTTCACTGTTGGGCTCCGTGGCTTCCTCCTCACCATTGACAGGAAGGCAGTGATGGACTGACCCGTTAGGCACGTTGGTGGGGGAGGGGTCTTGATGCTCGTTGTGGGTGGCTTCGTATGCCCGGATTTCGCTCACTACCTCAGTGAGGCTCATAGTCGGTTTGGCGACTATTTTCCTTTGTAGCCGCTTATCCAGGAGTCCGAGGACAATCTGGTCCCGGATCCTATCTTCCAGGTCCGGGAAATGGCACCAACGTGCGACATGTCACACGGCCGCGATGAAGTCTGTTGCGGCTTCCCCAGACCGCTGGGTTCACTGGGCGAGTCGGAGTCACCAGTAGAGCTCCGATCGGGCAGGTACAAAGTGCTTTGTTAGCATATCAGTCAGCTCTGCATATGGAATGGCACTGACTGGGTCTGGGTTGCAGAGTCCGGCGGTGACATCATATACGGCTGAGCCACTGAGGCAAAGTAGAGCTGCTGCCTTCATATGGTCTTCCGTAATTCTGTTGAACAGGAGTTAGCCTTCGACCTGTCCCAGGTGCGATTCCCATCACTCTGGGTATTTGAGGTCGAACTCCTTGATCTGTCCGACTGCTGTCATGCTGTCTTGGTAATTACTGCTTCACAGTTATTTTGGGGAACTAGTATTCCCAGTGACTTGCTCAGTGACTGTCAGCTCGTGACTTCGCTCTTAGCTAGCTCGGTGAAGCAGCACCACCTTCATCACCAGTTGTTTTGTCTGCGGCAGGTTCCCGGTAAAATAAGAGGACAGCAGGCACAGACTCGATCAGCTGTTTATTGCCTCACAGAAACAACGAAACAAGTTTGAACCCCCCTTATATAGAGGCGCCGGCGAACCTCCAGTCAATCCCAGTCCTTGGATTCTCCCACCGTTTCGGCTTCTACCAATCCATGTGGACCGTGTGTGCAGCTGTCAGATTCAGCTGTCATCGGTAGCCGCGTGTGGAGCTGTCAGCGGTAGCCACGTGTAGAGCTGTCAGCTGTCAAAAGAGCTGTCACTTGTGTTTCTTAATGTTTAACTCACATATATTACAATAGCATGTCCTATTTTCATATGATTTTTAGAGGCTCCAGAGCTGCATGAAAATTGCTGGCATAACTTTCCATTCTCGCATGGCCAGCACAGCCTCCAAAACTGATGCAACCAGGGGGTAACTAAATAGCTGTACCACACTGATCAGTCTTCCTAGGACTACTGAACATGCTAGATGGCCTAGACATAGATATGATTTTGAATAACATGGTGCAGGAGTTCTCAGAAACTTAAAAAAGTTATTAGAAAGAATCTAAGGGTCTTTGAAACCATGTGAAAATAGAGACAAAAGCAGGAGGATTCTTTCCCCCTTTTCAAACTTTTATATCATAAGAATATGATGAAAGAATCAAGGGTTGATATCCCCTAACAACTTATAACTAGGTATCTCATCTGAAAGGAAATCACTGTCAATTCTAAGAGTGTCACCTTATATTTTCCATCTAATAAGCATTCATGATCAAAGCTATTTTCAAACTTGCTCCTTAGATTAGATATCTTCCTGCCTCAGTTGTGTGAAGGAAGTTTGACACATAATACAGAAGAATTTCAAAGCAACGCAGGCCATCATGCTTTGGATTTGACATGGATACTCTCTCTTTTTCAGGTTCCAAAATAAGGTAAGCAAATATTATTTTCTATTCAAGGAATGATGCATGATTACTTATTCTCTTCACTTTCACCCTTACAAGCCAGCTTTATCATGTTCAGGGAAGAGCAGCAATTTTTTTTATCACCTACACATCCACCAAAAAAACCCTACTTGTCTGTAATTTTGTCCACAGGTATAAGATCAATTTTGTCCACAGGTATAAGATCAATTTTCATGTCCAAATTCATTTCAGTGTACCTGGGACCAAAATGTTATAGATAATTTTAGAATTTAAGGGAACACAGTTTGGAAACCTGTGCTGACTGCTCTAAAATTTGGCATATTTCATTTTTTTTAAAAAAAATGTTGTCTAGCTCCCCTGCTAATTTCTGTTCTGTTTTGTTTTTCAGTAAGGAAGAAAAAAAGAGAGAGAGAGAAGTGACTTTTAAGAAACAGATTTTAAGGACATGTGGATCAACAGGCCCTAAACAATATTTGGTGAAATTTGAATGATAACTACCTTATAAAATGTGTAAGCTTTACTTTCATATATATAAAAAAAAGTTATAGCCACTTATAAATATTTCCCATATTAAATAATAGGAATACAGAGATCTGGTTTGTGCTTGTAGCGCATGGCCATGGAAAAGCGGACCTCCACTTCCCACGGCTAATTTCGGCCTGCCAGGGGGACCCTAGATGGGTCCAAAGTTGCTCTGTAGAGGTGACTGTGAATGAGGGGCACCTTGTTGATCACAAAGTGATGGCAATTGCTTCGTTTGATCCTGGAAAAGCCCTCTGAATCTGACAGGAGAAAGGCTAGTTGCATGCCAGTGTCTAGCCCAAGCTACTGCAGCTGAAGTTCAAGAGCACTACCAAGAACAACGGTGAACGCGTGCTTGGAACTGGTGAGAGTATTTGATCTTTTCTCCCTTATTTTACAACTAGTCTCTGGGAAAGATCCCCAAAGCAAACAACCTCCGAAAGTGAGGGGAGAGGAAAGTGAGATTCAAGGTTTTGGTTATGGTTTTTAAGGCCCTGCATGGCATGGGTCCGAGTACCTTAGGGATCACCTGCTGCCGGCATCGACTTCCCTCCGCCGTGCGTTCCCACAGAGAGGGCCTCCTCAGGGTGCCACCAGTCAGAGAGTGTCGTCTGGTGGCCCCCAGGGGGAGGTCCTTCTCTGTGGGCACTCCGGATTTGTGGAATCAACTGCCGGTTGAGCTCCAGACGGCTCCCGACCTTCGCTCCTTCCGACGCGATCTGAAGACCTACCTGTTTGAACAAGCCGGCCTGGCCTGATGGGTGATGGGTTGGGATTTTTTAATATAGTTTTAATCCATTTTAAATTTATTGTTGTTAGTTTTGGGCATCTGTTTAATCCTTTTTAATCTTTGTATTCTTGTATTTTATTAATTGCCCTGTTCACCGCCCTGAGTCCTTCGGGAGAAGGGCGGTATATAAATATAAATATTATTATTATTATTATTATTACATTCCCATTCCCCATTTATGGAAGCGGCAGACTAACTCTGCTTAAATTCATATTTGAAATACTGTGCCTAAAGTTACATGACTGCACTAGTATAATGTTAGTATTTCATCTGACAGGTACTGAAAGATACATGCATTGTTATTTCAGTAAGTTGTGTATCTATAATGGAAACTTGTTCCAGACCAACATCACATAGGTCCAGCCTTGCACTCTGCCTCAATTCATCTCTGTTTGTCCCAGGAACCAAGAGAAGCTTTGTGAATGGAAAACCAAAAAGAGATGGGGGTAAAGGAGATCTAAGACTGGGCAAAGGCAGAAGCACTGCTGGAAAGGAAAAAAAAATAAGAGAGAGAGGGACTCATGAAGAAAATAGAATAGAAAGAGAGAAGGAGGACAAAGCAGAATAGAAGGGGAGAGGAACAACTGATCTGAATAAGCAATGGGTAGGATCTAGATTTAATTGTGCCTTGAGAGGAAATCAATATATCTTATGTTACTTTTACAATAATCCGTTTTTCAAACTGATGTCAGTGTCTTGCTTTTAATTTGGACTATATTCGTATTCAACCCAGGCTCAATAAAATAAGATCTTATCATCAACTTCTAGGACAGAATGATGTCAACCCACTACAGCACGAAGCATTGCTTTATTGTATAATTCTGCCTGACATACTCCGTAAAGAGCATCAATATTATTTTACTTGTATATTTATATATGCTGACAGTGGTAAAAATTGGCAAGCCCAACTGTCAATTTTATCCTTAGATTTGACCCACTACATTGTTTACAGTCTTAAGGTTATCTTGGTATTTCTAATTAATGGGATTTTCAGTGAGTAAAAATAATGGTTGTTTGTTTCTCTGTGTCCATTACAGAATCACAAAGAGCAGAAATATAGAAACAGAAGAATTTTAAATGTTCTGAGAATGAAATGAAGTTTAACTTGTTTTAAATACTCCAAAACTTTCCACTTCTCTCCCTTTCCTCTCCAGACTGTATAAACATGGAAAGAGCAGTTTTAAATAGAAGCAGCATATGCCCAAATGGCAGCTTTATTCATAAATGGTTCAATTTAAACTAGTTTTCTTTCAGGCAGATGCTAAGTACCATTAACAGATTTCTAAATGTCAGTCAGACAGTTCTCATATATTCCTATCTATAATATTTTGAATTATTATTTTAAATAGTTGTATTTCTAATGTTTGTCAAATGAAGCAATTACTTGTAAGATGAGACATATACAACAAGTTTGACATTGGCTAAAAGTAGCACCCATGATTTCTTTACCCCCAACAAAAACTTCAAGAAAATAGAAAATCTAAATGAGTCTTTATATTTGTGCTGTAGACCCTAGTAATCAGCTTCATGAACTTCCCTTCTTTTTGAAAAAAAATCGCCTCTATGTATGTTTCTGAGTTCTGGCAAGATAGTTCCCAACAGAAGGACTATTATTACTGAAAATTTAATCACATTCTGTCCTAAAACATCAGTTACAGATCATCTATTTAAAAAGTAAAAAAAAAAAGATTTTAAAGGAGCATAGCACGAATACTCCACCAATGATTTTTATGAATATTTCATACTTTATTTCTCATAAAAATCCAGCTACAAATTCTATTTTCCTCTACTCTATGGTCATTCTGCTTTCCCATGATATATAAAAACAGAGCTCCACCACCCCCAAATCTTACCCCAGAGACTGGAATGGATTAAACTATTTTTAGACCCGCTTGAAATTTTTTGGAGCATTTCTGAAACTCTAGAGTTTCCTGCACTACTTTAGGAGTAGATTACGGGTTGTTTTTTTTTACAGCCACATTTTAAGATTAAAGGAGAATCTTCTTCTTTCTTGCCATCTGTGTTTGTCAGTCTAATTTTAAAAACATTATACACATAATCAACTTAGATCTTTGCTAAGAGTGAGTTGTCCTTCCTACAAAAAGAAGGGATGGACAAAGCAGCAATATAAGGAGGTCAGAAAGAGGGGAAAAAGAGGGGGGGAATAGTTTACATCAACTTTTTGCTAATGCTATCTTGCCTACCATTAGCTGTTATGTATCCAATGCAGGCCTCTGCACAGCAACAGCCACCAGGGGGCGTGGTCTGGATGGTTTTGGCGGGAAACCTAGTTTCGGCGGGAAACCTAGGGCCAACGCCATTGGCTGGACACCTACCTGGCTAGGTATTTAAGGAGGCCAGGTAACCCTCGTTCCTCAGTATGTTCCTCCCCCCCCCCCCAATAAAGAGCTGAACACATACTCCGGCTGGCATCTCTTCCTTGTGTTGGACCCACTACATTACAGTGGTGATGAAGGTGGGATACTGCCGACAGAAGAGCTGAAGTCACTAGGAGAACGCTCCGTGCACTGAAGGAAAGGAGGAATCTTTTCCTTTCTCCCCATTGCGACTGCCAGCCACCGCAACCGGCCACCGCGAGAGACCGGCTCCGGACACCACACCAAGCAGCAAACCCACATGCCACGACACCGACAGACAACAATGGCATGAGCAGGGCAACCCCACGAGTTTGACACCCACCAGCCGGAGAAATGGGCCCGGTACCTGTCGCACGCTGAGCTGTACATGAGGTTTAACCAAATCTTAGAAGACAGCTCAAAAGTGGCAGCCCTGCTCTGCATGGGCGGGCCCGCACTCCTCGAGGTTGCCGCCAACCTGTTCGCCCCAGAGGCCATCGATACCATCTCTTACTGGGACCTTGTCACCAAATTGAACGCCAATTTCCGGCCCCGCATGTCCAAGCTGGCTTTGAGATCCCAGTTCGAGAAGAGGGACCAGTGTCCCGACGAGTCCAGGGCCGAATACATCGCCGCCCTACAAGAAGCCGCTGTTGCCTGAAAGTTTTCGAACCTGGAGGAGCGGCTACGAGACAGGTTGGTTTGCAGCCTACGCGACATGAGGCTGTAAGAGCGCCTGTTCAAAAAGGAGTAGGTTTCGATCCAGGAGGCTCAGGACACCATCCTGGCCCACAAAGCGGCCTGCGGGGCCATCCAGGCGGTCCAGGAGTCCAAAACCAGTAGCCAGGCAGCCAGCATCCACCAGCAAGTTGCCTCAGCCAAGGACGAGGAGGATGAACAGAGCATCGACCTGTCGAGCTCTGACCATCGAGGCGGACGCCCAGACAAGCCCAAGCTGGCAAGCAACAACAACAAATTGCAGAAGTGCGCAGGCTGTGGCGGGAACCACGTATGCAGCCTCTGAAAGTTCCAGTCGGCCACGTGTCGGGCCTGCAAGAAAACAGGCCACATAGCCGCAGTCTGTCGTAGCCACCGCCCCTGAGAAGAGATCCACGAGCTGCGCCTGGAGGAATCGCCATTCGAAGGTACTGGGGCCCTGACCAAATTACTAATTGGCTATGTTGAGAGCCGGCTGGCCATCCACCACATGGGTAGCCGCCGGCTGCTCAAACCAAAAATCAAACTAACAATCCGCTTGCAGGGCATTCTTTGCAGCATGGAGCTTGACTTCAGATCAGCAGTCTCTGTCATTTCAGACGAGACCTTTAACTATATCAACAGCCGGAGCAAGCAGCGGATTAAATTATGGCTCTCAAATTTAGTCCTGACCGACTTCCAAAACTCGCCGGTCAAGGTAAAGGGGGAGGCCACCATTTCCGTGGGGTTTAAGAGTCACGAAGAGCACCTGGAGGTTGTAGTGGTAGAGGGCCAGAGAGCCAGTCTAGTCGGCCTAGAATGGTTTGAGGCTTTGGGAATCACAGTCTCCGGGATCCACCGGATCCAAGGAGAATCCATTGAAGCCATCTGCAAAGAGTTTGCAGACGTCTTCGATGGGATGCTGGGCAGGTACACAGCCCCCCCATCTCATTCAAGCTAAACCCGAACGTTCCCCCCATTAGGGTCAGGCTGCGACGAGTCCCCTTCGCACTCAAGCACAAGATCGAGTGCGAACTGGATAAGCTGGTGGCCCAGGGAATCTTAGAGCCCATAGATGGGGGGGAGTGGGAGACCCCAATAGTCACCCCACTCAAAGCCAATGGGGAGATAAGGATATGCGCCAACTACAAGTGTTCGGTGAACCGCGCACTAAACCCGCACGCTTACCCGGTCCCCATGGTCAGCCACATTCTCGCTTCCCTCCAAGGCGGCGCCATCTTTGCAAGGCTTGATCTTGCACAGGCATACCAGCAGCTCACGGTTACCCAGGCAACGGTGGACACTTAAACGATAGTGACTCACAGGAGAGCGTTCAGGGTAAACAGCCTGCAGTTTGGGATCAGCGTAGCTCCTGGCATTTTCCAGGAGATCATGGAGAAGACGCTCAGGGGCATTCCAGGGGTCTGCCCTTATTTTGATGACATCCTGATCGCAGGAGCATCAGCAGAAGAACTGGCAGGTAGCCTGAGGGAGGTACTAACCAGGCTGCGCACTGCTGGACTCAAACTGAAGAGGGAGAAGTGCAGCATTGGTGTTCCATCCACTGAATTCCTGGGATTCAGGGTAGATGCCAAGGGAATCCACCCCACAGAGTCCAAGGTAAGGGCAATCAAACTGGCACCCACACCTAAGAACAAGGCAGAGCTACAGGCATTCCTGGGCCTGCTCAACTTCTATCATACATTCTTTCCACACAAGGCAGCCATTGCAGAACCACTTCACAGGTTACTGGACAAAAAGGCAGCATGGGTCTGGACTTCCATCCATGATTATTTTTTTAAAAAATTCCTATAGCCTACTATTCCAGGATGCTGTCTGGAGCAGAGAGGAACTACGCCCAAATAGATAGTGAAGCCCTGGCAATCGTGGCAGGGATCAAGAAGTTCCACGATTATCTGTATGGCAGGGAGTTCACCGTCTACACAGACCACAAATCCCTGCTAGGCCTGTTCACAATGGACAAGCAGACTCCCCAAATATTGTCCCCCAGAATGCTTTGGTGGTCCATCTTCCTTGCAGCTTACAATTGCAAGCTGGTGCACAAGCCAGGGAAGGAGATGGGCCATGCAGACAGCCTAAGTAGGCTACCCATAGACACCACTGAACCAGACCCAGCACCAGCAACACAGATCCTAGCCCTGCAAGAACTACCAGAATGCCCAGTACATGTCAAGCACATTGCAACCAACACAGCCACCGACAACATCTTGAGTAGGGTACACTCATGGGTTTGTTCCGGGTGGCAGGACAAGTCTCCGGGCCCTGAGTTCCAGGCCTATTTCACTAGGTGTCACGAGCTCTCCACGCACTGAGGTTGCCTCCTTTGGGGAAGCAGGGTCATCATCCCCACCACAGTCTGGGGCAGGGTATTGGAATCCTTACAAGAGGGACATCCAGGGGTGGTTAGGATGAAGGCACTGGCCAGAAGCTACCTCTGGTGGCCAGGGCTGGACAAGGACATTGAGGAACGGGTCAAGGCCTGTTACACATGCCAGAGATCTAGGCCAGAAATTCCTCACACCCCAGTGCACAGGTGGGAAACCACACACACACCCTGGTCCCGCATTCACATCGACTATGTGGGGCCGTTCCAGGGCAAACAGTTCTTGGTGGTAGTAGACAGCCACTCTAAGTGGCTGGAGGTAGTCCCTGTCCCCAATATGACCTCAGCAAGGACAATCCAGGTGCTCAGAGCCCTCTTTGCCACACACGGCCTCCCCGACGTAATTGTGTCTGATAACGGGCCTCAGTTTACCGCGAATGATTTCCAGGCATTCTTGAAGGCGAATTGGATTAGACACACCACCTCCACGCCCTTCCACCCATTGACATGGGCAAGCTGAACGGATGGTAAGGATGACCAAGGACACACTCCAGCACATCATCAGCGGGGACTGGCATCACAGACTGGTGAAATTTCTGCTTGCCCAACAAACTACACCATGCGTTGCCATCAGGAAGAGCCCAGCAGAACTACCATGGGGATGGCGCCTCATCACCAAGCTTGACCGTTTGCACCCTGACTGAGTGGCAGCAGAGACGGACAGGCCCTCATCATCATCACACAGGGTTCTCAATGTGGGGGACCTGGTTTGGGCAAGGAACTACAGGGCAGGGCATCCATGGATTCCGGGGACTGTGGTTGAAAAAACTGGGCCTCTCTCTTACATTGTGGGGGTGGAAGGGGATCGACACATAAGGCGACATATCAACCAGCTCAGAGGAAGGGTCCTGAGTGCACCACCCATGGCCAACAGGATAGCCACACCCCATGGGAGGTCAGACCAACCGTAAACGACTTAGAACCAGAACTAGAGGAGGATGGCCTCCTGCAACCAACTCTGCTCAACCCAACACAGAGTCATCATGAGCCCGCTGTCCAAGTCCAGGGCCAAGCCACACCCAGACAGTCCACCAGGTCCCACAGGGCACCAGCATACTTAGCGGACTATGTGTGCAAGTGACCACCCAACAACTGCATATGTATTAGCACACATTGTATATAGTTATGTATATAGTTGTAATGTTGGTTCTATAGTTGTCATGTGGTTCTTCTCTAAGGGGTGAGGGATGTTATGTATCTAATGCAGGCATCTGCATAGCAACAGCCACCAGGGGCCGTGGTCTGGATGGTTTTGGTGGGAAACCTAGTTTCGGCAGGAAACCTAGGGCCAACCCCATTGGCTGGACGCCTACCTGCCTAGGTATTTAAGGAGGCCAGGTAACCCTCGTTCCTCAGTACATTCCCCCCCCCCAATAAAGAGCTGAACACGTACTCCAGCTGGCGTCTCTTCCTTGCGTTGGACCCACTACATTACATTAGCCTCAATGTACCTTTGACTTTGACCTCACCTATTGCAGTTTAATTACATTAGTTCAGAAGAAAAAGTAATTAACTGCTCTGTTACTATATAATTTCCTTTTGGGCTAGTACTTGAACCACAAAATGATCTAGGTAGCACATTCCTCAAGTAGAAGCCACAATATTTTAATATGTATCATGGTATTAATATGCAAATGAGGTGCATATTGTATGAGTACCATCATGAAGTGAATGACAAAGTGTACATAATTGTTTGCAAAGCATTGCCGTGGTTCATATGATCTTGGTAGACACTATGCTTGGTACATCCAAGATCTAACGTAGGAAGTCATAAATTGCAAATTCTGGGAACTTTTCAACAAAGCCCATAATTTTATAACTGTGATCCATGATGGTTACAAAGCTACAAAACTCAGGAAAACTATCACAATTCAGTTAATTGGAGGAAATCTTTCTGAATTGTAGTGCAACCCCAGACCAAATCAAGCATGTCAATGTCTTGACTTGTCTACACTGTAAAGAAATTATGTGAAAAAAATTATTAAGCCTAACGACGAAATCAATACTCTGTAATATTTCATTAAATACTTTTTTTATTATTTTTCCTGAAAAAAAAACTGTAGAAAAAAATAGATAAGAAAAGAATGAATCAAAAAAGAATGAATCAAAAGAATGAATCAAAAGAAAAGAATGAATCAAAAGTCAAACCTATAAATGAAGAACCCTTCATTAGATAGATAGATAGATAGATAGATAGATAGATAGATAGATAGATAGATAGATAGATA
>JAKJMR010000016.1:1430814-1475683 GCA_024449315.1 Daboia siamensis | reverse complement strand
ATAGATAGATAGATAGATAGATAGATAGATAGATAGATAGATAGATATGGATATAGATGTATAGATGATACAGATATATCGATATGTATATATAGATATATAAAATATTTTTATTGATTTAAGTTTTTCTGATAATTTCTAAAGATAAAGGAAATAATTCATCAACAAAACATGAGATGAGAAGCATTCCTTTTAAGCTTCTTTGATGAAATTTAAAGGATGAGCAAATTCTTTACAATTTCAGGGGAACAATATATGCAAACATAGCAGATCTGAACAGGAAAAAAAATATATTATACTAGCCTCGTGTACCTTTGAAAGCTACATTCTTTCCCTCTTGCTGAAATTAAAAGAAAGAGACTGAGAAAGAAAGAGAGATAATGTAAATAGGTGAGTTGAACCAGTGTCAATTCTTCATTTGATACCTACATTAAAACAACATTAGCATAATCATTTATTGATTTATTATTTAAAGAAGACACAGTTGCCAGCAAAACATCAGGAAATCTGTCATATAGATATAGATTTATTCAGTCACTAAATCTTGAAGCTCAGCACTGCCCACACTGAAATATTCTTCATGAATCATCTGTTTAATTTGTTAATTTTCTGAGCAATAGTTATAAATCATAATTTTAGTAACTGAAGATCTATAATTAATTTCAGAATATTTCAGTGATTTTTGAAGCGTTCTTAATGCTCTCTAATTATTTAATATTCTTTATTATTAGTTTCCAATATAGAACTTACAATAACTGCTGCTGAAGTAACAGATTCTGGCAAGGATATATTTTAAAAAGAATTAATTTGTCTAATCACCTTTTAATAGCCATCTGAATAATTGGCCAGGTCTATAACTTGTGGGAATAAACGTAGCATGTTCTTTTATTATAGAGCAGTGGTGGTGAACCTATGGCACAGGTGCCAGAGGCAGCACTCAGAGCCCTCCCTGTGGGCACCCGCGCCATGCCTCAGAGGTGGCAACTGTCCCTCTTCAACCAGCTGACCCCCACAGCTGTCCCTTCCCACAAGTGACATTGAGGTGACCACGCCCACCTTGGCCACACCCACCCAGTAGGCCACGCCCACCTGGCACCCAGTGATAAATAAGTGGGTTTTGGGTTACAGTTTGGTCACTCGGTCTCTAAAAGTTTCGCCATCACTGTTATAGAGGAACGATGACTGACTGACTGACTGACTGACTGACTGACTGACTGACTGACTGACTGAATAATAAACATAATCACTAAAATAGTCTCTTGCTGCAGGGAAAAATTGAGAGTCACTATGAGTGTAAAATCCCATATCTTGGCCACTGATAGTTTCTCCCTCCTCAGAGGTTCTGGAGAGGAAATCATTTGATGATGTATGCTTACTCTGAAACAAGCTTCTGAGAGAGGAAAAAACAGCTTTAGGGTTATGGTATACAACCTGTAGCTAGCAAAAGAATTTGTGTAAGTTTTGTCTCCTTCACATTTTGCCATCTGTCTCATGAAACCTATTCAGACACATTATCTGAGACCAGCCAACATTCAAAATACTGACTTCAGCTATTTCACGGCTGTGCAATTAGCAATCTTCTGCCTCAAATGGTGACTACTTGAGGAAACGTATTTAAATCAGCAAGAAGCAAAAGAAGATTCATCTTGGCCCCTCTTGGGGATAATATGTAACATAATATGTAATATAGTTAGGAAAAGGAAAAGGAGCCAAAGAACATTTCCTCTGACCCTGTGGTTAAAGTTGATATCTAATAAAATCTGCAAAACCCAATGGAAGCAAGCAGGAAATGTTTGTTTCAATTGTCCCATTCATTTTTAATTAATAAATAATGAGTTTGGCTAGAAATATTATCTAAATGCTTGTAATTTTTTTTTTTTAAAAATGGAACATCTACTTTTTAAATCTTTATAGCTTCTGATTTCTATGGTCTCTGATGTATATCTTCTGCCTGCAAGTTTTGTGATGTGTTTCAGCCAAAAGATCAGTAACATCTTATGGTCTTTTTGGAATTTCAGCTGTTCTTCTATATTTTTTCTCATTGGAGATTTTTGGTGATGCTGTTTGTGATTTTCACACCTTTCTATTTTTTATCTATCTCATTACTTATTGTTTTTCACAATTTTTTTTTTAAAAAAATCAAATAGTGATCTTTCACTCTTTCTTTTAACTTTTAAGTAAGGTTAATTTCACTTATATCTTGTAAGATTGGTCTGTCTCCCAAAGGAATGATTTTTTTAAATGTGAAATAAATAATTTGTATTGTGGACTAAAAATCCTACATCCAGTAAGTGGAGGAGGCCAACAGATAAAGAGGAATATTTATTCAGCAAAGATTGTTGGATATTTTCCACAAGAGCAGATGTGAGCACTGCTGTGATTGTAGTACTTATAAACAAGAATGCCCATTTATTATTGTATAATGCAATAACAGAATAATTTCCTTTTGTGGTTAAAAGCTACTTTCTTCCCATATGGTCTTTTAAAACAATGATTGGTCTTTTATCCCATCCTAGAATAACTTGACATGCATAATGATATTTCCTTTGTTCTTCTTGCACGTGATCTGTCTGTTTAGAGATAATGGGTTAGAATCCTGTGTCATCTTTCATTTGTGTCTGAAGTGACCAATTCTGAATGGAATACATACCAGAAACTACTAATAAAAATGACATGAAATTCTACTAACAATAATATTAGAAATAAAACTTAAATCTTTTTTATTTCCACCTTAGGGAGATATCAATTATTAAATACCCTTACAGCGCAGGTGGCTAGATTCTACACAGCAGCACTGGGAATTCATCAGAAACATAAATAAGACAAACATATTTAAAAATACTATTTTTAGATTTTGCATATTGTGATTTTATTGAGGTATTGGGTCTAAAGACGTTAGTTGGAATTCTATCAAAATTCACAAGCCATTTGGATCTGTTTTATTCCTTTCTGCTTTTATCAGTAAGAAGGAACATGTTTCTGTGTCCTCTGTGCAGTAGAATCTGTCTAATAATTTAATAATTTATAGCCTAACTTATAGAGATTGCAAAAAAGTTGCCATCATTTATTATATGTTGGTCACATATATCCAAACTTTAATAGGACTGTATCAGCTAGTAATGGGGCATTTTATTTTGCTGGTTAACAGTTAATAGGGCCAGCCTTTTGGCTGTAATATAGATGAAATGATTGCTAAACAAATGGCTATAAGTCAAGGACATTGTACCATCATTTGGTTGGATACATTTAATAATACTTTTTTAAAAAAATAATTGTATTATATGTGTTCTTATTCATCATTAGATCCTATTCAGTGCATTTTTGCATATGTATGTATGTAAGTAGCCTATAATTGGATATTTTACTGTTTCTGGCCATACGGTGTAAAATTTGAATAAACTGATTTGATACTAAATAACCTGCCTACTTTGTTGTCTGCTTAATAATACATTATGATTTTTCTACAAATGTTAAAGAAAAAAAACATATAAAATTTCATAAACTTTTATGTTCTCAACATTTCTTAACATATGCAGGCTTTCTAAATATGTTCTTCTGATTTACCATAAATATTCACTTGCCAAGAACATTTTTAGAGTAATCATCTTGCTTGTTTTTTTCACATGTGAATCTTCATAATCCAAATTTTAAATGGTAACTTTAATAATACTTACTACCATTGTTTCCATGTACCTTTCAATAACAAGTTTCTTTTTTAAATGAATCTGATCAAATAAGCAAAAATTACAGGACTTCTGTAGATTCTAATGTTTGGTTAAATGCAATGCCTCATTCACATGCCTTCAAATTTGTGATCATTCCATTTCAAGTACAAAGTCTAAAAGTGGTTTCCAAGTAGAAATAAAATTAATTGTGTTTTTTTTTTAATCAAAGCAATCAGTATAGCTAACTTTGTTAACTCCATCAACTTTTGCAGATGTTCATTCATTGTGGAAATCAAATCATTTTTGTGCATAACATATTGTTGCTGCTGTCAACATGTATAACATCAAACTTCCATTTTTTAAAAAAATATCTTTACCTGTTAAGCCCCCTCAAAAAAGTATATAGCTTTGTCTTCATATTCACTTTAATAATCTTCTGCATTAAGATGTAAATCCTATTCCAATATTTCTTTTTTATCACATATCCACCATAAATGGTAAAAAGTTCATTTTACATTTACATTTCCAACAGTACCTTTATACACTCTTGACAATTTGTACAATGGTACATCTTATTTTTTTTCTTTTTAAATTGTAATTTAATGTAAATTTTAAACTTTTCATCCACACATTTTCCCATTGTTCAAACACTGTATTCCATCCAAAATTCTTTGCCCACTGAATCAAATAATGCTTCACAGACTCATTCTCCAAGTTCAGTTTCAATAGCAAATTATAAAACTTAGTAATAATATGTTCATCATTACTACATACAAGAATTTCCAATTCATTTCTTTAAAAAAAATTAAACATACATTTTTGTCTTATTTAAATATTTCTTTGAGATGTAAATATCTAAACTAATGGCAACATATGCTTCTAAATTCCAACTCCTCTTTAGATTTGAGGATGGCTCACCATAACTGAAAAGTATTATTTGTCCATAAGTCCATCAGTCTGGTCCTGCCATCATTTCATTTCTTAAAATAAAAAAAGGTTCCTGTGGTGACACTGAAAAGACATCTTTGCAGAGAATTTTAGTTAATATTTATTCCAAATTCTTAGGATGGTGCGTCTAACAAAATGGTTCTTGAAATCAAAATTTACATTAACCTTTTCATACCATATGTACTTCTGCCACCCAAAACTTAATTCATGACCCTCCAGCTCAAGTAACCTCTTATTTTAAAGAGTCACCCACTCTTTTAGCCAAACCAAGCAACAATTTCAAATCTGGTAAACCATAATCTCCCCTTTTCTTAGCATCCTGTAATAATTTATATCTAATTCTTAGGATTTTTTTTCCCTTGCCATATAAACCTGCCAATACTTTATTGAAAGAATGGCAGATGGAGAAGTCCATCTGCTATTGTTTAAATAAAGTATTGGTTATAAGTATGAAACTTTGACTTTGGGTTTTACTGATTAGATACGTTTGTTGTTACAGAAACAGCTAGTATATATTATTATGTAAAAGTAAAAAGCTGAGGTTATTACTTTATTCTACTGTGCCAAAAGGAGTCAGAAGGCAATGCTTTTCTTTTTCTTCTCCCCTTTAACCTACATTTTTCCTCTTCCCCTTTTCCTCCCCTATTGTCCCATTATTTTCATTTTTCTTTGAATTTCTTTATTTTTTTTTATTTTAACAAACTAATAAAAAATATGAATAAAACAAACTTGGGGTGATTATTTTTACTTCCTTTTTTAATTCTCCACTTGAAATGGTACAGTTATCAAGTCAAAAGAGTAAAAGAGAGAAAATTGTGAATGGTGTAAAGAGTTACTGTATAAAAAGCACTGCAGTCAAACCAATTATGAATATTAAACATTGCCTCATACCAAATGCAGCACTATTAATGTAGAAAGAAAACCTTTTTAACAAAAATAGCCATTTATAAATCAAGAATCTAATAAAATGGATTATGCATGTGTGGCCAGATGACAGAATATTACAGAACTGCTATTTACCATCTAGGCATAAGTTGCTAAAGAAAGTGTCAAACTGAAAAAAAGAGGAAGTGAACAAATGAGAGATCATATGAATAAAAACATCTGAGAATGGGCAGCAGTCAAAACTAAAACCCCCAAAACTGTAAATCTTAATGTTCTGAAATCAAAACAACCCAAATTTCATAATCAAAAGTCTAACTTATTAAGGTTACACATCAAAATGCATACCAAGAGTAAGTCAGTTTTAAGGCCAGTAAGCTTTTTTTATGAATTAACATTTCTTTGATTGAATTCTATAGTTTCAAATTGGTTGAGCTTCTATAATAACTAAGAAATGGTTATTATATATTTGCAGGTGTTATTCTGGTTTCATTTGTTTCTTTCACCTTCTGCAAATCATGTTTTTATGAAACACCTTTAACTTATACAGCTAAGCACAATTTGTATAAGTGTGAGGTATGCTAACATTTTTCCATGGAATCCAAAGGTTTCATTTGAACTTGATGGGGTTCCATGACAAATTAAGAGAGGGAATTCATTTATAAGCAGCAAAATTTATAACACTAGTGATTTACCTCTTCACTGGGGATTTTGAGATTTTTTTTTTCACTAACAAAAAGTTTGAAAATTCCTCTGCTTCATAACGTATCAATAAGAAATAGACTGCAGACATTTCTTGTACTTGAAGCTTCTAGCTATAGTTGATTCTTGAAGTTCAAAAGACAGATCTATAATTGCTTTTTCAGGAAAAATCCTAAACAATTTACCTGACAGAAGTTTATAGTAGTTCCAAATTTGAAGGTCTGTAGGCCAATACCTCAACCCAAGTTTAGAACAGGCTGTTTTAGAAAGAATGTAGGATAAAAGTGGAGATATGTTCTCTATTAGAAGGCTCTACAGAGAATGTGGTTGAGGAAACAGGCAAGAAGTACACAAAGTGTCTCTCTACTATTTAGTGCATAAATAACCCCATAAAGGCATCTTAAAAAATAGGAGTCTGCACAATTAAAAAAATTAAGATCAAATCTGCTTTTTTAAAGCATCTAAGGCAGGGGTGTCAAACTCAATTTCATTGAGGGCCGCATCAGCATTGCAGTTGCCCTCAAGGGGCCGGGGTGGGTTTGGCCAGGGTGGGCGTGGCCTACTGGGTGGGCGTGGCCAGCTCTACATCATTTGCATCAAGGATGCCTATGGGGGCCTGGGCAGGAGTGGGACAGATCTGAGGGTCTCTGGCAGGAGGAGGGTCTCTGGGCCAGGGCCAAGGCAGTGGGGGCCGTTCCCTCACTGTTTCCAAGATGGCTTCGCGGGCCGCATGAAACCACTTCGTGGGCCGCATCCGGCCCCCGGGCCTTGTGTTTGACATGTCTGATCTAAGGCAACATAATGCACAAGACTTTAAAAGTATTTAAATTTAAGAATAATGTGATATCCAAAACTAGCATAAAAAATTAAATGGATTTATGGCTTCTATCTGTAAGCTGCCCAGAGTCATTTGGATAGTGAGATGGAAGTGTCTAAATTAGATAGATAGATAGATAGATAGATAGATAGATAGATAGATAGATAGATAGATAGATGCAAATGTCCTTACTTTGGCTATTCTCCCAATCGTAGATTGGATGAAAGGTATAAAACAGGCCTCCCTAAAAAGAGGTTATGGGAGTTGTCATGGAGAGAAATGCAGGCTAAAGTCAGCCTGTGATAATTGGTCCTTCTGCCTGGCATTGTACCTTTTCTGGGATGTAGGACTTTCTCTGTCCTCTAAGAAGGGTGTGTGGTATGTTGGGTGCACTCTACAGCCAGGGATGTTGTTGCTTCTTGAACCCCATACTGGGTATGAACAAAGATCTGAGCCCCCCCCCCCTCTCTCTCTGTCTCTGTCTCTCTGTCTCTGTCTCTCTCTCTCTCTCTGTGTGTGTGTGTGTGTCTGTGTGTGTGTGTGTGTGTGTATGGCCCTGGACTAGAGCCTTTCTTTTAAAAAGTTACTAAAAGAAAAGTAGGACTTCCAATTAGTGCAGTGATGGGAATATAATGATTACAGTCTATATTTGTGTCAGGACTCTTGTAATATTAGATTCCTAGAGCACTGCACTTTCTGGGGAATGACTTTCATGTTCAATTTTTCCCAAGTTCATCTTAGAAACTGAACTGTCATTTCAAATGTAAAGAATACAAATACTATAATTCATAAATATGTTTCAAACATTCATGTATTTCTATGATTTCTGAGTATTCCAGAGCATAGGGATCAGGATTGTATCAGTTCAAAGCTTGCCTTGATGCTTTTACCCTCTCTTTACTACTGAGTAGAAAGATGATGAGCAGCAGAGAGTAGCAGTAGATGCCAAATCTGTACTTCAAAGAGCTTTCTTTCTTTCCAGTATGCCTCTGGCCAAGTATCGGCTTTAAGGAAATTCGGATGATAGCTGTACTACAGATGCTTCTTCTTCTACTTCTAAGTCATGAAATGAATAATAAGTACTTAAGAGGCAAAGCCCATTTTAATCCAGCATTTTTTTTTCTTACACTGACCAATCAGGTCTCTTTGCAAACTTCCTTCCTCTTATCCCAAAGATGTTGTCAAGGATGAAACTTTGGCAGCTATGTGCCTCTGCATTTCAACTTGCCTTTAGATCAGGCACGTCAAAGTGCCAGCCTTCGGGCTGGATGCATCATACTAAAACAGCGCCTACCCCATTGCCGGCAATGGGGAAAAAGTCACAATGACATCACGTGACATCGTGAGTTTGACATGCCTGCTTTAGATTAAGAGGGGGAGGTGTTACTTTCAAGTGGGTATATGAAGAAACATGAGAGCTTAGATTCTTGTCAAGGACACCAGAACAGGTGTGGATTTGAAGCATACGGTTCCCATAACAAAGTGAATCTGTTGATATGGATTATGTAAGATTTTGGGGGTTTGGCTGGGAAAATTATTGTTTAAATCTATGAATGGTGTTGGAACCTCAGAGTTAGTTTTACTTCGAGCTGGATGTTGACAAAAGGTAACTGGACTTTCTTGGGTTTTTTTTTTCTTTGAAAATGTTTTGCTTTCCATTCAAGAAGCTTTAGTTCTTCAGAATTGAGAAGCAAACCATTTTCAAAGAAAAAACAAAACAAGAAGATCCAATTACCCTTTGGAAAAAGCAACTTTTGGACAGTTATGAACTGAGTGACTGAGAAGCTCCATAGGCATCCTCCCCCTTATTGTTCCCCTGTACCTACTATTGAGAAATGTGTTTCTTCAAAACTTGCGGTAACACGACTATCTGCCATGAATTTAAACAATATCTTTTTAAAACTATTCTAGTCAAAGTCCAAAACCATGTCTTGTGGCAGTGAATTCTGCTGGTTAGCTGTATTCTGTGTGAAGAAGTTCTTTTTTAAAATTTCTCTTCAATTGCCTTCATTGAATGGCTCCTCGCCCAGAATTGTGACAGAATGAAAAATACTTTTCCTTATCCACTTTCTCTGTGTCATGTATGATTATAGAATTTTTGCATGTCATCGATTTTCATGAGAGCACCACAATGAGGTATATTTTCAGCCCCTTTTCTAATTATCCCTTGCATAACATTTACCTTTTTTTCAATCTGTCATACAGGGAGTCAACATCTTTGTTCTGCTATCCACTATGACTCTCAAGATACTTTTTCCTGATTAATTAGAGAGATCAGTGTTCAATGAAGGAGAGCAATGGGGGATGCAGTTATTCCATAATAATTATCCACCAAGCTGGGTTCTGATGCTATTCCTGAAAGAGACACCATTACCATCACACTTGTATAAAAAGATTATATGGCAGGGTCACATTACATTGAGTGCTTTGGCTCAGTTTCTAAAGTACTGGAGGTGCACTAAGAAAGTATGCCAACTTCATTTCACTCCTCAGAAATGGGGTGCATGGGGACATATGGCTTCATGAAGGAGTTTCAAAACAGTGCTTTACTTGAAGAATCATTAAATCAAAACACCCCCTGAAGCTTTGCATTGCTGTATTATTTTTATCTCACTTTTCAAAGCAGTTCAGAACAGCAAATAAATCGTCAATTTGTGAATAGAAAGCAAACATGTGATACTCTTCATGGTATGGGAAAAATAATATAATTAAGTGCATAGATTTAAGCTATTTGCTCTACCTGGAATTAATAGAGACACACTTGTATGGCTGGCTACAGATGGGGCTATCATTCACAAGAAAGAAAGAAAGAAAGAAAGAAAGAAAGAAAGAAAGAAAGAAAGAAAGAAAGAAAGAAAGAAAGAAAGAAAGAAAGAAAGAAATCCAATTTCAGATTGTTGAGGAGTTTGGGTTTTTTGGGGGGGGGGGAAATATAATGTTTTAAAAAAGAAACTCTCAGGAAAAAAATGAATCTGAATTGAAAGAGATTACAGTCTTCATTAGTACACGGTGAAATTCTAAGCAATCAACAAATAGCAAAATATTCCTACAAATGTAAGTTCCCTAAAGACTTTCACTTCAAAACCCACAGCTAGACAGAGTAGACATCTTTGGTGAACTTTGATATCACAAGCAACTCATGAGCAAAGTTGCTGTGGTTTGTCTCTCTCCCTCTCCCTCTCCCCCCCCCTCTGTCTCTCACGCACACACACACATCTGAAACATTGGTGCATATACATGACTGCCAAGGAAAACATAACAGAAAAGGAAAGGAAAGGCCTACCAGATCTATGGTGCAAACATCTAGATCAGGGGTCTTCAAACTTGGCCCTTTTATGACTTGTGGACTTCAACTCCCAGAATTCCTCAGCCAGCCTGATCTAGATGATCTCTGACAGGAAGTAAAAAAAGTAATGTTTTCTGTATCTATGTGATGCCATTTTGTAGTTCTTTGGAGTTTTGCAGCTCAGATGTGATAGCTTTAGCAAAACAGT
This sequence comes from Daboia siamensis, assembly GCA_024449315.1. Taxonomy (NCBI): domain Eukaryota; kingdom Metazoa; phylum Chordata; class Lepidosauria; order Squamata; family Viperidae; genus Daboia; species Daboia siamensis. The sequence goes on along the minus strand of JAKJMR010000016.1, from coordinate 1,465,175 downwards.
CACCCTGTAATTATTCTGCATGGAGTATTTCAGTTTCCAGGTACTACCTCTACAACAACAACAAAAAATAATCAGAAGGAACCTCAATCTGCTTTTCTGCTCTTCTACTTCTAAACTTTTCTGCTTTTCTGCTCTTCTACTTCTAAACAGTGGTGTCTGGCTTATTACTACCCAAGCCACTGCTTTCTTGACCAACTACACCTTTCAAATGGTCTTCATGAGTGGTCCCATGTAGATTAAATCACAATGTTTTATTTATTTATTAATTTTCTATGCCATCCATCTCACTGATGCAGCAACTCTGGGTAGCTGTAAGATGGCAAGGAAATGAGTAACTGCCAATGAACCCTCCTGTTCCAGAAAGGGCAACTGGTATACAAAATGAGAGCCAATTTGATGTAATGAAACTAGAAGAGTATGAATTACAGTCTTGCCTTGGGCCAGAAAGCTGGCTGAGTGACTTTGGGCCAGTCAATCTCTGTCAGCCCAATTCTCCTCACAGGGACATTGACTGGAAAATAGGAGGAGGAAGAAGTATTAGGTAAGTTTGCCATCTTGATTTAAATAAATAAATAAATTTAAATTATACCATTCAGAGCCATCTAACTAAAATCTCTGCATGTTTTTGGAATGGGACCCATGGATCCAAGATTGCATATCTGTTTTGTAAGTGGGAGCACAATCCTATCCCTGGCTAAAAGCAGAATAATTTTGAAATCTGTTGGTTCCTCAATCCATAACTTCTCCATAGTGACAAAACGAATCTAAATATTTATCAAGCCACCACCAATCCTTGCAGATAGTTGAGAAGAAACTCCATTACAAATGGATGACTATTTCATTGGCTACTTTATTGAAGGATACCTGGAAAACAATCTATTAAAATAGGTTTATCTTAGCTATATTTTTGAATATCACTCAAATTAATTAAATAAATTAATTAGTTAAGAGATGGTAGTGGGAATACATTTACTTTTTGAAGGGGCAGTCTCAAAGTAGCTGGGGACGTTGTATCCTTGCCAGAGCCAGAATTTTCCATTTGTTCATTTTTTTATTTTTTTTATTTTTAACAAGCAAACTCTTGTCCTTCTTGCAGCTGAGGGGCTCTGCAATTTTATTCCACTTTTTAGAATCTTAAGCATGCAAACAGCTAAATTTTACATGCCATAAGTTAGCACTGGGGTGTCCTATGGCATTATAAGAAGGGAACAAGTGCTGAAATTATCCAGAGTGTGCAAGGTTGATTCTCTATACATTTTTATGTCTGTGAAATGGAGTGATCTTTACTAGAATAGCGAAAGAAACATCAGGCTGCAGTAAAATTATCTTGACAACATGGTTTTCCTCTTGTAGACAGTTATCCGCTTCCCAAGACTGTTGTGATAGGCTCAAGGGAATCTAAAATTAATTACTCACATTTCAGATTTAGCAGTGAGAAAATAAATAGCATGATAAAATATCAGAAACATGCCCAAGGAATATGAATGTAGTCAGTGATAAGTAAATGATTGTTTTTTTTTTGTTTAATACTTTACACCATGATGATGAATATTTGAAGTCTCTTCAGATACAAAATAGTGTAAGCTACTTGAAGTTCTTTTCAGCAGTATTGCTTTGCATGCTTAATAATGCATAATTGTATGTATGCATGCATGCATGTATGCATGTATGTAGTTTGTAAACTTGTTCAGACACAGATAGTTTCTCTACAATTAACAATAGGTTTCTATATAGAATATGGATTTTTGGTGCAGTGAAATTGCCTCACAAAATCTAACCTGCCCTATTCTTTCTTTTCCAAGACCTAGGTTTCTCAGTAATATTTAATTCACTTGAAATTGTCTCTGCATAAATCAATAGGCATATGCTCTATTGTTTTTAATACACATAAACTTAGTTTTATCTGTGTATGAACTAGCCTACACTGTGAATCCAATTGTTTGTTGTTTTCACACTTTTAGTGATATAAAACAGGGGAGAGATGGTAAGTTGATTTTGACATTTCAATAGAGACGTTTGAATTCCATGTCGGAGGACTGAATGATTAGGTCATCTTCTTTATTCAAAGGGATCTCTCAGCAATATGGTTTTGGGTGTGTAACTGAGAACAAAATTATGATTGTGTTTCATCAAACCAGGCTTTATAATCAGAAAAGTAATTCCAAGAAGCCAGCAGTGGGGAATGTTTAATTCACTGATACCAGTGAGATCAGAGATGAATATGGTGTCAAATCACGTCCTTCATAGGATGCAAGCAGGAGTCTCCAAACAGGAACGTGTGACAAACAAAAGGCTTTATTCAGAGCAAAAGCACAAAAGTAAAGTCAGTGCTGGGAGTGAGTTGCTCCCAGGGCTTACATAACCACCAGGAGGCAGAACCCCACCCCCAGGTCACAAACCAGCATCTACCCACTACTCCTTATAATTCCTCTTCCCCCTTTGCAATATCTTCTGCAAAACAACTCATCCTGCTCCATACCACCCTCCACCCACCACACATCCTACAAGCCCTTCCCTCATGTTCCACAGGTGAGCTGCTCAGGCAAGTCCCGCTCTCAAACCCACACAACAGGCCACGGGAGTCAAGCTCCCAGCTGCAAGGTGGGAAGGCCAGCAGAGCGTCCTTGGCAACCAGCGGCCTCAGTGGCTCTACACAGGGAGGCGGCAATACGGGAAACACGCCCTCTGAGGCATCTGAAGTCCCAGCCAGGCAGGGAAGTGGCAATGCAGGAAACGTGCCCTCTGAGGCATCCAAAGTCCCAGCAAGGTCTGCAGTAGCCAGTTGACAAGTGGCACTGGGCAGGGAGCCGGCAATGTGGGAAACAGCCAAGCAATGCCCTCTGAGGCTTTCAGAAACCCAGCGAAGCTCACAGCAGCCAGCTGATGGGAGACGGGACCAGCATGCAGCAGCCAGCTGATAGGTGGCCGGGTCAGCGGAGGGCTTGCGTTGGGCTGTTGCGGTGGTGGAAGAACAGGAGGCAAGGGAGGGGGGCCATCACAGAACTCTTTCTCGCCCCCTCACTGTATGTCCCCATGGGACTCGACAGGCGGCTCCCCCTACCAGGGCTCCACCTGGAAGACAAGAGGGTATGGATGAACAATTGTCCATCTGACTGGATGGTTCGGCCATCCCCCCACCTGGCTTCCCTGGATGCTGGCGTGAAATGCCCGAACTAGACAATGTGCATCCTCCCTCACCCAGGATGCCTCAGTAATGGGATAACCCTTCCACAGAATAAGGTACTGCAACCTCACCCTTCACACCCGAGAGTCAAAGATCTCCTGGACCTCAAAGTGATCACCCCATACAGGTCCTGGGCCCCCTTCTACTGGTTCATGGGATGATTCCCCAACCGGCTTCAGAAAGCTGCTATGGAAGACAGGATGTATTTTCCCAGATACTTAGGTAACTGGAGCCGTATGGTTACAGGGTTGATGACCTGTATCACTCTGAAGGGTCCTAGAAACTTCGGCCCTCGCTTCTTACATGGTACCTGCAGCCGCAAATACTTTGTGGACAGGTACACCAGATCCCCCACCTGGAAGGGCTTAAAAGTTCTCTTTTTATCTCCCTGCTCTTTTTTGTGTCTGCAATTTTTGTTAGGGCCTTTTTCACTGTATCCCACACATCCCCCACTTGTGTCATCCACTCCATGGGTTGGCAAGGTAAGGGATCCCCTTGAACATACTCGGGGATGGGAACAAACTCATGACCAAACACCAACCTGAATGGGGAAAACCCAGTACTACTGTGCACCACGTTGTTTTGTGCCACCTCTGCGAACGCCAACAGTTCCACCCAGTTGGACTGCTGATATGACACTTAACACCTCAGGTACCGCTCTACCATTGCATTCGCTCACTCTGCTGCCCCATTGGTGCTAGGATGGTATGTCGAACTGAGACCCTGGGATGATCCGATAACTTGAACGAAGTCACGCCAGAAGCGAGCTGTGAACTGTACACCCCCAGTCTGAGATGTTTCTTCAGGGTACTCCATGTAGGCAATAGATGTGAGTTATAAACATCCAGGCTAATCTTCGGGCAGATGGCAGTCCCTTACAGGGCACAAAGTGTGCCTGCTTAGAGAAGAGATTGATTACTGTCTAGATCACATTGTAGCCCTTATTCTCTGGTAACTCAACAATGAAATCCATTGCGATATCCTGCCAGGGCCTGGTGGGATGTGCTACAGGTTGTAATAATCCCAATGGCTTCCCCGTACAGGATTTTGCGGTGGCACAGGTGTGACACCCTCAGACATAGTCCTCGATCTCTGCTTTCATTTGTGGCCACCAAAACTGCTGTCATGCCAGGTGTAAAGTTTTTAAGAACGCCTGTTTAGCATCATGACACTGACGAAGTACCCTTTGCCTCATTGTTTGTGGGACATAGATTTTATCCAGATGCCAGGCCAGACCATCCTGTCTTGTCAGTACATTTGGGTGGTCTTTCAACCAGGAATCATCCTAGAGTGCTTTCTGTAACTCATGTTTCAAATACCCTGTCACTCCTGCCACGTCTTGTTGGTAAGGGGGCATAATCATTTGCATCACCTCCTCCTTCTTGCTATCGTATTGTGGCAACCTTGAGAAGGCATCAGCCAGGAAGTTCTTTCTCCCTGGCACGTATTTCAAAGTAAAATGGAATTGTCAGAAGTATTAAGCCCATCTGATGTGTTACGGGGACAGGCGTCTTGGCGTTTGTAGCACTTCCAGGTTTTTGTGGTCTGTCCACATCTCAAATGGTTTTCTGGCCCCCTTCAGGAGGTGTCACCACGTCTCAAGCACCCAACATACAGCAAAAGCCTCCTTTTCCCATGCATGTTCAGAGTTCATTAGCTTCCTTGATGTATAGGCACAGGGTTGCAGGAAGCCGTGGCTATTTTGTTGGAGAAGGACTGCTCTTACTGCAACATCGCTGGCATCAACCTGCACCACAAATGGTAGTTCGGAGTCTGGGTGAAACAGAACAGGTTCTCTGGCAAACAAGGCCTTCAAAGCCTCAAAGGACCGTTGACATGCCATAGACCAAGCCAGTGGCTGTCCAGGACAAGGCTTTATCGCTGCTTGTTGTGTGCATAGGAGGTCTGTAAGGGGCAAGGCTATTGTGGCAAAGGATGGGATAAACTGTCGGTAAAAATTGGGAAACCTCCAAAAACTTTGTATTTGGTGGTGTGTCCTTGGTGCCTGCCATTCTAGGACAGCCTTGACCTTGTTGGGATCCATCTCCATCCCTGCCCCAGATATCCTGTATCCCAAGTAGTCCAACCAAGTCCTGTGGAATTCATGTTTAGGCAGTTTCACATATAACTGGGCCTGCAACAACTTCCTCAGCACTTGTCTCACCAAAGTGACGTATTCCTCCATGTTGGTGGTATAGATGAGGATATCATCCAAGTACACGAGTATTCCATGGTACAGGTGTTCATGCAACACCTCGTTAATTAATTGCATGAATACCCTTGCAACCCAAATGTCATAACCTAGAATTGATAGCTGCCGAGTGGGCAATTAAACACCATCTTTCATTTATCACCCTGCTTAATATGGACCTATAGGATGCCTGCCATAGGTCCAGTTTTGTGAATATCCTGCCCTTAGCCAGGTGGGCCAGAAGGTCCTTCATCAGGGGAAGGGGGTACAGATGTTCTACACATACCCCGTTTATGCCTCAGAAGTCTACACATAGATGCAGGAAGCCATCTTTTTTTTTCTTTAAACAAGACCGATGCTGCTATATGGGAATGGGCTGGCTGAATGAAGCCTTTGGCCAGGTTCTGGTCAATGTAGGGTTGCAACTCCTCCATTTCCCATGGTTTCATGGCATACATACAGGGCTTGGGTACTCTGGCTCCTGGTTCTAATTCGATGGTGCAGTCTGTCTGTCAGTGGGGTGGCAGGACATCACATTCTTGTTTGTCGAACACCTCAGTGAGATCAGAGTACACATCTGGGACTTGGGCCTCCTGTCCTGTACTGGCCTTGCATGCCCCTACCCCTTCGCTTTTCCCTTCAGGTTTCCCAGGGTCATGGGCTGGTGGCCGGGGACCTACCCCAATGCATATGTTATGACAACCTACCTCCCTCCCACCAAATGGTTGGGTCCCATTTATCAAGCCAGGTAAGCCCCAGAATCACTGCCTCAGTTATGGAGGGTACCACTATGAACCGAAGGACTTCCCAGTGAGCCCCCATCTCCATCCGAATGTGGGTAACAGGTGCTCCCCCCAAAAGGGACCCATCTACCTGTTCAAACGTGAGTCGGGTGGTTAATTGTTCCATTTTAATCCCCACCTCGGTCACTACCACTTTACTGATAAGGCAGCGGGTACAACCAGAGTCAATCAAGGCCCTATATGTTCCCCTATATCCTGACTGTGGGCTTACCACACAATGGGGATGGCAAAGGGACACACCGGCGCATTCACCATAGGGTTTTCGATTGAGTCATCCACTCTGTCATAAACCACCAGCTAATGCCTAGCCGCTTTCGGTGTCTCTTCCCCCGTCTAGGACAGCCATCAGGATATCTCCCCTTCCTGCTGGTGTGCATCCTGTGTCCATTCCACAGGTTTTTTCGGCATTGCACCGTGCATTCCAGGAGTCGGCAGGACAGCAGGCGATACTGGAACCAGAACTCTGCTACCCAATGTCCTGGCTGGTTGCAGTGGAAACACCTGATAGGTGGACAGGGTGCTGGACTGGAAGCTCCTGGTGTTGTGGACTGGGTTTTCTGTCCTTCTTCCCTGGGTCTCTCATTCAATTTCCAGGGCCCAGGTGGGTATTCCATTCTACTCCAGAATTCCTGTAAACTCATGTCCAGCTTGACTGTCACCTGGAACCAGTGAGGTGGGTTCTGCCTCCTGGTGGTTATGTAAGCGCTGGGATCAATTCACTCCCAGCGCTGACTTACTGTTAAATCACATCCTTCATAGCATGCAAGCAGGAGTCTCCAAACAGTTTGTGTGACAAACAAAAGGCTTTATTCAGATCAAAAGCACAAAAGCAAAGTCAGTGCTGGGAGTGAATTGCTCCCAGTGCTTAAATAACCACCAGGAGGCAGAAGGCCGCCCCCAGGTCACAAACCAACATCCGCCCACAACTCTTTATAATTCCTCTTCCCTCTTTGCAATATCTTCTGCAAAACAGCTCACACTGCTTCATACCACCCTCCACCCACCACGCATCCTACAAGCCCTTCCCTCATGTTCCACAGGTGAGCTGTTCAGGCAAGTCCCGCTCTCAAACCCACACGACCGGCCACAGGAGTCAAGCTGCCAGCTGGGAGGTGGGGAGGCCAGCAGAGCGTGTGCAGCAACTGGCAGCATCAGCAGCTCTAGGCAGGGAGGCGGCAATATGGCAAATATGCCCTCTGAGGCATCCAAAGTCTCAGCAAGGTCTGCAGTAGCCAGCTGACAAGTGGCACTGGGCAGGGAGCTGGCAACATGGAAAACAGCCGAGCAATGCCCTCTGAGGCTTCCAGATACCCGGCGAAGCTCACAGTGGCCAGCTGATGTGTGGTGGGAGTGGCATGCAGCAGCCAGCTGATAGGCGGCCGGGTCGGTGGAGGGCTTGCAGTGGGCCGTTGTGGCAGCGGAAGAACAGGAGGCAAGGGAGGGGGGCCATTGCGGAACTCTTTCTCCCCCCTCACTGTATGTTGGACCCATGGGGCTCGACATTTGGCAGGAGTCCTGTCAGAGAGGGGAAAAAATACAGTGAAGATTGTATCAAAGGAGAATGGTATCTGTTTGCCATTGTGTAGAGTTCAGAATGACCCTGAACATGAATGTCTGGGTGATCAGTGAAAATTACTACATTTGGAGGAATCAGGATTTAAATTTGTCTCGATATTATTTTCACTGCCTCTCAAATAACTACTGCTATAGAAGCAGTTAACCAACAAGGAATGAGTCACTATTAGAGCTGTAAAAATGTTTGGTATTAATTTTGCATGTGTATTTAGTCTTAAATCATTCTAATCTCTTTTTGCATATCTCCAGTGGTGTTTCCAGTGGTCTATGAATGATAATAAGGTCAACATATTTGTTATATATACACTATTCTCTGTAATTCTGGGATACTCATTGAATGATGTAGAGGTAATGAAAAACAGAAAAGGGAGATTATTGCATTACCTGAAGTCTGCAGAATACAGGATGTCATCCCACAGTTTATATATGTGTGAAAATGTGCATGTCATTTGTACACAATTATTTAATTTCCATGTGTGTATGTGTGTGTTTATACATATACATATACATGTACACAGAGCTTTTTTTGTAAAATAAAAAGGTGCCGGAACTCACGCATGTCATACAGCCCACTTTGCCTACCCTACAAGGTTCCATCCAAAAAAGGTGCCGGAACTCCATTCTGAGCATTCTATGAGAAAAAAAGCCCTGCATGTACATATATGCAAACACATACACATACAAATAGATGATGGATGGATGGATGGATGGATGGATGGATGGATGGATGGATGGATGGATGGACAGATAGATAAACAGAGATATACTCTAATGTGTGCCTGTTTATATATATATTAGTTTTCTGGCCCAACAACTAAATCCCCAAAATACAAAAGGGGATAATCTGAAGGATAGCCATATTTTTCCCAGGTGTTAAAACATGAAATAGAAATTAAGATCATTTCTTTAAAAATACAGAGCCTATATCAGACATGTCAAACACAAGGCCCGGGGGCCAGATACGGCCCGCGAAGTGGTTTCATGTGGCCCGCAAAGCCATCCTGGAAACAGTGAGGGAACGGCCCCCACTGCCTTGGCCCTAGCCCAGAGACCCTCCTCCTGCCAGAGACCCTCAGATCTGTCCCACTCCTGCCCAGGCCCCATAGGCATCCTTGATGCAAATGATGTAGAGTTGGCCATGCCCACCCAGTAGGCTATACGTAAACTAGCCACGCCCACCCAGTAGGCCACGCCCACCCTGGGCATACCCACCCGGCCCCCTGAGGGCAACTGCAATGCTGATGCGGCCCTCAATAAAATTGAGTTTGACACCCCTGGCCTATATTATTCCATAGAATCTCTATCATCATTCTGGTTGCTGTGTACAATTTTCTTCAGAAAGAAATGTAAGGTCTTTCACAGCCAAACCATCTGAAGGGTTTTAATACACATCAAAAAGGATTTGGAAACACTGGTTCATCACTAGTTGCATGTCAAATGTCTTTTACTATCCCTAGAGATAGGACACTTAGTGAAGAATGTTTTCAATTTCATGCAGCTATGCACACTCCAGGGAGTATGTCTTTTATATTTAAAACTGTAGATAAAATTTCACCCTCATGATTACAGAAATCCTTTGAATTTGAATAGGCATTATTATCTCTGTGAAAATGAACCTGCCTTATAATAAGAGAGGTACTAGGTTATTGTTGCTCAGCAAGTGGATAGCCATGCAACTAAAATCATCATCATCATCATCATCAATCATCATTATCTTTATTCAAGGAGTAGCAACCAACCAGTGCTCTTTTATAAACAGATGAAATAAAGCAAACCTGCCCCTCCTCCAAAATCTTCATTTGCCCAATTCAAAGACAAACACGAGTTTCACTCTTCTTCATCATCGCTGACATGCAGCATAAAGCAGAGGTCTCCAACCCCTAGTCCGGGGACCAGTACCAGGTCACGACATGCCAGCAACCAGCCCACACAAACAAGCAAAGCCCCATCCGTGCGATGCATGCACCCTCCAGTCCATGGAAAAACCTTTCTCCATGGAATCGGTCCCTGGTGCCCAAAAGGTTGGGGACCTCTGGCATAAAGGAAATTCTTGTCAATGTCACAACATGGAACCAATTAGCTTACTGGGAATCCAGTACTTGAAACTTTATATCTGAGACTTGGTGGATTCACTCAATTTTTCCACTCCAACAAATTCAACAGAGGACTTTTGAATCCCTCCTTTCAGCAAAATGGCACCTGTGATAGACACCTGCTCCTTGAAAAACTTCTCTTAATGCATCACCTCTTTGTAGAATCCACAATTTTAAGGGCAACATTGTCTGGATCCATAACTGTGTCAAGCAGGTAAGTGTCACCCTGTGACTCTAGGAATCTCTATAAGGAACAACATGGTGATTGGTCTCAAGACCCAACCCTGATCAGGAACTTGTTTTGGTCTTTTCCCTTCTCTAACATGGAAGGAATGACTATGAGCTGCTGTTCCAGAGAAAATACCTCTAGTCTGTCATTTATGCTGGTTCTTCAACTCATCTAAAAAAATGTCAAAAAACGAAGCTGTGCCAAGAATTGGGATCTCTGGGGCAAAAAGTTCATGGCAACTGTAAGCAATAAAGTTGTGCCTAATATTTTTCCATAGTTTGAAATGCACTTTTGAAACACACTCATTTCTGAGAGATAGTGCCAATTGTTTTATTTTTAAATATATCCGTTTCCCTCTACATTTGATGCTGCCAGACAAATAATTTCTAAGTTTTAGGTGCTGTAACAGACTGAAAAGAAAAAGGGAGAGGGAAACTCAGTATTAGTGGTATGTCTTATAAAAATTAGGCCTTTAACCCAAGCTGCAAAAGTGTTTAAGAAATAGCCATTTTTTAAGCATTTGCATTTTATATATAGCCATGAAAATCGGAGGGGAGAGATAAATACTGTAGTGCAGTTTATCTCTATCTGAAGCATTTTAATAATTTGGAATTTGGAAAAAAAATCAGAGCACATCAATTGGTTCTAACCAACTCTTGTTTATCTTCCACCTCTGTCGGTGTTTGATGGATGTTGTTCATGCTCTTTGGTTTACAGTAACAAACAGGTTTTTAATTTTTTTAAACCCCATCTCTCTAGTGCCATTCTGTGATGGATGATGTGACAAAAGGTTCCTCCATAAAGTCTGAATACTAAATAAATTAGCAGTTCTAAAATAGCACATCATTTATCCCTGGCTGCCTTACTGCTTCTTTCTTCCATCTTTACTTGTTTAATCTCCAGTGGTACATCTTTTTACTCAGCACAGGACTGAAGCTCTGTAACAGATGGCATGTACAGCAAGTAGGGCATTACAGCGGGCTTCCAAAGAGCAAGGAAGAACTATTCTGACTGATTTTCCATATGCCCTCATTCTCACCAAAATTTTGATGAACTAAACACAAAACATAAGGACATGGAACCATCCCTAACTTGATCGAGTCATATTGAAAATTACTTCATCCAATGATGCAAAAAAAAATGTATGTGGACTCCAAATATATATTAAGCTTAATGACTCTTGAAATCAATGGGGAAACTATCAATTGCAGCAGGAGCAAAGTTCATCTAAATGAGTCTGAATTCAAACCATTACTTTTGACTCTGGGGTTACCTTCAAGTTGACAGAGATTTGGCAGCATATATCTAACTGTGCAGACGGAAACAGTATGTTTTTTCCACAAATGCTCCTCACTAAATTGGACATCAGACCTGGTGCTGCACTGGTGATTATGGGTAAGCAAACAAACATCTTCTGTAGCTGTCATTCCAAAACATCAGATCTAGGCTTGCTGAAAGCAAAGGTGAAAAGGGATACAAAATATTCTACTGCTATTATCAGATACAAAAATATATTTGGACCAGAGATGCAGTCTGTTTTTCATATTACAAATACTGTGATCATGGCAGGTGGCTTCTCTCTGCTCTTTGAATGTGGAAGAAATGATAAGCTAGTAAAACATGAATGTGACCTGTTATGTACTGGGCTTGTGGTGATACACCACATGCGTTGCTGGAGCAGCTAATGGCTCTCCAGCAACCCAGACTAGCTGTCTCCTGTCCTGCAATTGGCTAGCTCCAGGTGGCAAGAGTGGGTTCAAACCTATTGGCTGCCACCTAGGGGCTAGACTATATATTGGGGCTGGTTGCAGCCCAAGTTTCAGTACAGTTCTAGCAAGAATAAAGTATGAGTTATCCTGTACTAAGCCTCGTGTCGTCATTCCTGCATCCAAGAGCCCACTACTTAACATGACCCTTTACAGTACAATAAGTACAAGATAGAGTAAAACAGGTTAGTGGAAGGTAATCATAAACTTTTACAAAACAGAAATGTTTACTGAAAATATTGCTTCAGAAATAGATCACTTTTTAAATGTGATTTGTCCTTCTTGATTTTCTACAGATGGTAACCAGTAGAAATAGCTATAGCATTTGAACTATTTAAAATAAGTTCCCTATAAACAGGCTGTTCGATCTAAACTTATTTGTGTTAAATCCATGATCAATCCATTCATGCAAAAGACTATAAAACATTGGCTTTTGAAACTCTTAATAACACAGTTGTATTAGTTGTCTGATCAAGCCATGTTAATCTGCACTTTTAAAGCAAACTTGAGAATACTTTTGCAGTTAATCTTGGTGTTTTGGTTTTTTTAAGGAAATAGATGTCTTCTATTTTTAAAGAAATCAATGCTGTCAAAGAAAATAAAATGGAAAACCCTGGACAATATATTTGTTTATTTATTTATTTATTTATTTTTATATGCCGCCCTATCTCCCAAAGGACTCAGGGCGGCTAACAACAGTAAAAATACAATAATACAAAAGTTAAAAAAGAATTAAACTAGCAGCCCCAATAATAAGTTAAAAACATTTTAAAAATCCCTGTCAGTCCAGGTCAGCCTGATGGAAAAGGAATGTTTTAAGGCCACGGAGAAAGGACCGGAGATCCGGGGCTACCTGGAACTCAAGGGGAAGTTGGTTCCACAGGGCTGGTGCTCCCACAGAGAAGGCCCTCCCCTGGGGGTCGCCAACTGACATTGTCTAGCCGACGGCACCCTGAGGAGGCCCTTCCTGTGTGAGCGCACTGGGCGATGGGAAGTCGTTCCCGGCACCAGACGGTCCTGCAAATATCCCGGGCCTAGGGATATACCCTTATCTACAGAAAACATAATTTCACAGAAAAGCTGAGAGTTATGGGAAAAGAGGAAGAAGGATGATCCCGAGAGGGACAATGTCACTCAATTAAATCTGAATCAACTTTACTCAGCTTTAAGATGGCAGATTGTTGTCACCAGAAACAGTAAAAACATGGCAGGAAAATTGCAAGCAAGTTTCACACTATGCACCCATTTAGTTTCATTTCCAGCTCTAAAATGGAGAAAGATAGGAATAGGTGAAACCTTTTGAGATATAGGAATTAACAACCTACCTTAAAGAAACAAGTATTTCCATATGTCCTCTTTTGCAAATGCATGACTTGTTTCCTCCATATTTGGCTTTGCATTACTCATATTCCATTTGCAGTTATGTACCCAAAATTCTGAGATATTTATCACTAAATTTGATTCCAAGCCAGTTTATTTCCCCCCCCCCTCACCTACATTTTCTCTAGGGAGGAGGTCATTTGAAATTTAGGAAAAGCGGGGTATGGTAGCCCTCTACTCACCCTTTGAAGCAGGCAACAGGATGGATCTATGGCATTTGGTCAGCAAATCATAAACTTCATAAAATCAGCTGCAGAGTAGGTTCTATTTTATTTAACTGATCAAGACCTGAGTTTTTATATTTGTTTTGCTGTGTGCATTTGTGAGGTATCTGAGGGTTGATGATGTCTGAGTTCATTATTTTAGGAAAGGATTTACTGTACTAGTTCATTCTTCCTTTTTCTTAACTTCTCAACTTTCTTCTGTTTTGGACCTTCTTTTGTATGACAAAGACTGAAAAGACTAACCAGTAGTTAGTCTTTAGTTTACACCTTCCCACCAGCACAGGCTAGTTTCTTCCCTAGAAAAGTCATTAGTAGAGTATTAAGAGCATGTTTTCCTACCATTCCGACATGAGAAATACATCAAAGCTATATATTTCCTCCTCTCCCTTATCTTATACCTCTCCCTCCCTTCTCACTTTACAAACAGACCTTCCATTTTTTCCTGAAAGCTTCCAGAAAACCTAATATTATACTGTATGTGACCCTAATACTAATCTCATTGTTTGTGCTCTTCCCCAAATACTAACTGTTGCTATTGACAGTCATAAAGTTGACTGCCCAATATAGCAACTATAAAATTCAATTTAGCAATAGAAAGTATTCTAGCTATATAGTGCTCCTGTAAAATCACATGTTGTTTGCCTTGAGCAACTAATTACTGCGTGGGTTTTAATTTGCACAGAACAAAAATCTATTTCAAGCTTTATACATAACACAATCCATTCTGTCTACTGTACTATTTTATATCCTAGTTAGTGCCACAAAATTAAATATTGCAATTCTTATACTTTAGTTTTAAGACAGAATTTAGGCATATTATTAGTTTTTATAACTACTAGCTGTTTTTCTATCTTGATTACTTTTTACGTGTTGAAATCATTATTATGGAAAAGTACATATTCAGCAGAAGGCTTTCTTCTCTTTTTCAATTTCCTGTTCAGTTGATACAGATAGAGCACCAAACCCTTGACTGGTGCTACATGAAATGAGAAGTTGCTCCTTAATTCCAGTATCTCATAAAACCCAATTTGCTGGATTGTAACTCTGCACAACTATGATATCTATTTCATTTCTAAGGAATATTAAAGTAGTTCCCATTTAAGCTAATATTTAAAAATTATCTTCCTTCATATATTTCTCTAGGATTCTGATACCTGCTCCATGAAGTGGAGGAATTGTTTCTTTAGAACACACTGATCTTTCTTACTGAACAGCCTTTTACCATAGATTTTTGCAGCAAACCTGTTGATAAGAAATTAACTTGAAATAGTTGCAATGGGACATATAAAAATACATAAAGCTTTCTTCTGAGTATGGAGAAATGAGTGATCATCTTGGAAATTTATATGAATAGTTCCTCAAATCATTTTTTCCCTTGTGTGCATCTAAATGTTTTCAGTTTACAATTTCCAGAATTTCCAGCTACAGTACTCTGTCTGTGGCCATACAGAATGGAATTCTGGGACTTGTAGCACTCATGTTTGCAAAGGCGATCAAACCGGTCAGTCCTAGAGGAGATCAACCCTGACTGCTCTTTAAAGGCCAGATCCTGAAGCTAAAACTCAAATACTTTGGCCACCTAATGAGAAGGAAGGACTCACTGGAGAAGAGCCTAATGCTGGGAAAGATTGAGGGCAAGAGAAGAAGGGGACAACAGAGAATGAGGTGGCTGGATGGAGTCACTGAAGCAGTGGGCATGAGCTTAAATGAACTCCAGAAGATGGTAGAGGACAGGAAGGCCTGGAGGAACATTGTCCATGGAGTCGCAATGGGTCAGACACTTCGCAGCTAACAACAACAACAAATTTGGGAAAGCCTATCCTGAAGTCATTTTTCTTTCTCTCTATTTTGACATCTCTATCTCTATCAAACTAGAATTTAACACACGGCTTGATGGAAATCAGTTTAGATTACCATCATAAACTCTTATTTTGAATCTAAGTTTTTTCACCATTGGCCAAACAGAACCCATTGAATGCATTGTAGGAAAGAAAATATCCCTAAATCCCTCTCACAGACACTATTGTTTAGTCAGGAACTGCTTATCCTGTTCCTGTGCATTTGGTTTTTCCTGCTTAAGTGCAGAACCTTATTTTTCTGACTACTGAACTGCACTGTGTTGGATGGGCTCAATGTGCAGGCAAGTCAAGATTCTTCTGAATCTTGAGTCTATCTTCCAAATTGTTAGAAATTCCCCCCAGCTTGATGCAATCTACTAATTTGATGAGTGCCCCTTCAGTCATCTCATCTAGGTCATTTATGAAAATGTTGAAGAGCATTGGACCTAAGACAGAAACTTGAGATACTCATGTTAGCTCACATGGTGTAACAAGATGGTAGGTTTGTTGTCACTGTGAGTTGGGGGGGGGCATGAAGGGAGGCTCAGCCAATCTCACTGTATAAATGTTGTACTTTGACAATAAAGGTTCTGTCGGGCCCTGGGGGGCCGACATTCGGGAGGGGGCCTCACCGGCCGCCCGGCCTTCCCCCGCCGCCTCGCCGAACGCCAGCTGGCCCCACCCGGCTCCCTCGTTACCTCTCCTTGTCGCCTCGCCGACAGCCAGCTGGTCCCTGCTTCCGCGCCGCCAGCTTCGCACGCCGTCGTACCGGCCTCGCCGGCCTCTCCCTGGACCCCGACGGCCCGCGGCGCGTCCCGGACGGCCGCCGCCTCACCACCAGCGGACGCCGCGCCTGCGTGGATCATCGAGGAGGCCTGCCTGGCCCGTGGCGCGGCCGGCGCTGCTGCGCGCCGCCGGCGGTTGGGGGTTGCTGCTGCTGCTGCTGCTGCTGCTACGGCCGCCGCTGCCGTTGCTCCCGCGGACCAGGGGACTTGCGGGCATGGCCCCATCCCGGTGGAGGAGCGGCAGGAGCCATCCAGCGACGACGGGGGACGCTGCTGGAGCCGAGAAGAGCCGAGGCAGGGAAGCTTGCGGGCCGGTTTCTCCAGGGTGGGGTGCCGGGCGGAAAGTTCCACCGGGGAGGGGAGGGGTGTATATAGGGGCCGAGGGGGCGTGGGCGTCGTTGGGTGGGGCTTGGGTGTGGTCTGTATGAGTGTATTTAGCAGCGTTGGTTGCGGGTAGCGGCCAACGCTGGCTTTGTTTCCTGCCACGGATTGTTTTGTTTTGTTTGAGAATAAAGAAGTTAAATCCTGTGGAGGTGGTCTCCCGTTTCCTGCT
Source organism: Daboia siamensis (assembly GCA_024449315.1). NCBI lineage: Eukaryota > Metazoa > Chordata > Lepidosauria > Squamata > Viperidae > Daboia > Daboia siamensis. Next base: position 1,448,554 of record JAKJMR010000016.1, on the reverse strand, counting down.
TTGAGCCACGGAGCTGCTCACCGGCGGACGGGTTTGACAGGTTCATTTACAACATGCTTCCCTCCATGTGGATGTAGTTCCATTGAGGACAATACACTAAATGTAGTTGTTCAGCCAACTGCAAATCCAGTTGGTGGCGATACTGTCACACACACACACACATACACACACCATTGTTTTATCGTACTGTAGACTGTGGTCTACTTCATCAAATGCCTTACTGAATTTTAAGTATACTATATCAACAGCATTTCCTTGGTTCACTTCTTTGTCAAAGAAGGCAATAAGGTTTGTTTACCATGATCTGTTTTTAACAAACTCATGCTGGCTTCTAGTAATCACCTTGTTTTGTAGGTGTTCACAAATCCACTTTTTGATTATCTTTTCAAGGATTTTCCCAGGTATTGATATTAAGCTGATTGGTGTACTGTATACTGTATTTTTCCATGTATAAGACACTATTTTTTCCTGCAAACACCCTGTTCAAAAATCAGGTGCATCTTATACAAGTGCAGCATCTTATACACAGAAAAATAATGGTAAGCTCTGCAGCCCAGGGTATGCCTGTGTGGGTTGCCATGCCACCTGGTGCAGGTGTCAAGCCCCTTTGGGCTTGCCACTAATAGGAGGGGGGAGAGGGCAAGATATCACCCGGCCAAACTTCCAGATTTGCTAGCTCAGCTGTTCGATGCTCCACTCAACAGCTGACTGGTGCGGAGAAACTCGCATGCCAGAGTGTCTTATACAAGGATGCATCTTATAGATGTAAAAATACGATAGTTCCTCCTTTGAAAAGATTGGAACCACATCAGCTCTTTACCAGTCCTCTGGCAGTTTCCCCATGCTCCAGGAGTTCTGAAAGATTTCTTTCAATGGTTCCCAGATCACATCTGCCATCTCCTTCAGTACCCTTGGATATAAACCATCTGGTCCCAGAATTTGACCTTGTCCAAAGTATTTGACCTTGTCCAAAGGACCCAGATTGTTGGGGGCAATAAGCTGACTTTGTAATAATGCCGTTTGGGGTGTGTGTGAAAGCCCTAATAAGCAGGCATATACATAGAATGAAGGCTACTGCTAAGCTTGTAAGCCGCCCTGAGTCTTCGGAGAAGGGCGGGATATAAATGTAATAATAATAAAAAAATATATAGGTGTTCTATAACAGAACATATTTCTTTATACATTATACATTATTATTACAATTATTGTGATGATATCAGTAAACTTTTTAATGATTTCAGTAAGTTATATGTTTTAAAAACAGGAGTGAAAATGTTCAGTGAGGATTGACTATTAGTGGGTAATAGACCTGATGATAATTGTTATGTATTGTGGGTAGACCGCTCAGGAACAGATGACATGACATCAGGTCAGTGCTCAGCTTTATTGTGGATGGAACAGGACAGAGTCTCCACAGCTCAGCTCCTTTAAATACTGTTGCCGGCAAGCTGGCGACCAATCCACATCCTTAAAGGGTCCCGCCAGAACGGCCTGACCAATAGGACGGGAGTTACGATGCCACCTGTTGTTGCCGGGTGTTACACAGCTGATGCCTGGCTGAGCTGTCAGTTTAACAATAACACTTAATATATAACCATAATTTTGTAACCTCTGACATCATGGATAACTTGCTCTGAATATCAACCACTAGGCACAAAGATCTGTGAAAGGTTCTCTCTCTGCTGCCTATATTTGTGAGTTTATGCAAAGTCATATAGATTCTGGCCTAGATGAGCCTAATAGATGAGCCTAATAGATCCAATTGTTATTTTTTTTTAATGAGGAAAGTACAAGATCACTGATATTTATTACAAGATCACTTTTTATTTATCTTTGAAATCCATTGGTCAAAAGTATTTATTAACCGGTTTATTGATTATGTACCATCAAGTTGGTATCAAGTTTTCATAACTACATAGATTCTCTCTCTTGAATGATCTGTCTCCAACCTGACTCTTCAAGCCTCCTAACAGAGCATCACATCACTGTTGTAATTGAGCCAATCTAGCTTGTTGCTGGTCATTCTCATCTTCTCTTTCCTTTTCCCTTCCCCAGCATTACAGACTTATTAAGGCAGCTGAATGTTTACAATATGACAGTTTGAGACTAGTCATTGGTGTCTCCAGGCATAACTCTGGATTGATTTGTTCTGCCCCATTTATTTATTTTCTTGGCTATCTATAATATTTTGTCTCTGATGCAAGTTATTACATTTAGCCATTACTCTGATAAAAAGGTGCTTTGATTATTGAATCAAGCAGAGAAGAAGACCAATAGATAGGAATATCTGTATGAGATTGTGTGGGTACAAGCATTTTTAGTCACCTTATTTATTTCATTCATAACAGTAGTTTTGAAGCTGCTGGAAAAAATCTAGACGGTTAATGGAGTCTAGCATTTGGCACTTGAGATGTTGCTTGGAAAATGTGTGGGAATATATTATGTGGAATATAATTGGCTTCAATAAAAATAGAATCCGTTAAAGAATGGTTGTTCTGTGTGAACTCAGAGGAGGAGGTGGGGGGAAGGAAAGAAACTAGCTGGTAATGGGAAATGATGGGGTAAATGAGTCAAAGGTTCTGGAAGAATTTAAGGAGAAGTTCAGCTCAGGAAATTATTCATTGCTGTTAGCTTGCTTAATATACTTCATTAACATTCAGTGTAGGGTTCTGTTTTGTTTTGGATCTTTTGAGCAGATGGCACCAGCCAAGGATTTTATATTCTGATTTATTTTAGGGAAATTGATATTAAATATTATATTATTATAGAAATGCAATAAGGATTTTAATGAAACACATTAATATTAATTCCTCTATCTAATCAACTTGCAAGTAAGAATGTGGAACTAAGAAGAGATATGAAAGTGGGGGGTGGGGGAAACCCTGTTTTTGTTTTTGTTGGGAGACGTATTTCAGCAGCCAGATTCTTTTTTTTTTTTCCAATTCCTGGTAATAAAGGTAATAATTCCTTTCATCAAGCTATTGTTTTCTCCCCTGTGTATATTCCATCCCTATCTATCTTGTCAATGATTGCTTGTTATGATGAAATTATAAAATGACAAGAAGTGTCAGAATTCCTGTAGTTCTTTGAATTAGGATTGTTGAAAACCTTTGTGTTATTGTACAAGATTTTTTCATCTTGGTTCACTTTCAAGACTCTCTTCTCTGAGGTAGTTCTTCCATAGAGTCTTCCACTGAAAATTTTGGATACAGATAGTCCTCAATTTGCAACAATTCATTCAATGACCATTTGAAGTTACAGCATCACTGAAAAAAGTAATTTATAACCATAGTCACATGTATGATCATTGCAGCTTCCCCATGGTCACATGATCAGAATTTGGGCACTTGGCAAACCAACATATGGTTACAATGCATGCAGTATCCTGGGATCACATGATCACCATTTGCAACTTCCCCAGCTGACTTCCGACAAGCAAACTCAATGGGAGAAGCCAGATTCAGCTAGCAACTGTAAGATTTACTTAATAACTGCAATGATTCAGTTAACAACCATAGCAAAAGAAGGTCATGAAAGGGGGCATGACTCACTTAAGAACCACCTTGCTTAACAGCAGAAATTCTAGCCCCAAATGTGTTCATAAGTGAGGACCATTATGAGAAAATATTGATCACTCAGGTAAGACAGATAAACACTTATGATACACATACTTTCTTGGGCACTGTACATTACTTTGAGTGCTATTTCCTACTTCCTTTAACAAAGAAATCTCTGAAAAGCTACACCAGTGAAGGCAGACAATAAAGATAACATAGGCTTCTTCATTTTGAGTCCAACTTGATTATTTCATTTGCTGTTCTAAAGAGATGATAAGTGATTTTGAAATGAAACCACACAGCTCAGAGGCAAAGATTACAAGGCCTATCACTTTCTAGAATGATGTTGGGATTTTGCAGATGGTGATAATGAAAACAGAACAGGTCGCAAATTGGGTAGCAGCCAGAGTTCTGGAAAAAATGTTTTAATATTATAGGGAGATTACCATAATTTGAATGAGATGGCTAGAATTTTCCCCTGTGTGTTTTTATACTTACAAAACCTTGCTGTCATTTTTACCAATATGGGAAGTTCTTTGTCTCCTTCATTTTACTTTTCCAACAAATGTCCACAGGAAAAACACTCTAAATGATATTTGGAGGCACAGGGGTTGGGGAAGGGGAGATATATAAGGAAAATAGTGAATGAATGTACTTGGGGAAGACAAAAGGAAGGAAGAAAGAATATCTTTGCTAAATTATATAAAGGCAGACATAAACTCCAACTGATTCCCATATTGTCTGGCTTTGTTAAAAGCAAAAAATAATTTTCTCTCATTTTTTCAGGATAAAGGTTCCTCTAAAAGACAAAGCTATTTTGACACCTTTATTAAGCTAACACTTTAAGATAAATTAGAGGTCACACAAGCAAGCCATAATCAGGAATACTTTTTAAAGTATTCCTTTTTAAAGTGTTTTCATACAGGGATATTTTTGTCTTCATTAAATTAATAGCAACTTTCAGAAAAGGAAGATTAGATCAAAGAACTGTGCTGAAGAGTTAAACATTTCGTCTACTATCACTGTATTTTCAATTAAATTAGCAACTGGCTGCAGTTGCTTTGAAATAAAAGGGAGAAAAAAGCTGGAATGCTAGAACTTCTGAAGATAAGGGAAATATATGCAAAAATATTCCTTGCATGTCCAAATAATTGGTGTTTATAATAGAATGTTCAAAGTATTATAAACTATAAATACCAGCAAGTACTGGTAAAGGCTCCAGAACATAAAAAATATCTGCCAGCCAAAAATGCAAGTGAGCTAATTGTGTTCCTTTTTTAAAAAAAGATGATAATTTGATGTCAATGTAGGCAGTACATCAGTCATGTAATAGTCAGTGGCAATAGATTGGTTCTGCTTGATTCATCCCCTTGGGTAAAACATACCTGATAGAATTTGTAACAAAGGACTCTTTAAAAAGTATTTGCTTCTCTTTCCAACCCTCTTCTCTTCCCTTCACTTTTGAAAACTAAACTTTGTTACTAGAATAAAGAGTTACTGATAGAGGTTATTCATGGGAATGAGCTGCCTGGGTTGAAAAGTGAAACTCCATCCAAGTTATGGCATAGGTATTTTAGTAGAAAAAGTCTGAATATAAGCACTATTGCTTCCCTTGTGGAAGGCAATCTTTCTGAACATGATATTGTCTTTTTGCTAAAGAAAATCTGACTTTAAAGTATAGATTATATACTCATTGTTGCCTTTAGCTGGTGGGCTAGGCAGGTTTGTTAACTGTGCACATGTGAGCTTTCAAATGAAAGACTTCTCAATTTAGTGAATTGATGCCAGCGAAGAAGGAGAATAAAGAAGGCCAAATATCAATAAAAGATGGAAACTCTACAAAGCTGTTGAATGGCTGCACATTGGTATATTTTTTCCAGGGAGGACTATATTTTTTTATTTATTTATTTATTTAATTTCCCCCTGTAACTACAATGAACCTATGTGATGCCTTGGAACATGGTATATTGTTCATGCATTTTCATGAACAATATACACAAAACTGTTGGACTGCTGATTGATAAAGGCAATATGTTATACTTTGCTTAGATTGAGCTTGTGCTGTAATGGGTTGAAAATTCAGGCCATCAAGTTTGGTTATGGCTTCTTTTTTATGGAAGGGATGAGTGACAATGTGGCAATCTTCCCTGTTCCTACTGATTCGGTTTATTGCAGCATATACATATGAAACCAATGTTGTCAGTTTATTGTTATGCCATGCAGGATTGACATTCACTCTCAGTCCTGGCATTTGTAACTGGTTGGGTTTAGAGAAGGAGAGAAATTCTCCTCCTTCACCCTTCACCCTGCTAACAATTTGAATTGCTCCAATTTGTCCTAGTAATGGGCGCCAGATGTCAGAGCACAAAAGGAAATGGGGCCTGGTGAAAAGATTGCCATTTTGACCTTCTATTGAATTCCAGAGCTTTTGCCATCCCCCTCCCCTGTTCTTTCCAGCCAAATCAAGCATTCACAAGCACATTGAATGTGATGGGGGGGAGGGGGGAGAACAGCTTGACTCTGGAGAAAGAACCCACAAACAGAAATATATGGCCATTTGCCACTTTTCCTATCCAGGGTGACATCTGCCATTGTTTGCTGAGATGCCTTTGGTAGGGGAGGAGAAAAATAAAATAAAAAGATTTCCCGCAGCACAGCTGTTTTTCTCTTTATAATTATTTCTTTCTACTCAGAAAGGCTTTCATTCTGGCCTCAGTTTATCCTCCAAGAAAGACGAAATCTATATCTGCAGAACTTTTCGTTTTCTTTTTCTCACAGCTTCCTTCTTTTGGGGTTAGAGCCTTAACCTAATTTCTTTTCAATACAATGAGCACTTAATTTATTATATTTACCACTCCATTTGTCTTGGCAAAGCATGTTTACATCTGTAAAAATGTTCAGCAGAGGAAATCAAACAGAATACAGGTAGATGCCTGCTAGCCTTGATAACAACTTTGTTTCACGATAATGTCAATCATCTTCTACACAATTTACATCTTTTAGACTTTACACCTATCTTTTGAATAACATATCTCTCATGAGTGCAGGAAAAAAAAGATCTATAGAGGATTTTTTTTTCCTGTTAGCAGAGTGAGATAAGGATAAGATAAGAGCTACATGAATTATTATGATTTGCTTTTTACTATTGTTTTATTACACTTGAGCAGAAACTAGTCTCTCTCTCTCCACCTCTCTCTCTCTCTCTCTCTCTCTCTCTCTCTCTCTCTCTCTCTCTGTATGTATGCATGCATGTGTGTGTGTGTGTGTGTGTGTGTGTGTGTGTTTGTGTTTGTGTGTGTGTGTATTGCTCTTTGGAAGGCCAGATCCTGAAGCTAAAACTCAAATACTTTGGCCACCTAATGAGAAGGAAGGACTCACTGGAGAAGAGCCTAATGCTGGGAAAGATCGAGGGCAATAGAAGAAGGGGACGACAGAGAATGAGGTGGCTAGATGGAGTGACTGAAGCAATGGGCATGAGCTTAAATGGACTCCAGAAGATGGTAGAGGACAGGAAGGCCTGGAGGAACTTTGCCCCTAGGGTCACGATGGGTCGGACACGACTTCGCAGCTAACAACAAAAGAGACAGACAGACAGACAGACAGACACACAGACAGACAGACAGAGAAGAGAGAGACAGAGAGACAGAGAGAGAAACAAAGACAGAGACAGAGAGAGACAGAGAAACTCTGCAACCTTATTCCAGAGTAATTTTATCCCTAGGCAATAGCCTTCTTCAGCAGTTGTATGTACTCAAAATAGGCCAAGCTGATATTGGAATAAGGATCTCTAGTATCTCAGAGGCCTTTAGAAGGGAGTGGCGGATCAATATTGCTATTGTTTAGCCAAAGACTAGGATGATATGAGATATGCCATCATAAACATAGATGAAATATGATATTTTATCCAAAGAGAGAGTATAGTTTATAGACAGTCATTTTATGCACCTGTTAATGCTTATCTTCTAATAGTCTTGTACTTGCATGCTTTACAAACTAATTTATGCAATGCTATTATTAAAACTATGTTCTGCCTCATTCTTTAAAATTATATCTGTCTTTTTTTTAAAATTCCTGTGCACATATTGGCTATCTGTCAACTAATTGTTAATACTTCTCCACCCTTCTTGAATCTGCACTTAACCACCTAGTGGCTTTATTTAAGGTCTACATGCCTTTTAGACCCATGCCTAGAAGCTGACCTCAAAATATTCTTATGATTTGAATTCTCCTATAAATTGTTAGGAAACATGCTTATAAATTATGAGACTCAGTGCAAGTAGTCCTCTCTTAATGTCCATTTGTTCAACAACCGTTCAAACTTATGACAGTGCTCAATGAAGGCACTTATGACTGATCCTGAACAGTTTGGCCATTGCAGTGCCCCATGGGCACTTGAAGAAAACCATGGCTCAGTCAGACCTACCTACATGTATATCACCTTGAGACTACCTACTTACCTGTGGCTGCAGCTGTTCCTGCCACCCAGCCCAGCCCAGCCCCTTACACATGCATCACTATTGTTCCAGCTGGGACCTTCTTTTGTGCCACCTTCTTTTCCTCACTTGGGGCTTCTCTCCTGCACCAGGAAGACCCTCCATTTGTGCATCAGGCAGGGCCTCTCTTTGTTCCTTGCTGGTATGCAAAAGGTGGCCTTGGCTAGCACCAGTCTGAAACAACGATCTGTCTAGAAGTATCCTTCTTTCATGTTGGTGTACCTGGGGTTTTCTTTCATGTGCTGGGATGTTGGTTTTTTGGAGGGTTTTTTTTTTTATGAAAGAAAGCCCTGGGCAGGCCATGAATGGAAACCCTGACTGACATGTGACTGGAAGAACTGGCTAGTCTGTGAACAGAGGCCCTGGGAGGAGCATCAAAGCAGAAGGGATGAGAAAAAGGCATTAGTGGGTACAGTGGTGAGCAGTGGAGATAGGTGGACAGAGAGGCAGAAATAGCTGGTGGCAGTGGGTAGGCAGGTGGCCAAAAGGACAAAGATAGAAGGGAGTGGAAATAAGTGGTAAAGAGAGTTCAAGAGAAAGCAGAGACAGCAGTCTGTTATCTTATCAAATATGTTTGACAACCTCACTTGCGTGGGTGTGCTGACAGATATGCCTTCAAGTTAATATTGACTCCTGACAACCACCTGGATTACTCCCCGCGTTGGCAAGATTTCAGAAATGGTTTGTCATTGAGTACTGTACTCTCTCTCTCTCTCTCTCTCTCTCTCTCTCTCTCTCTCTCTCTCTCTCTCTCTCTGTGTGTGTGTGTGTGTGTGTGTGTGTGTGTGTGTGTGTGTGTAAGCAAAGAAATTCTGCTCTCAAGGAGAGGAAGAGAAAGAAATTTATCAGCTTTACTTCACAACAATTAACATGGCAGAGAAATACAGCACAAAAAGGTAAAAAAAGCTTACTCGTTAAAAATAACCCATTAAATCTTTATGAAGATGTGTGGAGGAAGAGTCATATATCTTGAGATTTGACATAAAAAATAATCAGATGTGATGCACAAATTTGCTCACATGGTGATTTTTTTCCCCCTGGATGTAGTACTTTAGAATAGTCAATAAATGGCACTGAGATATTAATCTTCTAACTCAAATATGTAAAAGATGGGGGAGGTTGGCAAAGTTTCTCATTCAGATCCAATGGACCCACACTTTAAATTTCATTTAGGTCCCGAACATTCTTTTTTTTTTTAAAAAAAAAAAACAATTATTTTATGCAAATGTTCTCATGTTTACACCTTTAAGGGAATTCTTAATTATAAATAAATCTTTTCTTTTGCTGTTTTCCTCCCAATCATCATGATCTATAGTAAAATCTATGCAGATGCAATGATATATCGTTGCTGTTTGACACATCAAGTAGATATTCAACACAGTCTGAATATATCTCCATTTGGGCAGAAAGAAATTGGAGCCTGATAAGTTATTGTGGGTCAGTGTTTGGTTGCAGAGTAAACTAGAAGTGTAATAATATAAAAATTGGCATGCTGAATCAGATCAAAGAAACCTGACACTCTTACCTCTAGCAGCAATCAGCTAGATGCCAAGCAATGATTGCCATTAATAGCAAGAACGACACAATCATCCTGGTGTTTTTTTTTTTTTTCAGGTTATAGTAAATGGCAATAAGTGATGCCCCAAACTTGATCATGGCTTTGCTATTTTTATTTATCATTGCTAGTGGATGTCCATAAAAAGTTTTCTCAAATTTATTAAAGAAAACTAGGCCACTTGAACCAGGGCTTTTTTTGTGTGTGTGTCATAGAACACTCAGAACAGAGTTCTGGCACCTTTTTGGATGGAACCTTGTAGGGTAGGCAAGGCGGGTTGTATTACATGTGAGTTCTGGCACCTTTTTCTTTTACAAAAAAAGCACTGACTTGAACTATATATAAAATACTTATTTTCTTTAAAAAAAGAAAAGAGCAATATAGATCTTTCTAAACATATATAAAGAAAGTTCCCTTTTCAGCACATTTATGCTGCCACTCTGTGAATATAAGGAAACATTTGAGTTATGAATCAGTTCTAACTTCATACGAAAGCCTTTGGAATAAATACTTTAATCTAACATGGATAATATCTGGCTTAAGAGTTGCAATTGTTCTTTAATCTTGTGCTTTATTTCTATCCTTGTTTTTATATTTTTAAATTTTATAATTTTTGAGATGATGTCATTACTCAATTGTCATTACTCATTGAGCCTTCCTTCCTTCCTTCCTGTTATGTACTGGGCTTTTGGAATCACCACGTGCATTGCTGGAGAACTAACGGTTCTCCAGCAACCCAGACAGGACATCTCCAGTCCTGCAATTGGTCAACTTTGGGTGGCAAACATGGGTTCAATCTGATTGGTTGCTACCAGAGGGTCTGGCTCTTTACTGAGGCAAGGTGACTCCAAATCCTCAGTACAGTTTCAGCTTAAATAAAGAATGAGTTTCTCTGTACTCAACTGCATGTCTTCATTCCTGCTCATCAGAGCCCACGACATAATAGTGGCAACAAGGATGGGATCCTGCTTCACTGCCTAAGAGCTGAAGTCATGAGGGGACAACATTACTCGCTGGAGGGAAGAGGCATCTTCCCCCACTTCTCTAGCTGGCTAGTAAAGCTACACTAGCAGCCGCGTGCTCAGAGGATGCATTCCCTGAACCTAAAAAGCAGGATCCAACAATGCAGGAATTGAGGAAAGATGCCGAAGGTCGGCAAACTCAGAGAGTTTGACATTAAACATCCAGAAGATTGGCCGTCTTACTTCTCACAAGTGGAGAACTATCTACGAGCTAACTAGATTGCAGAGGAAGGCCTAAAAGCTGCAATGTTGCTGTGCGTGTGTGGGCCAGCGACTTGATCTAGTGGAAAATCTCTTTGTGCCAGCGCCCATTGAAGCAGTATCGTTTGCTGACCTTAAGAAGAAGCTTGTTAAGTATTGTGGGTAGACCGGTCAAGACAGATGACAAGACGCCGAGGTTTTAACTACTCTTTATTGTGGTTGAACTGAGGAGTCTCCACAGCTCGGCTCCTTTAAATACTGTTACCGGCAAGCCGGTGTCCAATCCACATCCTTAAAAGGTCCCGCCAGAATGGCCTGACCAATGGGACGGGAGATAGGACGCCACTGGTTGTTGCTGGGTGCAGCTCAGCTGAACATCAGCTGAGCTGACAGATAACAGTGCTTTACGCTAACATTCAATATATAACATTCCCTTCCCCCCCCCCAACAGGAGAACACACAATAACAATAATAACTAACCCTGTAGAATGACCTATGACCTTACAAAATCCTGCAAATATGCGGGGGGCTTGCGGATTCTGTTGGAACGTCTCAATGGTAACTCTGCCCTTCCTGGAGATTGGCTATGGTCCTCCCTGCTAACCACTGGACTGGAATTGGGGTCCCCCAGCTGTTCCCCCAGGTCCTGGGATGCCTGACTAGTGTCCTGGCTGTCCCAAGTATGCGTGGTGGGCATATATTCAAGTGAGGGCCCTTCGGAAGTTATAGTGGTCGCTGGGGCAGATGTTGATTCTCTGATGTTGGCCTCACCCTCTGGCTGATTTTCAGGGGCTTGCCTCCGTAACTGATCTAAATGTCTTCTAAATTGTTGGCCCCCTTCCCCCTCAATAACATAAGACACAGGCCCAGTTTTAGCAATCACCACCCCTTGAACCCAAAAGTCCCCTGATGCGTAATTCCTGGCCCACACAAGGTCCCCCACCGTCAATTCCTTTACAGTAGAGAGTTGTTCTGGTTCCGCCGCCACACGATCAGGGTGTAGCTTGTCCAGTTTCGTTTTGAGGCGCATTTCTGCTGGGCATTTGCCGGAGGTGGTGGATGGGGTGGTATGTTGGCTCAACAGGAATTGTGCCAGTCTCTGATGCCAGTCTCCAGTGATGATCCGTTTCAGGGCGTCTTTTGTTGACCTTACCATGCGTTCTGCAAGGCCATTAGTCTCCGGGTGGAAGGGGGCAGATGTGATGTGTCTAATCAAGTTGGATCTGTTGAAGGCCTGAAAATCAGCAGACGTAAATTGTGGTCCGTTGTCTGACACAATGACATCAGGTAGGCCATGTGTGGCAAAGAGACCCTGAAGTACCTGTATGGTTTTGGACGTGGTCATGCTGGACACGGGAATGACCTCCAACCATTTTGAGTAACTGTCCACAACTATGAGGAAAAGGTGGCCTTGAAAAGGGCCTGCATAGTCAATGTGGATTCTTGACCATGGTGTAGAAGCTGGTTCCCATTTATACACTGGGTGGTGTGGTTGGTTGGGCCTGGTTTTTTGGCACTGATAGCACCCTGCAACCTGATGTTCAATTTCTTTGTCAAGACCAGGCCACCAAACATAGCTGCGGGCCAGGGCTTTCATCCTAACAATGCCAGGGTGCCCTTCATGTAATGCCTGTAGTACCTTGCTTCTCAATTTGTCGGGGACTATAACCCTGCTACCCCATAGCAGACATAACTACCTTTATGAGACGATATTTCATGTCGACGGGTAAAGTATTGTTGGAAGTCCTTGTCTTCTGTGATTTTGTTCACAAGATAACCCTTGACTTGGCCCAAGTGGGACTCCCACTGTCCCGGATGGCGGACATCGAACTCACGGATGTGTCCGATTTGCGTCATTCTGTTCCGGTCTGGTTACTGCTCTTACTGGGAAGGAATTGATCTGGAGAGTTTTCTCTTCCCTCCTTTCCCGCGTTTGCTAGTGGTTCAGCTCTAGCGACTCAGCTAGTGTTTCAGCTCAACAGCAGTATCCCACCTTCATCGCCACTGTTAAGTATTGTGGGTAGACCGGTCAGGACAGATGACAAGATGCCGAGGTTTTAACTACTCTTTATTGTGGTTGAACTGAGGAGTCTCCACAGCTCGGCTCCTTTAAATACTGTTGCCGGCAAGCCGGTGTCCAATCCACATCCTTAAAAGGTCCCGCCAGAACGGCCTGACCAATGGGACGGGAGATAGGACGCCAACGGTTGTTGCCGGGTGCAGCTCAGCTGAACATCAGCTGAGCTGACAGCATAACAGTGCTTTACGCTAACATTCAATATATAACAAAGCTGACTAGGCATTTTCAGCCAAAAATGTTGGAGATGGCATGGGCGTTTTAAATTTGACCAACGAGTGCAGCTTCCCGGTGAGACAGCATCAGAGTTTATCGCGAGCCTAAGGCAGGCTGCACGCCTCTGCAAGTTTTCAAATTTAGAGGACCATCTGAGAGACCGACTCGTCTGTGGCCTGAGAGACAGAACCCTGTCGCAGAGATTGCTTGCCAGACCAAATCTCACATTCGCTAAAGCACAAGATGAGGTCATGGCTGATGAAGCAGCCGGAGGTGCAGGTGTACAAACAGTGCAGCCCACCAAATCTCCAAAGATAGAAGATTCCTTTCACCACGAGGTCTCCAAATGCAGCAGAGAATCATCAGAAGATGAAGAACCCGAAATAAACAAGCTCCAGAGATAGCCAAACGCGCAAAACCACGGCAATCAGCAAAGAGAGAACGATTACAAGGCAGTTCTCTTACCTAGATGTAAGGGGTTCGGAGGCAACCACTCCCATGCCAATTGCAGATTCTGTTCAGCCACATGTAGAGCTTGTGTAAGGACAGGCCACATCGCGGTGGTGTGCAGAGCTTGCCAGAGAGACTGGCCACCCAAGCACCAGTCGGAGGAACCGACTAGGAAAGGTACTGGGGCTCTGGGTCCAGTCAGTGTGGGATTCTTCAAGAGCCGGAGAAGCATTTGTCACACTGGGACCCGTCGTCCCCTTAAGCCTAAACTTAAGCTCTTGCTGGAGCTACAAGGAATTCCATGCAAAATGGAATTGGACTCTGGCTCGGCGGTCTCAATCATCTCACATGACACATTCAACCTTGTGTGCAGACGCAGCAACCAGTGGGCTAAACTAAGACCCTCAGATATTATTTTAACAGATTTTCAGAATGCTCAGGTTAAAGTTAATGGTGAAGCCACCTTATTGGTGAAATTTAAAGGGTTTTTGACCCTCATAGTAGTAGAGGGCCAAAGAACAAGTCTTATAAGACTTTTATTGGTTTGAGGCTTTGGGCATTCAAATAACAGGCATTAACTGGACACAGACAGCAGACCTCAAGGCTATTTGTGAGGAATTTGTGGATGTTTTTGAGTCAAAACTGGGAACTTATACTGGGTCACCAATCTTTAAATTAGATCCTAACATTGTACCAATAAGGGTCAAGCCTCACAGAGTTCCTTTCGCCTTAAAACACAAAATCAATTCTGAACTTGATAAGTTAGTAGAGCAAGGTGTATTGCAGCCTGTTGATGGGGGGGGGGAGTGGGAAACTCCTATTGTCACCCCACTAAAGCCCAAAGGGGAGGTTCACATTTGTGCAGACTACAAAAGCACATTAAATAAAGCCTTAATTCAACATGCATACCCAGTCCCGATAGTCAGCCATATTCTAGCCTCTTTGCAAGGGGGAACCATTTTTGCTAAACTTGATTTAGTGCATGCGTATCAGCAACTGCCGGTAGACGAGGCCACAGCCGTGGCTCAAACAATGGTAACTCATAGAGGGGCATTCAAAGTCAAACGCTTGCAGTTTGGAGTTAGCGTTGCACCGGGTATTTTCCAAGCAATTATGGAATGCACACTTAAAGGTGTTCAGGGTGTCTGTCCTTATTTTGATGATATTCTCATTGCCAGGGAATCCCCAGAAGTATTGGCCAACAGGCTCAGGGCTGTGTTACAAAGACTTCGCAATGCAGGCCTCAAGTTAAAGAAAAACAAATGTAGTATTGGCTTTTCATCAACAGAATTCTTGGGGTTCCGTACCGATGCTAGTGGGATTCACCCCGCTGAGTCAAAAGTTAAGGCCATCAAAATGGCTCCTAGGCCAAAGTCAAAAGCAGAGCTGCAAGCATTTTTGGGCCTCCTGAATTTTTATCACACATTTCTACCTCATAAGGCTGCAATAGCTGAGCCCCTCCACAGGCTACTTGATAAAAAAGCCCCTTGGAAGTGGACTGACTTACATGAAAAAAGTTTCCAGGATCTCAAGGCCCTTCTTTCAGAAAAGTCCACTGTAACTCATTACATTGAGTCTAAGCCTGTATGTCTTACATGTGATGCATCTCCCTATGGGGTGGGGGCAGTCTTAAGCCACATAGAGAAGAATGGGAAACAAGTTCCTATTGCATTCTATTCTAGAACGTTATCTGCTGCTGAGTGTAATTATGCACAAATTGATAAAGAAGCCTTAGCCATAGTGGCTGGAGTCAAAAAATTTCATGATTATTTATATGGCAGGGATTTCACTGTCTTCACTGACCACAAACCCCTTTTGGGCCTATTCACAACAGATAAGCAAACTCCCCACATACTATCTCCAAGAATGCTGAGATGGTCTATATTTTTGTCTGAATACAAATTTAAATTAATTCACAAACCTGGGAAGGAAATGGGCCATGCAGATGGCCTCAGCAGACTACCACTGCCACTAATGGATCCTGATCCAGGTCCTGCTGCTAAAATAATGTCCATTTAGGATTTGCCTGAGTTTCCCCTCCATGCTGGGGATATTGCTGCCGAGACTGCTACAGATAAAATTCTGAGCAGAGTACTGTCATGGTTATACATGGGCTGGTTGGAAAAAAGTCCAGGCCCTGATTTCCAAAGTTATTTTGTCAGAAGACATGAATTGTCTGCACATAAGGGCTGCATATTATGGGGCAACAGAGTCATTATCCCCACATCATTGAGGGACAGAGTCTTACATTCCTTACATGAAGGCCATCCAGGCATTGTATGGATGAAAGCCTTAGCTAGAAGCTACCTTTGGTGGCCTGGCCTGGATAAGGCTGTGGAGGATCAAGTCCATGGTTGCTATACCTGCCAGAGGTCTAGGCCTGAAATGCCTCAGGCCCCAGTTCATAGGTGGGAGGAAACACATAGTCCCTGGCCCAGGGTTCATATAGACTATGCTGGACCTTTTCAAGGACAGCTTTTTATGGTAGTAGTGGATAGCCACTCAAAATGGCTGGAAGTAGTTCCAGTCCCTAATATGACTACTGCTAGGACCATCCAGGTGCTGAGAAAACTCTTTGCAACACATGGGTTGCCTGATGTTTTGGTTTCTGATAATGGGGCTCAATTCACTGCTGCTGAGTTTCAGGCTTTTCTCAGAGCTAACCTCATCAGACATGCTATGTCTGCACCATTTCACCCCTCTATGAATGGACAAGCCGAACACGTGGTGAGGAGAACAAAGGAGGCACTCAAGTTCATCATCACAGGTGACTGGCACCATAGAATGGCAGATTTCTTGCTCTGTCAACACACTACACTCTGCACAGCTACAGGGTGTAGCTGTCCTGCTGAGCTTCGTTGGGGAAGGCGCTTAATTACTAAACTGGACAGGTTGCATCCAGACAGAGTGGCATCCAAAGCCTCTAAACCAAAACCCCCAAGGGGGCTGCAAATAGGTGATTGGGTTTGGGCCAGGAACTATGGCCCTGGAAACTTGTGGGTTCCTGGTCAGGTGATCAAAGCATCCAGACCCCTATCTTATAAAGTGGGGTTGGAGGGAGGGCAACTGGTCAGAAGACATATTGACCAACTTAGGAAAAGGTTTCCAGAATGGTCACTAAGTGAGGAATATGACACAAGTCCCTCCCAAGGTCCTCAATCTGGCACCCAAGCCAGCTCACATCAGAACCACCAGGGTTTTCCTTTCTCAGTGGAACTTGAGTCAGAAGAGGAAAATGGCAGCTTAGAAGTGCAATATGGGACCTCTTACCAGGCAAACCAGCCAAATCTCAGTGACTGCTGTGCCTGATCTGCTAAACAGTCAGACTCTGGGGTGGGCCAACCTGGAGAGGCCAGCCAGAGCAATTCAACTCCCCTGGACCCAGATGCACAAGCGGACATGGGTCTATCCAGCCCACCGGGTAAGCTGGTAGACCACAAAGTGACTGGAACTCCAAGGCGTTCCTCCAGACCACACAAATCCCCAGCATATCTTACAGACTATGTTGTAAAATAAAGTGATGTGTAATGTTGTGACATTGTACCACTACCTACAGAAATTGGGGGTAAATTGTAACTACTGTCAAGCATGTTCACTGAAATGTTGTTTTATCTCTTTGTAGTTATACTGCATTGACAAGCTATTCTTTAATCTCTTTGTAATCCACTCTACAAGGCACATCTGTAAAAGTCGCGTAATATCATTCTAAATACCTTGGATTAACAAAGTATTACATTTATTCTTTTTTATTATTATTTTAGTATTTTGGTTGTTGGGAGTGATTAATAAGCCTTGACTATTGTCAAGGGTATTATAGCCTGATCTTAGGAGGGAGGGGTGTTATGTACTGGGCTTTTGGAATATCACCACGTGCATTGCTGGAGAACTAACGGTTTTCCAGCAACCCAGACAGGATGTCTCCAGTCCTGCAATTGGTCAACTTTGGGTGGCAAACATGGGTTCAATCCGATTGGTTGCTACTAGAGGGTCTGGCTATATATTGAGGCAGGGTGACTCCAAATCCTCAGTACAGTTTCAGCTTAAATAAAGAATGAGTTTCTCTGTACTCAACTGCATGTCCTCATTCCTGCTCATCAGAGCCCATGACATAATACTTCCTTCCTTCCTTCCTTCCTTCCTTCCTTCCTTCCTTCCTTCCTTCCTTCCTT